>VZSF01005376.1:142168-467612 GCA_013398295.1 Chionis minor
TTTTTTTTCACCAATTTTAAAAACATTTTTGGGATTTTTTTTTTTTTTTTTAACTGAATACCTAAGAGCAAAAACTTACCATCATGTCATGCTGAATAACAGTATTTACACATTATATAGCAGTGATTTAAATGTGGGTTTCCAGTATGTGTAAATAACAATGCTGAATACAAATAAGAAATGAAATACTGATTTGCAAAGTTGTAATAGTGAAAAGACATAGGATACATGTAAGAAACCAGAAGTAATTCTGCCATTAAAATAGAATACAGTCTGGTCAGAATATTTCCAAATAAAGAATTTCTTGCAAATGTCTTATGAAAGGCATCGATGACATTAACTATAGTAGAGAGATATGGGGGCATAATCAATAGCAAAATAATTGTATAAAAGGCTATCAGAAGTTACATTAAATTAAAGAAATACAGTACCATATGCATTAGTAAAATATTAAACAAGGAACAGAATCAATGGGTTAACTAACAAAGTCAAGTAACATTGTGAAGAGAAAGAAAAAGAAAACGAACTAGAAGTTCTACAGAGTAACCCTTCACATCTAGACCAAAATTGCACAAGCAAAAGCAGAAACACCTTACTATCTTCTGTTGTTGAGATAAAAGGGTATGTGGCTTTCAGAGCGGTGAACACAGTTCTCCTTTACTGCTTGATGAAACCAGCAAGTTAGAGAATGTGACAATGCCTTTTCCAGACACATACGCAAACAAGTGGTATAAAACAGGGCAAGACCTGACACTGAAATTTAATACTGAGCTTCATAAAGATTGTAATAGTAACAGAATGAAAAATTAATGTGTTAAAACCAGATTTGAATGTATGGTGTTTCTCACTACAGCATTACCATTTTACAGCAGGAGTTTTTCTATTGCATTAATTATCTCTGAATCTAATATATGAGGTAGAGAAGATATCTTAATAGTGTAATAAAAAGTGTATTCCTTTACCTTAATTTTTTGTAATTATTTATATTCATTTAATCTTTGTCAATCTCGCAGAATTTCAAGACTACATACTCTGGTAATTAAAGTAAGGATTATATGCCCTCCCTAGGCATATAATGGTTTATAATTTATGGGCATATATAACAGTTAGAGTAAGACTTCACAGTCTCTAAGTACTAATGTTGGGCTTCCAGTGAAGCAGACCCTTTCCAGGTTTCATTCACTCCAGAGAACTTTCTTTCAACAACCGGTCTGACACAATGTTTCTTAAAGTGTAAATGTACAAGTCTGAATTTCCATCCTCAATGTCTCATTTTCCTAAAGCTTTGCGTTTCACTTTTGCCAGCATGTGGCTTATTTCATTTGTACTTTTTAGTCTTTTCTCTGCTTTCATTTCCTTCAAGTTATCTGAAGGATTTTACTTCATTTTATGCAGTATTAAAAAAATAAAAAGCTTGTAGAAAGCCTTTCACATGGAAAAAAAAGCTGTAGTTAGTGCCAGTGTGTAGCTCTGGCAACAGTGAAGATTAATTCATCTGTTGACCAACTGTTACTGGCCAGAACAGCAGCACTACTAAGTTCTCCTGCTGTAATATGGTAATAATATGTATGAATCTGAGGACAAACATTTAACCCTGAATAAGATACATATCTTATAGAGCCAACAGGATAGCTCCATCTATTTTGGTACGAGTAATAAATGCTGCTGATTCTGGCAGCACTGAAGACCATTGCTTCTTTTGTGAGCATCATGTTATGAACGTTTTTCCTACTTGGAATACAAATGACTCCATCATGGACTATTTTCTAACACCTGGACTGCATGCTGCAGAAGGTACAGCTGAAAAATTGTTATAATTTGCCTGAAAATGTACTTTTATACATCAACAAATTCAGATAATAGCATTAGATCTGCTATGATAGAAAGTATGCATTACGGTTGTAGTTCTTGCATTTTCATACCAGAAAAAGGAATTTAATATTTTCCTTCTGCAAAAGTTTTAGTCCGGCTTGTGCCCCTGAACTTTTGTTTACAAAAAATTAGAAAGATTTTTGTAGTTATATCACAGCACCTTTTCAACACTCACAGCTTTATATTTATATGACACATTTTTTGGCTGGCACAATGCAAAAAGTTGAATTGCAAGAGCAACAAACTTTTCTCCTTGCGATGAATTTATACTTTGATTTACTTTAGAGTTCAGGAACAGGGCCAATAACTAGGGAAAGGTAAAAACATAAGGAACAGCCTTATTTTTATAAACTACACATTAATTTTCCCCACATCTTCCGTACACTGGACTTCAAATGCTACTACCTTGTACTATACTTACTTTGTGGAAGAAGTCAAAGCTGCCCCTGGAGATAGCCAATGTTTTGAGGAAGCTCTATGAAGCCTCTCAAATAAAAGGCAGCAGTTACTGGCAGCACTCTTTTCTTTCCTCTTGGTAACACATATAAAGGACCTTGCAAAAAAAGACACACCAGTAAATTCTGGAAGACTCTACAGCTGTCTATAGTTTTGCTCATTATGAAGAAAGAAGAAACACAAGTGCAGTTATATGAGGCAAACCTTTAACTTTACGTGTCAAAGACATTTTCACTCCATCTGAAGGGAATATCTCCCTCAAAAACACAGAAAGATCAAAAAGTAAAATGTTCATTGGGAAGAATCTCTGAAGCTTCAGCAGCAGACACGTAAACAGCAATCACTTCTGCCTCATTTTTAGAGGCTGCCTTTGCCTGCTCTAAAGACTACCAGTCAATTAGGAACAAAAAGAAATGTCAAAGACTGTGCTTTCTGCAACCTTTGTATCAGATACATCCCATGATACTATCACGTCTTCTGCAAGGGCTGCGACTTCAAACATGTTGTAGACCATATAGTTACCAGTATTGATATGGAAAACAGACAATAGCTAAGAAACCTGCTCTTGTCAACAAATTTTGGGAGGTAAATGTTTTTGAGTGGTTTTGTTTAATGACAGAACATTTGTGTAATGACTTCCATCTGAAATAAAAATACTTCACCTCCCACTAGATGTACATGGAGACGAAAGAGGTGTGGGGGTTCCCTTTTAAGATGCAATGTGGAAAAAAATTAACAAATGAATAACAGACAACCTAAAGCTGCCATGAAAATAAGTCAGAAATTCTATTTATATCTCCTCTATCTCCTGTACTGGGAGAAGGGAAATGAAGAATGTGGTAGCCTCCCCCTAGCACCCTGACACTGTGAAAAACGACACAACAGATTAATAGTTTAAAAATACCTCTGCTTATAAAATAACAACATTTGTACTGGTCTGTACCTTACAGAGTTCACCAGACTGAAGAAAAAAAAAGGAGTTGAAGAGGAGAATGTCAGACTCTTACACTGATAGTTTGAAACAAAAGGCAATTATGATAATAGATCATCCTTTTGTGGTTACAGCACAGACGGAGGGTCAGGGCATGTGCAGTGAACTTTAACAAATACACTGCATACTAATGTGTAAGTTCCTCAGTTTCTACCTTGTGGCATTTCGGCTCTTTATCAGGATACTTAAAAAAACTCTAAGAGGAATTGTGATCTAGATCAATCAATGCTAGACACCTGTCTGCTAAGATTCACAAATAAAAGTCAGAATAGATGTTCACAGATATTGACAACGCAGGCATATTGATAGTGAATGAGTGATTAATGAAAAAATAATTTACAAGTGCAACCAAAAAAATCGCAGAATGGGTAAGGCTGGAAGAGACTTCTGGAGGTCATATGGTTCAACCCCCCTGCTGAAGCAGGGTCACCTACCACCACTTGTCCAGGACCATGTCCAGACAGCTTTTGAATATCTCCAAGGAGGGAGCTTCCACAACTTCTCTGGGAAACCTGTGCCAGTGCTTAGTCACCCTCACAGTAAAATAGTGTTTCCTGACCATAGTATCATAGCTTCATAGAATGGGTTGAGTTGGAAAGGAACTTAAAAATTGTCTAGTTCTAATCCCTCTGCCATGGGCAGGGATACCTTTCACTACACCACGTTTCTCAAAGCCCCATCCAACCTNCCATAGTATCATAGCTTCATAGAATGGGTTGAGTTGGAAAGGAACTTAAAAATTGTCTAGTTCTAATCCCTCTGCCATGGGCAGGGATACCTTTCACTACACCACGTTTCTCAAAGCCCCATCCAACCTGACCTTGAACATTTCCAGGTAGGGAGCATGCACAGCTTCTTGGGGAAGCAGAGATGTTCAGAGGGACCCTCTCATTTTTGAGTTTTTGCCCATTGCCTCTTATCCCGTCACTGGGCGTCACTGAAAAGAGTGTGACTGTGCCTTCTTTGCAAACAGTCTTCAGGTATTTGTACACATTGAAGAGATTCTTCCTGAGCTTTCTCTTCTCTAGGCTAGGTAGTCCCAGTCCTTTCAGCCTTTCCTTGTAGGAAAGATGCTCCAGTCCCTTAATCATCTTTATGGCCCTTTGCTGGATTCTTTCCAGTATCAATATCATAGACTCTTTTTCTAAACTCCTGGTTTGGTATTTCCTTGTATTTGTTTATTGAATTTCTGCAGATTACATTAGAGTTTTCACAACTTTATGATCCTGTGGATTGTTCTGAAATATTGCTGGAAGTAACAAGGCTCCTGTGGGCATCCAGCCATTCAGTTTGTAAAATACATAGTACTTTATGTTATTTTATTTGTTCATTTCACTCTGTGCTGCCCTAGGCTCTGAAATATAACTAACCCCTGCTCTGTCAAGTAACAGGAATATTCACAACAGGCAGCTAGAGGGAGGAACATCTGGAGGACATGTTCTCACACCATAATTTTATCTAGATAATGAAGACCTGTATCAGCTATATGTTGAATTGGTCAACAAACTTGCCTCCAGTGCTCAAAATAGATCAAACAGCTCATGTAGCAGTACCACAAGGCTAAAATTAAGACAGTTTTTCCTAAAATATTTTGCAGCACATCACCTGTTACAATTGGTTTTGCATAGTCAGTGGGAGGAATTGGTATTCAGACAGCATTTTAGATCCCCCCAAAACCCAGTCAGGAACATTGCCAAAAAAGACAAATAAAATAAAATAAAAAAATTAAAAAAAAGAAAAAAGACCTTTCCGTAAAGAATTAGATGCTTGCATTTGATCCATTTGAGTGATAATAAAAAACCCCACTGAAATTGCCTGAAGTCTGCAACAAGTAGAAGGAAACATCAACTGACTGTTGGGTGTCTGCGGGAGATGTGATAAAATGAAGTGATAAAACCCCTGACTCAATGAGCTCTGCAGAGCACCCATGAGCCTCAGAAAAATGAATTATGGGGACAGAGAGCAGTGAAAAATCAAATCAAAAGGAAGTCCTGATCTAACAAAACTGAAGAAGAACACCAGGGCAAAAGAGGCACCATGAGAATTCAGATACTCCTACGGCAACACAAAAAAACTGATCAAACCTCATTTAACCATGGCTCTCCTCCTCTGTAGTTTATGTAGAGCCAATATAACATATACATATTCTGTAGTTCTTGATAATAAAATCATATGTACCTTCTGTCAGTCTCTTTATAGTGTGAAGCATCATGGTAAGGCAGAATTGCTATTCATACTCTTTGCAGGGGCTTTCTTGTCCCCCTCCTGTAAGAACCAACTTTTACAGACCACCTATTACAGAACAAGATAACTAGAGTTCCATAATTGGTTTTGAACAGAAATACAATGCCCATTTCAAATATAACTGTTTTTATTGTTAGGCTCACTGTGCCCTATGTGTTCTTTCCATCTGTAAAGGGATCATGTAGAACATGTGATGCATTCAGTGGAGTGGGAAGGAAAAAAAAGGTGGAGTACCACAGGCCACAACTGTGATTACACTAAGGGCTTTTTCAAGGAGTGGAAGCTGCTTATACCTCTCTCCATTCAACTTTTTCAGCTGGTGTCTTCAGTTGCATTCAAAAAGCACAAAACCACAAAAGCATGAAAATTTGCAACAATCATTAGCAAGCAGCCCTTCTGAATACACAATTTTTGTTTTCTCATATTTGTTAGTTTAATCAGCTTCTGCTTTTGCAGGCAGTCCTGGTTGCTGTCGTATTTCTTGCACAGAATTACATAGATATGTTTGTGCAAGAAGGTTTTATGAAAGTATCAAAAGATCAAATCCATTTAATGATTAAATTTTGAGTTTCCCAAGGATCAAGACTCACAAAGTCGGACATAGTCACTTAAAAATAGTAACTGGCAAAACAACGTACAAATCAAGAAAATCTATATCCTATACAGACCAGAGTGTAAACCAGGAACAATATTCAAAAAACCTACGAAGGTTCTGCCCTACCAAGAGTTCTAATTATTACCTAAATATATAAAATATAAAAAAATTAATACCGATGGTTCTATCATTAAGCATAATTGAGGAAGGAACACAAGCATCTTCAGTCAGTTACTACCTCATCCTCCTGCATAGTTAAGATGCATGTACATATGCCATATTTAATACCACTTTCTTTCCCTTGAGCTTCTATTACTGCTGATGTATGTTCCTCAGAAAACCTGACAATGTCTTATGAAAAACTTGCCTCAAATGTCCTTGCAAGCAAACCAAATTCATGTGACTGAACCTATTTGGCCCTCATTGATTTTGGAAACATTTTTACATTATCTTCAGTCTTCAGAACACACACAAGGTGCAATGGTAATTGCACTTCCTTTCCCAAGATCCAACTGGTCAAAGTAAATCTGCATGAGCTACGACAACAAGGGTGGTTTAGGATTTCCTAGTATAATTGAGTATCCCAAAATTCCCGTGAACAATACACTTTTCTCTTGAATAACTAAATCTATGTGCCTGTAGTGATTGTTTCAGCAGTAGCTACAGCTTTTATCCCAACTACACAATCTCCTTTAGATTTCTCAGTGGTTTTCCATGTTTCAGAAAGCCAAAAAACAAACAAACAAAAATTTCACCTATCCCCAGCACAAACAAATGGCCTACAGTCAGGAGAGGCTTATCTAATAAAATAATGGGCCAGTTAATTAGTATCAAGAGACAGAAGTCAGGTACTTGTAGATCCAGGAGAATCCCATGTCATAGCTTCTAAAATATTGTCATTACTTACAGCCATAAAGGATGGACAAATTATTCAACAATAAGCATAATACTGTTTCTAGAAAGACATAAATTGCTAAAAAAATAAAAATCAGAGATAGTCCTTAAAATCCAGATCTCATATTCTTGCAGCACAGAAGCAGCACAGTGGATGAAGGTTGTACTGCATATACGACAATGAAATGTGAGCAAATGGAGATGATTTGGTCTGGCTAACGTCTGTATTGACATAAGCTAGAAAACATACACAACAGTACAGACAGAGGACACAGCCAGAAGGTTAGACTTCTCCCATCTGAATATTGCAGTTCATTATTGTTCCTAAAGGACAGAACCATCACAGGAAAGATTCTTACATAAAGAAAAATTGTAAGCAGTCTTTTCCTCAGCAGTTTACTTGCATATAACCAAACCTGGCTTTATAAAAATATATTTCAAAAATAATCGCATTTGTGTGTACAACACATATTTGTAAACTGTTGTGTTAAAATATAATGGTGTCTTCAAACAGTCATGAAAGTGTCATGGTTGGAGGCAAAACAGGACCAATTTTGTTTAGTAACTCTGCTTTCTAACTAGGCCTCTTCTAACTGCTGAAATTAACAGCATGTTGTGCAGAAAACTGCTCTTTCTCAGAGAGATAAGACCCATGTTTATAGCTGATGCCAAGGCACGGTATGCAGAGGGGCTCTTGCTTATGCTTATTCTATAACACCCAAGGGCAGCCAACTCTGTTATTTGCCCCATCAGAGGGTCAGAAGCGGAAAAGGCGTCACACATGTGGGGAGGAGCGGACAGGACAGGTGACCCAAAACTGACCAACAGGGCATTCCATCCCATCTGCCTCATGCTCAGGATAAAAGCTGAGGGACCTCAGGGTCAGCCCTCTTTCTTTCTTCAATGGCCGGCATCCAAGAAGGACTCCATCTGTTCGTCTGCCTTTGATCCCGATCCACGTGTTCCTGAATCCAGATCTGGAATCCAGTTCCCACCCATTGCTGAGTCCAGTCTAGGACTTCCCCAGTGCCTGCTGGTGACATGATTGTCATCCTGGGAGCTTGATATGGTTTTGTATATATTTCATTATTTTCTTTTTTTCTTTTATTCTTTATATTTCATTGAAGTAGTTTAGTTCTTACTAAACTAATCTCTTGTCTTCTCTCTCTCCTGCTCTGCAGGAAAGAGGGAACATCTATTGCTTGGCTTGCTCTGGCCAATCCAGCCCAAACCACAACAGAAGGACAGAGTGTATGCATCATAAGTAATGAAATATTATTTGAAGTGGTGTTTCATGACATTCCCCTAATCAATCTTATCCCAAACAAACCAGGCCATTTTTTTGTGATGCAGGTTATCAACTGAAATTTTTACAACTCAGTCATTTTGAACCTTGCTGTTTAAACATGTAAAAAAATGATTGTTCTTCAGAACACTCACTGAGTCGTTTGACAATGTTGCTTGTTATTATGTCACTTTGGGACAGATGGCATTTGTAAACAGCTCACCAGGCTGGCCTTAAAATCAGTAGTTATTATTTCCTTCAGGTGTATTTCTGATGTCTACCTTTCCTATTAAACTTTTCCCTTGAATATTTGTATAGAATATATTTACTACAGTTGAACTTCCCTATCGTAAGTATAAGATTAGATTTACCCCCCACAAAAATACTTGTAGTTGCTGGATGTCCACTGATTCTGACTCACCTACATGGCCATTATCTCTTTCAAGTCACAAGTCTTCTTTTTTTCCAAGATCCTTTCAAGAAAGCTCTATGCAAGCAAAATTCTCCCATTTCTGTGAATGTCCTTTAGTACGGGGCAAAATTCTTGGCTTTACCCCTGCCCTTTTTTCTACCCCTCTGCAGTGCTTTTTATTCCTCCTAGGTTAAGTTATTGGGGAACAACAGACTTCACAGAAACTGCTGAACATTGCGTGGAAAACACAAACTGTTTTCTGGCCTCATAGAAAATAGTTTTGTCCAGCACATGGGAATCATGAAACTCCAGTGTGAAGCCAGTACTGAGTCCAGTATTCAGCCCATAGTGTTATCAGTGAGACAAAAGATGGCTTTTTCTTTGTTCTATGCTTATACTTTAGGAGTATGACCTTATGCATAATTCAGAGAGAAAGAAACCAATATAAAATAATTCCATCATCAGATCTTCTACACAGTGCCTACTGAAATAGACATAACCCAGTCTGAATATTTCGTACAGAAAAGAATCACTTAGTAATCCATCACTTCACCCTGACAATGAACTGCCTGAACTCTTCATTTTATCTCGCTGAAAAACAACAGCACAACTTTTGTAGTCTAGTGAAAAAAGACCGTGTGACTGGGCCATGAAACACAAGCCAGACTACAAACAAATTAAAAGAGAAAGTCAGTCATGTAACTATCTTATAAAATCATGGAACATGATTTTCAATTAGAGTTTATTCCTAAATATGTTTTCAACAGATGGAAAGTGAGTTTATCAGCTCCAGGTCTGCAGGATAGTCTAAAATCTTAGTGTATATTGAGAAATAAGAAATAAGACACAGCCTTCTATTAATAAATTGTTTTCTTTCCTCAGGCTCTTCCCTTGCAAAATAGAATCTATTTAACACTACTTTACATTAAAAAGTAATTTTGTAGCTGTAAACTGGCATATCTCATCACAATTCTGCTCCAATAGCATAAGCTTTGATGTTTCTAATGTTTTACACACCTTGTAATTGTCCTAAATCTCCACAATCAATGTACTCTTTCTCAGGTTAACGCAGTATACCCGTTTAGTTCTTCGATCACAAACTTGGAAGATAATGAATGTTAATATTCCTGTCAGCAATTCAAAATAGCTTGCAGGTATACTGGTGTACAGCACTTAACAGAAATCCAAATATCTCGATCTTTTTCTGCTTAAATTTATTGAAATTTTGTGAGTATATGCTGAGACTAAGGGGTTTCATTTTTCCACTACTGTTGTTATATTAGTTTTACAGTTTTCCAACTGCTTACTGCAAGTTCTGAACAGCTCTCCCTATTTCCTTTCTTTTTAATTTTTTCTTTCCCATTTGGTTTGATTCCATTCCAATTACGTTTTTTGTTACAGAAAAAAACCCAACCCCAAAACAAAAAACTACAAGAAGCCAGCAGTTTTTTCTATCGCATAACCTAATAGCAATACACTTGACACAGTGGAAACAGCCTTAGAGTCAGAAGACCAGGTCTTAATGCTAATAAGAGAAAAGTTATTCTCTTTGGTATACACAAGTAGAAAAACACTTTGTGGTAATTTTCTTGCAGCCTTGTCATGTGCAATTTGTTCACAAATTTATCAATTTTTATCCTAAAATTATTTAGGTTGTTTGCCCTTTGCTCTTCCCATTGGAAGGTTAACCTGTAACGTTACTGGCTTAGTGTAATTTGCTTTCTTCTTATTTCTAATTTAGAAATATTCATATCCATTTCATGAAATGTTTTCCATATCTCAAGCTGCTACTTTTACTGAACTTCACTCTTTTCCACATTTTTATCCCTGCAGGTAAGAGTCCGAAACCTCTCACACAATTTGTCCTACATTAAACAAGCTGCTAGTTTTCTGGGTAATCTTGGTGACTTGCCTCAATTTCTGTGACTGATCCAGCTTCCTGACCCAGGAAAACACACACTAAATACGAGGAAATACATGTAAAATACAAGGTAAATTAGTTAGAAGTTATTGCCAGTATAATCCACCCATCATTGGTTCTTCTGTAGCCAAATCTTTGCATAGTCCACAGAGAAAGCAACTGCCATGACCCCTGTAGTTGAATCATAAGTTCTTGATTCAATTCAGGTTGACGTATTGTTCAGGTTATTCCTCAGTGATGACTTGTACTATTAAAAGCTTGTCCAAGATTTAAGTATTTTGTCCCTCGGAATCATTTAGGTTGGAAAAGACCTTTAAGATCAAGTCCTTGGTGCATTATAGGCTTTCTCTTTTCAAAAGTTAAGCAACTTGTCAGTTTGTGTATGTGTTTCTGCATGTGCCTCCTCCACAAATAGTTTGAAGCTGTGACAGTTCATAAGGGCAGCATAAAGATCTCCAAAACCCATTTTGCAGCAGGCTTCGTACCAGTGTTTCATCAACTAGTGCTAATGGCAAAGGACAGGCTAAAGTCTCCTTTACTGCTGTTGTAGCAGTGGTGAACACAAAATGAAAGCCTGCTTTTTTTCATTCAGCAACAGCAGATCGGTGTTTTATGTCAAGCAATTGGTCGCCTGTACATTAGCCAAAACTGCAGCCGTCATAGAATTAGTAAATTATTCTCTCAGTGTTCAAGATTCTACATGAGTGGGAGCCAAATAAACTCAAAGGTGTGTGGCATGGTGTTTCTCACGCTTGTTCCTCAACCAAGAACATGACTGCAAGCTGTATATTTAACTTTCTTGATAGCTGACGGTACTTTAAGATGCACCAATAAAAATATAGAAAATAATACAAAATAATTAAAGATCTGTCCCATGGGTAAACTGAAATAACGTAGTTATCACAACACTTTCTCTGGTCGGCAGCACACAAGTAGAACAATGGGGTCAGCATTATATCTGGCCACTCCTGACATCCCGTCCCCCATCCTGAAGACCACTATCCTCAGGTAACCACTTCCAGGGTGCTTTGGGGGTTTTTGTGGTAGAACTTTAGATGTAAATCCAAAGCAAAGTTTGATTAGACACTTTATTTCTATTGCTCAGTACTAACCAGTAGAATTCAAATGAAATGTATTTCACGGTCTATATGAATATCTGAACAAACCCTCAAGAAACTACAGGAAAGCCTTATTATTCACGGGGAATCAAGCAGATGTTCCAGTAACAGGAGGGGATATTTCAGAATAAGGTTACAGATAAATAAACTACTGACAAGAAGAGCAACTGGGCAGGAAGGGGAAGAGAGAAGCTCATACTTACCAAAGAGTAATTACAAAAAAATGGGCCAAACCCATGCACCATTCCAGAAATAGATTCTAATTCTTTCCAGAGAAGGAAGAGTTTGGCTCAGAAGGAGTTAAGGTTTCTGCACAGCAGTAAAAGCCGGTGTTCCTCATCTCCTGGTCTGTGTCCCTACTTCAGGAATAGTTTACCAGCATATTCAAAGCAGGCATAAGGGACTACTTTTGTGCTTTATAATCAAATTTACAACAGTTACTATTTCTCATTCTTTTTCCGTTATTGAATCTTCGTATTCCATATTGAAGTAATACCCATAAATATAGCAAAGTAATAAAATGTTTTTCTTGCAATCTGATAAAGCACATACACTTCCCTCACCTATCCAAAACCCCTGGTATTAAATTATCCCCCTCTCCTTTTAGTATAAGCTGGAAGTTCTTACCAGAAAATGGTGCTGTAAAATATAATGAAAACACTAAAGTGACTCAGTTCTATTCTATTTGGGTACTTGGTGTCAATATTAGAAAATAAGGTAAAAGCATCACTGCTTTGGAGGTGGGGAATAATTTTTTATCTTGATTTTCTCAACAAACTGAGATGATGCCTAAAGAATCTCTCTTTTAAATTCTAATCTTTAAAATCTAATTTTAACCCATAAAATGTCAAATTATATATATACATGTATATATATATTTTTACATATATCTTAAAATATTAAAATTTTAAAATGTATTTAAAAAACAGTATTCCAAACCTGAAAACTTGTAGTTTAGGTACATGGAGTTTCTTTCATCTTTACAGACAAGTCTTAGACTACCTGAACCATGATGAAATCTGACAGAATGATTCCCATGATGCACTCTGACAACTTAGCAAAAGAAGATAGGAAAATGTAGTTCAGCACACTGAGACCAATGCTAAATATGTTACTGTTGCTTATGTTAAGCAAATTTCTAAGGAAATGGAGCTTTTTCCTAAGCAAGATTAAGGGACAATACCTCCTTCTTCAGAGAAGATAATTCGTAGAACCTCCATTTTCTAGACAGTAAAGCGGTATTT
Organism: Chionis minor; assembly: GCA_013398295.1. Lineage (NCBI taxonomy): Eukaryota > Metazoa > Chordata > Aves > Charadriiformes > Chionidae > Chionis > Chionis minor. Next base: position 155,201 of record VZSF01005376.1, read on the forward strand.
TATCATGTCTTTTTTCTGAAACACTTCATACAATCCCATTCTAAACATTTGGATGAGCAGAATGTTCTCAGCATTAAATATTTCAATGGATTACTCATGCATTTCAAATAACTGAGGGGTCTGTAAATTGGGCTTATTAAAAGGATACCAAAGCCTGGCTATGTATTACTGGTTGGAGTTGAACAGACAACAGTTTTTGAATGCATGGCTACTGTTATTTTTCTCTTCTTTTTACTTCGGAATGAATTGAGTGTATTAGATTTGTAAATTCTTGTCAATGTCAGTCTCTCTTCTCATCCCTTCTCCATTCATAACCCTCCCCCCCCCAAAACAATCTGCTCACAACAAACCCACGTTTCCTCTCAAAGAAGAAAAAGTATTTATTCTTACGTGCTTAGTAGGGTATAAAGCCATTTTGTGATGGTTTTGGGTTGCATTTTATGTCCAAATACAAAATTCTAATATACTGATGCACTGATGTTATTGCTACATGAGTGCTGAGCTATTTTACGAATGATTGTGGAATTGAATAATTTTATTATTATTCTTTAGTAACATAAGAAGCCATATGAGTTCAGAATGTTTATAACAACTGAAAACCATATTACGCATCTGGCAGTGGTTTAGAAAATCCTTTTTCTAAGCTCAGAAATACAGAACTATTTTTTGTAGGACTGTTAAAACAAAGAATACTTTCTTTATAAGCTATTTAAGATATTTTAAAGCTGAATGACTTTAACGTATAAGTAGAAGTAACATAAACCACTTGAAAAAGAAATTCAACTTGTATTAAAATCTAATAGAAATAAATTAGTATCTCAGAAAATGAAGGAAATAAAAGGAAGTGTTAAAACCTATATTCTTAAAATGGACCAAATAAAGGAAAAGACAACATAACCATGAAGCTAAAAGTTCACAATTCTATTGAAACTATGAACGTACACTTTATTAATAGAATGCAGTCAGGACTATTTTACAAAAGGGTGATATCAATGCAAGAATGAGAGCAGCCATTTGGAAACTAAAGAAACTAAAATAGACCACATCTCTGGATTGTGATTAAAAAAGAAATCATTACATTTGACCTAGTAACTCTGGTAACTACTTATTTAATAATTAATAAACCTTCCCTAAGGCCAGAGAACTCATGTAATAAGAAAGAAATGGGCCAAGACAGCATTTCAGGACAAGATTATTTTGTTCTCATACAATATTTTGATTTCTGCCCAAAATTTAGGCTAGGAAAGGTTGAAGGGTTTTCTTTCCCCTTTTGCCTTTCTTCAGAAACCATTAAGGATATTCATTAAGTTATTTTCTGTCCATGTTAGAAACAGAAGCCAGGAATATTCCTCCAAAGAGACAGGTAGACAAGAAAAAAATCTGCATTTGTCAAGAGTGCAATGCCAGCAGCTATATGAAGGTGTAAAATGAACCACGGGACTAGGAAAACTTGGCTGGAATTGGCAAGAGATTCCACAAGAATTCCACAAAAATTTCCTCCCTTGGGTAGAGGGACTGTTGCAGAAAGAATGGAGGTGAGGAGCCTTGAGGTGGTTTGTGTGCTTAACTGGGAGAGCAAGAGTGACCTGTTTGGAGCTGGAGAAAGAGGAACTGACCTGAAAGGGTGAAGAAACAAAGATGATGCCCTGGTTTGGAATAAAATAGAACCAATTTTCTGTTCAGTAATTTTACTTTGCATCTAAGCCTTTTCTAACTAACTGAACTCTCTGAAATTGAGTGCATATTGTGGAGACATTGTTCACACTCAGTGATAAGAACTGATTAGTTGTAGTTTATGCCAGGGAATGGCATGCAGAGAGGCTCTGACTTTTACTTGTTGCTATAACACTCAAGGCCAGCAACATTTGTTACATGTCCCGTTGGAGGGTCAGAAGCAGAAAAGCATAGAGGGGTCCCACCTGTGGGGAGGAGCAGACAGGACAGGTGACCCAAAACCGACCAACAGGGTATTCCATCCCATCTGCCTCATGCTTAGTATAAAAGATGAGGGATCAAAGGGTCAGCTCTCTTTCTTCAGTGGCCAGCATCTGAGGAGGGCTCTATCTATTCATCTGCCTTTGATCGCAATCCTGAATCCAGATCTGGAATCCAGTTTCTGTCCATCACTGAGTCCAGTCTGGGACTTTCCCAGTGCTTGCTGGTGACGTGATTGTCGTCCTGGGAGCTTGATACTGGGATTGTATATATTGTATATATTTCATTATTTCCTTTTTATTTTAATATTAATATTTCATTAGTTTAATTCCTTGTAAACTCATAAGTCTCTCTCTCTCTCCCTCCTCTCCTTGGAGAGAGAGGTGTGAGAGAGTGTCTTTTGTTTGTCTCAGTGGCCAGTCGGGCCCAAAGCACAACATGTGCCTTGTAGGAATAAGGAAATTCTCCATTAGCTTTGTTAGAAAGATAAGGTCTTGGAAAGTCTTTGGCAGAGAAAGATCCAGGGGATGTAAAATTCCAGGTTAATAAACACTGGAAGAAGCCAGGGCAGAAGAAAGAGATTTCAGGGCTCTGAGTCATGATAGGTCACTTACTGCAGAGCACTCTACACCTGAATATTTCTACCAGGCTTGGTTGTGAGTTTGAGGAAATCCACAGAAACTTATGTATTTTCTGTGCCCATGCCATATATTCAATTCCTATAAAGTCTGGGCTTTTTTTTTTTTTCCCCTCAGTGTGAGAAAACTTCATTTTTGTTCAATAGATTTAATTGTAATTATAGTGTAATCCAGGTTGATTTATGAAAATCAGAATGCATTTAGTTTTCATTACTAAACGCTAAGTTTCCCATTATTAGCTTCAATCCTTGTAGCTGTGTTCTGTACCTCTTAAATTTCTCCTTTTAACTACAAATCAAACTTAAATGACACTTTAACTGCAGTGAAAGGGTACTGGAATGATACACCATTCAACTGGNTGCATCTAAGCCTTTTCTAACTAACTGAACTGTCTGAAATTGAGTGCATATTGTGGAGACATTGTTCACACTCAGTGATAAGAACTGATTAGTTGTAGTTTATGCCAGGGAATGGCATGCAGAGAGGCTCTGACTTTTACTTGTTGCTATAACACTCAAGGCCAGCAACATTTGTTACATGTCCCGTTGGAGGGTCAGAAGCAGAAAAGCATAGAGGGGTCCCACCTGTGGGGAGGAGCAGACAGGACAGGTGACCCAAAACCGACCAACAGGGTATTCCATCCCATCTGCCTCATGCTTAGTATAAAAGATGAGGGATCAAAGGGTCAGCTCTCTTTCTTCAGTGGCCAGCATCTGAGGAGGGCTCTATCTATTCATCTGCCTTTGATCGCAATCCTGAATCCAGATCTGGAATCCAGTTTCTGTCCATCACTGAGTCCAGTCTGGGACTTTCCCAGTGCTTGCTGGTGACGTGATTGTCGTCCTGGGAGCTTGATACTGGGATTGTATATATTGTATATATTTCATTATTTCCTTTTTATTTTAATATTAATATTTCATTAGTTTAATTCCTTGTAAACTCATAAGTCTCTCTCTCTCTCCCTCCTCTCCTTGGAGAGAGAGGTGTGAGAGAGTGTCTTTTGTTTGTCTCAGTGGCCAGTCGGGCCCAAAGCACAACATGTGCCTTGTAGGAATAAGGAAATTCTCCATTAGCTTTGTTAGAAAGATAAGGTCTTGGAAAGTCTTTGGCAGAGAAAGATCCAGGGGATGTAAAATTCCAGGTTAATAAACACTGGAAGAAGCCAGGGCAGAAGAAAGAGATTTCAGGGCTCTGAGTCATGATAGGTCACTTACTGCAGAGCACTCTACACCTGAATATTTCTACCAGGCTTGGTTGTGAGTTTGAGGAAATCCACAGAAACTTATGTATTTTCTGTGCCCATGCCATATATTCAATTCCTATAAAGTCTGGGCTTTTTTTTTTTTTCCCCTCAGTGTGAGAAAACTTCATTTTTGTTCAATAGATTTAATTGTAATTATAGTGTAATCCAGGTTGATTTATGAAAATCAGAATGCATTTAGTTTTCATTACTAAACGCTAAGTTTCCCATTATTAGCTTCAATCCTTGTAGCTGTGTTCTGTACCTCTTAAATTTCTCCTTTTAACTACAAATCAAACTTAAATGACACTTTAACTGCAGTGAAAGGGTACTGGAATGATACACCATTCAACTGGGGTCTGTACCATTCTCTAAGTAGGAACTAAGCAGGAATTTCTTCAGTTACAACTTCCTAACAACACCTGTCGTTAAGTCGGAGTCCATTTCAGTTTAAGGAGTTAGAATGCAACTGCCTGTGCAGACTGCTTCTTCCCTCACTTTGAACTCAAAGGCTCAGACATTCCTAAAATACGTATTTCAGTGCATTTTTTAATGAGTATAATCCAATAACAGTATTGGTTTATTATGTAGTTTTCTATCATATGCAAGATACATCTCGGGGACAAACAGTTTTTTTTATAATCACAGACAGAAGGAGCATTTACAGTTAGAAATATTTAAGACACCAACTCCTACTTTTACTTTTCAGAAGTTTTTTCTTCAGTCTTTCCAAACAGATGAATCCAGCATCATCTATGTTATGAAAGCAGCAATCTGATTTTGTTATGCATAAAAAAATGAAAACCTCACAGTTGTAAAGGAACACAAATCAGTGGCCTAAAAGAGATTTTTAATCTTCAACTGGAATTTAGGGACAGGGACAGATTCAGCTTCTACTACTTCTCCAGGCTTCTGAAACATAAGACCCATCTAAATTATGTGTTGGGCTTTTCCTCTTGTTTTACCATAGACATTGAAAATTATTCCTAGTTTTTCTTGGAAGCTTTGGACAACTGACAGAGTAGCAAAGAGAAGAGTTGACCCTTCAAAATTAAAGCACTTCAAATGTGATGAAGTTCATTTTCCTAAGTGCATATCCCCACACTGAAGCACTTAAAACAGAAAATTGAGGGATAACACTAGTGTGACTATTTAAACCTTATAATTTTATTTGGTTTTGTTAATGTTGCTTAATCTGAATACTTGCCTAATTGTTAGAGGAAAGGCATTTCCCTCTTTGATATTCAGTTCCTGGCCCCTCCACTTGTGGACCTAAAGACTCCCAGACCTGATCTTTATGTTTCTGAGAGGCTTATAGAAAAAAAACAGAGGAAGCAACATTTTTTCCTTTTGTAGATTTTAAGGTAAAGCCCCACATTTAAGCAAAAACAATAACTGAAACACACTATGTCCTCTCCCCCTATGCTCCCTTCCTGATTCCCTTCCTGTGGTAAAACAACAGACGTCACAAACTTAGATTGTTTTCCTTTGCACGTCAACTTTAATCAAAGCAGGGCTGGGGTTTTGCTTTGGGGTGGATTTTTTTTTCCCATCTATTGCTAAACTAGAACTTGTACTTTAAACAGATCTAACAAACCTGATTTATGTTTTCAATAATCAATAAACTCAGTCAAAACGTATGTCTTCATATTGTGTGCCCTTTGGCATTATATTATTACATTCCAGGAGTTTTGAATGAGATCCTGCATTTGGGTCAAACTTAACTAGATTACAGACAATTCAGGCACTTAATACAAGTAGAAGCCTAGGCATCATATAGCTACATCTGCATGGGCAAATATTGGCCAGGATCATGTCTGTAGCATGAAACAGTTGTGCTGAGAATATGATAACCACATTAAATGTGCTTCAAATATTTCTGCTAAAGATTAGTACTGGACTAGTCCAAAGCTAATGAACTGAACAACCACTAATAGCTGGAATGTAGTTTTGAGTTGAGTTTCATCCAAATGAAATCCAGTTTATACACCCTCATACCACGCTCACAAACCAAAGCATAGTAATCTGTTATAATTGGTGTCAGGAGATTCACTTCGGAATTGCATTTCTGATGCAATGCAGATGCATCTACAGGGCTGCCATAAAGGATTCTACCCTTCCTTAAGGCAAAAAAAATCGGATACGGCCAAAATAGACACTGTGGGCTGAGGATTTGCATCTCCTTTGCCTGAGAAATCTTACAACAGACATGCTGTGTCCCTAAAAATGCCCTTTCATCTGCAGAGAATGATCATTCTAGGAGCTCCATGAGCCTTAGGTTGCATCCATTTAACTGATTTTTTTTCATTAATTTGGAGGATGAGTTTTCTGTTGTGCATAAATGCAAATGAATACACCAAAGCATCTGGGAAAAATATATATCTTTTTAGAAAGTATTAATAATTTATATAAGGTTTCAGCAATTCCAAAGCCATGAAAAATCTAGGCCTAGCTACACATACTAGTAAATATTACAGAATCAAACTTAAAATATTACAGACTGGAAATTAACATCTACTGAAACAAGTACGATGACATGGCTCTCCATTCTCATGGGAGTTGTTTGGGTTTTTTCTTGCTGCTTGGTGCCCTACAGCTAGTTGTTTCCATTTGCAAGCCTCAGTGTGATAAATCAGAGCCTTTCAAATTGAGCTGCTATACAGCACTGTCAGCACGCATTTCTCTCAGCAAAAAAATTTTAGATATTCTAGATACATCACAGATTAAGTAAACCATCACTTGTATGTTCACAATTTCCTACATAATTCTAGGTGTGTTACTTCGATGTTCTGATCCTTGCAGTTAAATCAAATCATTCCACTACAAAAGAATGGTCAGAATATACACATGAACATGAATTCAAACAGATTCCAAAGATGCTCTGATTCGCCTATTACTTCATTCTCTGTTATTTACAAGTACTTATATGAGTTTTTTTCAGATTTGAGGGAATGATATATTTAGTTTGGATGTATCAAAGAAGATTCTGGCATACAGTTAAAATGCCAACCTGATTAGGAATGTTTCTACAAACCAGGATCCCACTGTTATCAATGCCTCGGGAAAGGCACTGGTATATGGCATGATTATACAAGTCACCAGGATGCTGCAGGTCAGCAGGACACTATAGAGCATTTGGAAGCAGTTCATTCATGATGACAGGAAAGCTTCTCAGTGTTTTCTTTGACAACAGCAGGGTCCTAACATGCACAATATACCCATAATTCCCTTACTATCTGCCTGGTTTCAACAGTGAGATGGAAACATACGTAGGAAGAAAGTAACATAAGTAGTGCTAACAGAAGTTTTACATAGTGACAGCATAATATCCTTGGCAAACAACATTTATGAGCATATCTATGTTATACATGGTATATGAGCAGCTGTAACATAAAAGTTTTGATAACTCTTGATATACAATATTTCACTAACTGAAGACTGATCATGCTGTTACACGAGTACGTACAACATAAAGGGGACTCCAAAGATGTGCTGTTCTCTGCATTTATATAGCCCATCCCTCCAAATATCACATTTCCATTTCCTGCAGATGTGATTATAATATTTACTACTTTATTCTTTTTATACATAATCAGGTTGCTTTGTATGTGACTGTGCATAGTTAAAAGTCAGATTCCTATTGAGACAATATCATGTGTTTTGTTGCTTGGATTAAAATTATGCTTCTGCTTGATTTGTAAACTGGAAGCGGTTAATAGATAAGTCATCCAAAACTTCTTTAGAGTTGTTGATTTTTTTTTACTTAAGGTTTTTAAGAGGTAAGTAGTGAACCTCTTCTCACATATTCTCTGTGTGTGGTGCTTTGTTGCAATCACAGTCCTGGCAGTTATTCAAGCCTGGTCACATTTATTCCTGGTAACATACCTGCACGTATCTGTCATTGTTACATTCTTCTTTTCCCCTGTGATCGCCTACTCTGACTAACAACTCCCCAGTTCTCTATTTATTTTGAAATGTACCTGCTGTCAAAATGACTTAGGACTTTACTAACAAATGCTATGTCTGTTTGGTGTTGAAATGTATGAAAGGTGGTGTCATACGGAAGAGAGCCTGCACTGTCAGTCCTGAAGTCTCAATTTTGTTTGATTCCCAAATGAAAATCTTTTTAAAGAATTATAATTATCATGAAGTGCAAAATATTAACTGATAACTACTTTGTATACTGAGTAATACAAAAAGTTGATTTTAATTAAGCTTTTCTGAATCATAACATGTTATATATTGAAAGATTTGGGTTTAGGTTAATTGGAATTCAAGAAGTGTTACTATGTCTGTGATAATACTTTCTAAAGTTCTTCAATTTATTCTGTTCCTTCTCTTGCATGAAACAGCTGCTCAAGGAATGAGTGTTTTCCTAGATGTTTTGTGCTGTGGTGCATCCATATATAATAAGATATTAATATTAATTCATTTTTTAAAAACAGAATCGAAACACCTCCATTTTCCAGTTGAATTCTTCTCTGTCATATGTTTTTTTTATTCTCTAGTATCCATGGCCAGCATACACAAATGGTAAACGTTTCTGCCTCTGCTCTTTACCCTGATCCAGAAAGTAAGATGCTAACAAAAGTCATGTGGCTCAAATTAAAAAAAGCTGAATTTGCCTGCTCTTTGAAGACCACTCTTCAGTGGAAAACCTCGCAGCATATAGTATGTGCTAAACTCTGCAAGTTAATTGTTACAGAAAAGTATGTTTGCTGCTTATGCCAAAGATCTTGACTTGGCCACCAAAACAACTGTCCAGAAATGTCAGGTGAACCTGATTTTGGAGGTCACCCCAAAAAAACTGAACTACCAAGATGTATGAGCTCTTAATAGGTGCTAAACTACATTCTTCATGGCTACCTCAGATCAAATCTATGCTAGTACCAAACCTACAAACTTAATGCTGGGTAATTATTTTCTAGAGGGATGTTGTAAGACTCATTTTAAATACCAGTTGAAGATAGATATTTCTTTAAAAGAGCCTTGCATCTTTACTTTCTCCTGCCTTTAGTGTATGTATTCCCTTTTGTGGGGAAAAGAGCTGCTCTGGGGGAAAAGAGCTGCTTTGGGGGATGTTTTCATCTGTGCTTCTCGCTCTGCCAAAGAGGGAACATGACAGTATGTTTATTCCTATAATTTTAAATGGAATCTATCTAACTAAACACTTAAATGAATGAAAAAGTCTATGCAGTATACCAGCACTGGCAGAGCATGTTAGCTCCACATAGAAGTTTATCATATTTAAGTACTATTTATGCACAGCAGAAAAGGAAGCTCTGAAGAGAAAAGTCTATATAGGCACAATGAATATTTTATACTCTCAAACCACAGTAGTTTGAATTGAAGCCACATACTAGGAGTATTCCCTGTATTATACTCAAATTAAAAATACTAGCAATATTTGTACTAAAAATATATCTTTGCATTTGCTTTATGATGGGAATGAAGATAGGAGTAAACAAAAAAAGACACCATAATTCAATTCACAAAAGCAGTCCCCCTTTTCCATCAGTCTCCTAGCATACCTGATGATCAATTACCTGAGTAAAAATAAATTATAAATTACTCTTTACAAGTAGTTCTACATTGTAACTGTGTTTTCCATGATTGACTTTCAGAGGAAATAATTTACCAAAAGGAAACACTGTCCTTTGTATTTTGGCATAGATTTTTCTGGGAAGGTTAAGGACTGAAAACATATTGGAGTTCCATGTTATAGTTTCTCTTTTTATATATCAGGTTTGGGAGTGAACTTTATAGTAGGATCTCAGCACATTCTTTTGAGACTAAGCTTAGCTTATAATAAGAGGAGTAACTGATTAATCTATGGTAATGCTGTCCAAGTATAACAGACTAAAGTGAAGGTCTCACTGAGAAAAGTCAGAAGCTTTTTTCATACTTGAAAGCTATTCTATGTTGCTTTGTCTTCAGAGAAACAATTTGAAGTCACACAATTTGTAGTTCCAGCTAGAGTTTATGTAGTGAGTGGCAAGTGCAAATCTGAGTATCTGCGCTTCCAGTTACCTGGCTTGTCCCCCAAAAGGCAGATTCTGACCAAATGTTCCTTTTCAAGGGTGTGCTGGTTTGTTTTAAAGGAGAAAATTCAGAAGGGGTTAATCTGACAGCAGTAGCATCTAACAAGATGATACAGCAAAGAAATACCATTTCCAAAAATCACAGTCTAATGCAATTCGTTACACAAGCAGACTTGTGTAATCAGAAGAGTACTTTTTATTAAAATAAACAGTAAAAGGAGGTCATTCTGGCTTAAGATGGACAACTAGAAAAACATCTGAAATGAAATTATTTTCTTTCTCCATAAGCAATAATTACTTTGACATTTCATGGAGAAACTACAGTCAACAGTTGCACTTATTTTTCTAAAAAAACCAGCAGTTTTTGCATGAAAAATTAGGTACTGCTTTTGTACAGCTTTGCCAGATTGATGCTATAATCAATGGAGAATTTTCTAAAATATATGTAGAAATTTTGTGTTGAATTAAGGCACTTTCTGGCTGCCTGCAAAAGAGTAAGTCCCGGTCTCTACCGTCACTTGCTATCTGTATCAGAAGTAGAGTGCGAAGGGACAATATTTTCTGCAGGTCTATTACGCATCCTGAGTAGACATGACAGCAGGCAGGCAGAAAATGGGATGGGTATGACTTGGGTATGAGAATGGGATGGGTATAGGGAACAGGGAAAGTCTGGAGCAGGGAAGACTCTCCCTTGGTTGGGGAGGATCAAGTCAGAGACGAGTTAAGTAAACTGGACATCCACAAGTCCACGGGTCCTGATGGGATGCACCCGTGAGTGTTGAGGGAGCTGGCAGAAGTCATTGCTGGTCCACTCTCCATCATCTTTGAAAGATCCAGGAGAACAGGCAAGGTGCCTGAGGACTGGAGGAAAGCCAGTGTCACTCCAGTCTTCAAAAAGGGCAAGAAGGAGGATCCAGGAAACTACAGACCAGTCAGTCTCACCCCCATCCCAGGAAAGATGATTGAACAGCTTGTTCTGGGCATCATCTCCAAGCACCTGGAGGAAAAGAAGGTTATCAGAGTAGTCAACATGGATTCACCAAGGGGAAGTCATGTCTGACTAATCTGATAACCTTCTATGATGGCACGACTGGATGGATAGATGAGGGGAGAGCAGTGGATGTTGTCTACCTTGACTTCAGCAAGGCTTTTGACACCGTCTCCCACAGTATCCTCGTAGGCAAGCTTAGGAAGTGTGGGTTAGATGAAAGGACAGTGGGGTGGATCAAAAACTGGTTAGCAGGTAGGTCTCAGAGGGTTGTGATCAGTGGGGCAGAGTCTAGTTGGAAGCCCGTAACTAGTGGTGTTCCTCAGGGGTCAGTGCTGGGTCCAGTCCTCTTCAATGTATTCATCAATTACTTGGATGAAGGGATGGAGCGTACCGTCAGCAAGTTTGCTGATGACACGAAACTGGGAGGGGTGGCCGACACCCTGGAAGGCCGAGCTGCCATTCAGCGTGACCTAGACAGGCTGGAGAGTTGGGCAGAGAGAAACCATATGAAGTTCAACAAAACTAAGTGTAGGGTCCTTCACCTGGGGAGGAATAACCCCATGCAGGAGTACAGGTTGGGGGCTGACCTGTTGGGAAGCAGCTGTGCAGAGAGGGACATGGGAGTCCTGCTGGACAACAGGATGACCATGATCCAGCAATGTGCCCTTGTGGCCAAGAATACCAATGGCATCCTGGGGGTGCATCAAGAGGAATGTGGCAAGCAGGTCGAGGGAGGTCATCCTCCACCTCTACTCTGCCCTGGTGAGACCACAACTCAAGTACTGTGTTCAGTTCTGGGCTCCCCAGTTTAAGAAGGACAGGGAACTGCTGGAGAGGGTGCAGCAAAGGACCACAAAGATGATTAGGGGGCTGGAGCATCTTTCTTATGAGGAAAGCCTGAGGGAGCTGCGTCTGTTTAGTCTAGAGAAGAGAAGTGCTGAGGGGGGATCCCATCAGTGCTTACAAATACTTAAATGGAGGGTGCCAGGAGGAGGGGGACAGTCTTTTTTCAGCGTTGCCCAGTGATAGGACAAGAGGCAATGGGTACAAACTCGAATATAGGAAGTTCCACCTCAACATGAGGAGGAACTTCTTTCCTTTGAGGATGGCAGAGCACTGGAACAGGCTGCCCAGAGAGGTGGTAGAGTCTCTGATTCTGGAGACATTCAAAACCCGCCTGGATGCCATCCAGTGCAACCTGCTGTAGGTGGACCTGCTCTGGGAGGAGGGTTGGACCAGATGATCTCTAGAGGTCCCTTCCAACCCTTAACTTTCTGTGATTCTGTGACTTCTAGCTGCAGGATCCAATGCAAATAAAACCAAAATAATCTGTGACAGGTAAGAATCAGTTGACAATATTTTCTGTGGAGCAAAAGGGAAGAAGAGAGAATAGAAGGCAGGGGAAGAAACCTCAATTCTAACCTGATTGTGTGTTTCTTTGTTATAGTCCATTGTCTCAATGCAGGACTCATTAAGTTCAAAATTAACATCTTCTGTTTGCAAAAGGTAGGCGTATACTTTACATATACCCTGAACAATTAAGGTCTGAAAAATAAAAATGGTATTAGTCAAAATTTATGAGATAAGGAATTTAGTGCATCCTAGCAGTTTTTAAGACTTTTGCTATACTAGGGGATTTCATTGTCTTCCACCTCTACATTCCATTACTGGACATAGTGTGCATCACAAAAGAAGCCCTCTAAATACATTTATCAAAATGAATGTATTATGATGCTATCTTCTTGCTCTTAACCTTCCAGACTGAAAATAATTATATAAAAAATCTCTGTCGTTTATTCAGTGGATGTTTAGAGGCCGATGGACAGTCAGATGAGACAACGGATAAGCCCAGGAGAACACTTTCCGGAGATAAGTATGTACATTAAAAATATTGCAAGCTTCATGGAAAAGCAGAATTTGTATCAGTGGATGCTTTCCTTGTGATACGCAAAACTGTGTCTACTGTTTCAGGAACCAGTTTCTTGTTATCTGAAATGTAAAGTAATTTATTTATGAAAACATGCTATCTTGAGTATTTTTTTGTCTTAAATATGACAGTATCCATAGATCACTAATAATCTCTGTATGCAAACAGTGTATTCTGGTCAGTCTGAACACTTGGGCCTGATTAGCATAGCAAGCTCTATTACTTTGAAGTGAATGTTTTACAACACTTCATCACACATTTACCAAAAAAAAAAAAAAAACCAAAACATTTTGAAGTGATAAAATCCAGGCAGCACTAATCATTTCTGCGTAACAGCATCACCATTTATATACTGTGCTTAAAAACCTATGTATAAGGATTTCCTGAAGTACTTGAGGGTGGTAATAACGTGTGCAGGAATCAAACTCCTCATTAATTTAGTTTTTATTGAAGTTATTTAAAAATGAGAACAGCAGAATTCTTTAAACCTTAAAATAAGACAGAAGTTCCCTACTGGCATTTTTTTCTTGTTGTTGTAACAGAACCGGTTCTACTCACTTGATTTCATTACCTTTTCTATAATGGAATGCTGGAATGTATTCCAAAATAACAAGATTATATAGACATACCATTAGTCATCAAATGCAGTTTCTATCTGCCTTCTGTGTGGAGTATAGGAATTCTGCCAGTATAAGAATCAGAGTTTTAATCATCTGTCTCTAAAATTTGGTATGGCAAAAGCAAATGAGCATCAAAATTACAAGTAGAAAGGGTAAATAAAAGAAAGAAATGCCACATGAGGACAAAAGAAAACATGTGGAAGGAGTGTTTTACTCACACGCTGTATGACAAGAAAATTGTATTAAACTACTATAACAAATTTGCTAAGCTGATAAGTATCAGTGTTCTCAACAGCAAATGCTGGACAATTTATCTTTGCACAATTAAGCAATTTTCAGGTATTTGACTCAATTTTCAGGTATGACTGTCTCTGAGACAAGTGAAAAGACTTTTTTTCTAGGAAAAATTCATCAGATTGACTTTCTTACTAGATCCAAATTATTTTCCTAAAGGAAAACATGGACACAAATACAGAGATTTGTTGGTCTATAACAAGTTTAAATTTCTTTAAATGAATCTGACACCTTTCCTGGTACTTGTGAACTAATCATCCTCTTAGATTTCACTTGACTAATTTCCTTAAAACCCCTCCTTGATTTTTCATCTTTTCATGAGATGAGTAGAGTAGAGAAAGTATGAGAAGAGTATGAGATGAGTAGAGAAAATTCTGTCTGTACTTGAAGTCAACAGTAAAATTCCAAGTTGAATTTGCATGATGAAAGAAACCTATCATTTTATGGCTACTAAACCCTGTATTTTATTTCTGTTCTCTTGATCTAAGAATGCAAAGCAATGCACACTTAATAGTCCTACCTTTCATGTGTTATGCCCTCATCATGGGTTTCTGGAGGGTTTTTTCTCCATCATGTGTCTTTGGTGGCATTTTTGTCGTTGATGTCAAAATAGATTAAGTTATCAGAAACTTTTATATCTGACACCTATGCTTACATAAAAGCTAGAAAGACAATTAATTCTCCGCTTTATTTTCATATTCACAGATCATCTCTTTGTGTCTAATAGACACCTTTAAAATTCCACTGTAATTTGCTTTTTTCTCAAAAAACCCCACCCTAAACTATAAAGCAAAACACAAACTGTGCCTTTAAAAATACATTATAATGCAATTTAAATTCCCAAACATATTAACCTTAGAATTTGATGTTGCAAAAATGTCCCATGGACATTATTTCTGAAGGCTCACATTTCTACATGCTCAGGTAACAGCAGACAACAAATTAGCTTGTTGATAGAATTTGAGTGTGTCCAATCTTATAACTTAAATTACCTACTAGTATTTGACTTTTTGTCCACAAACGTATATAAAACTTTCTCCATACTAGAACATATTCTAAGTCCTTTCCTTAGTAACGAAGTCATAAAAATATTTTTAATTGGGAAAAAATCTCAATTTATGACACTTATTTGAATGGTATGCCCATTTGTTATTACTAACTACATTGAGGTAAAACAGGCTAAACAGTTACGTGAACTTGTTTTTTGGTTTAGAAGTTAATTCCAGCACTTAGCTCAGCTGCTATTTCTTGGTTTTGTATGTTTGCAATTTAATACTATTAAACCATATTTCCTGTAATTCTTCCCTGCATATTATGCACGCACAATTATATTTCATAAGCAGTAAGAAAAATCTTGACACAAAATTTGAGCTGATGTAAATTTGCCTAAACACGATTGACATATGATGTTGTTTCCAGTTCTGTCTTGCCTCAATAGAAATCCTCCTGCAGGATTGATGATACTCACCTTCAGCCACTGACACCAGCAGGTTTGTCTTCTGAAGATCACCTTATATTAAGAAAGATGAGCTCCTCCTGAAAAAAAAGGGGTAAGACCAGGAACCAATTTTGCAGCTCTGAATCTTTCTGTGACTGAATTTGTTTTGTCTCCCTCTCTCTTAATTGATCATGGTTTCCTAACTAGGCCATTTCAGTTAAGTGCCAAGAGCTATGTAGCATGCACACTTCAGAGTAACTTTCTCATTAAAGCGTCAGAGGACAAAGGCTCAAGGAGACTTTGCAATCAATATTCCATATTGTCTTTTACAACTCTTTCCTTCAGCAGCCATTGCTGGTGCTGTATTCTTTTGCAGATCCTTTTACACAAAGGTAACAGGAGACATGCAAACCTATGTAGAACTCAATTTCACCAAAGAATGGTGTTTGTTTCTAAGACAGTAATCATTTTACACAGCACAAGCTGAAAGTGAATGTAATAATAGTTTATTAGAGAAAATTCTGAAATGTTAATGGTCTTTTTAGTCATTCCGTACTCCGATAATGTTTTGGAGAGGATTAACTTCTCAGAAAGGCTCTATAATTTAAAATAAGTGAAGACATCAGGATGTGTATCTTTAATTGTTAATTCTACTCACCTAACTTTATTGATTTCCCACAGAGTAGCTAGTTAACAATGATCTATAGACATATTTTTTTTAGAATACCTATAAACAAAAGAAAACTAAGGTACTTTATGAGATGGTTCCCACACCATCTGCTGCACTGCGCTTTGAATGAAATGAACATAAGAAAGAGTTCAACAGAAATGATGTAGCAGATGGCCTCAAGATAAAATGATGACACTTATGCTTTATTTTGGGTTTGTGTTTACTTACTTCTGAATAGAAAACAAGAAAACAAGCCACAAATTCTATTAGAATATGGTAACATTATTTGGAACTCTAAAGTATACCAGAAGAAAAGTCTCAAAAATGCAGCCTGTAAATCCACTATAATATAAGGGGCAAACCCCTAGCATCCTAGAGTAACAGAAACAGTTAAGATCACCATGTTAGTGAACGTCTCCCTTAACCCTTCTTTCAACCTTACCTAAGGTTGGCTTTTTAGCTGTCCTTCCAAATGACCATACCATTACTGGTGCAAGAATTTTCTGTTTCTTAATGACATGTTCTTTCCTCTATATCTTCCTGAAACTGTCACTGAGCTTCATCTCAACCAGACACCTCACCTAACTTGAACCAAAGGGAACCAAATGAATAGTAGCCAAAAATATATCCATTTTGCCAGTCATTGTTTGCTTTCCTTTGGGACATGAGAACTATCTCAGTGACCAGTTCCCAAAATTCTTTGTAATCTGTATGGTTCCAATGCGATGCTCCCTCTATTGGTGATTCAGTTGATTCCCAGCAACTGGATTAGAAACCTTCAAATAAACTTTTCATAAAATTAGGCCTCATGGGTCATTCTGATTTATAAATGAAACCTGAAAAATTCTTGCAAGGAAAGAATAAATAAATTAATAAATAAATAAAAGAAGTTATTATGTTATTATAGAAGAGCTTGAACCAGATTAATTGAGATAAACATTAGTTGAATTTTTACATCAGAACAGAAACTTTCCTTTACTATTGCCTTTTGTAACACCATCAGCAGTAAATTTGTTTCAGTTGCTAGACAGTTAGGTGCATTCAGGTCTCTCTGAGCATTACTTCCCATTACAAAACTCCTTCATCTTCAGAATGCCAATGTATTTTACACCTGATCCTGCAATGTACAGCATAATTCACAGTGGAGTAAGAGCAGCATGCTTATGAAATTCAAGTTGCAGAGTCAGCTACTAAACTACTTAGTAGTTCTCAAGATAAACAGAGGTAAAACAAAAGTGATAAAACAGTACTGGGGACAACACAGTTGTATTTATTTTCATGATGCGGTGACATATGATAGGACATTGTAGAATAAATTCTGTAAAAAAAAATGCACTGAAAGAATTTAGAAAAATTATAAAGATAGACTACATTATGAAACAAACTTTCCCTTATAAATACTATTATAAACTAATCTAAGGAATTTCCTTCTAGAGATAGTACTTTTACTCTGGGAAGATAAGACTCTTTTCATATGTATGGATTTTTTTCTTATTATTAGAAAAAAACAGGTAGGGAATCTAGAGAGACTGGGAATGTGTTTCCTGCTAAATCAAAGAGGAAAAGATAACAGAAGAAAAAGGTCATGAAGCTCAGCTTGGCATCAGTTTCTCAGATATGAATATTTATAAAAGTGGTTCTGAAAAGGCTCTAATAGGAAATGGGAAAAACAATGGGGGAATGAGCCTTCTTTCTTCATAAGCATTTGACTAAATTGTGTCCAACTTATGCTAAGAACAAATTAATCTGCAAATATAATATATAATTTATGTTTTATTTATATTGACAGTTTATTATCCACTTAAACTGATCTGGAAAGATAATCCTTCAAACTTTTATTCTTTTTTTTTAATCCTGCAAGTTAGTTGCTAAGAAAAAACCTTCAAGTATTATGACTTGCTTCAGGGATGAAGTTTTTGCCTCTCAGAGATTCAGCAAACCACTCTGGGTATCAGACATGGAATTCTGTGGCATTTGCACCTTTGGATGGCCATTACAGTTCATTTCCTGTCATGAAGAATCAGTCTGTGGAGATCATACATAAGCTCTTAAAATAAGGTAACTGTTAAAACCTCTAGGCAGCTATGTTTTAGGAATTTGATCTTTGTGTAACAGCAGGATATATTATATAAACAAAGCAATTTCAGTTTTCTACAGGTATGTCTGGAGGGAAAAACTGTGTAGGCATCTACCAGTAGAGATACTTACAGTAACTGTCTGTTACCACTATTGAATCTGTGGATTAGAATTTACCACGTCTCTAAATAGTGTCAGACAGTGTCAATAGGTGTGTCCCAGTTTTGGCTGGGATAGAGTTCATTTACTTCACAGTAGCTAGTATGGGGCTATGTTTTGGATCTGCGATGAAAACAGTGTTGATAACAGAGGGATGTTTTAGTTACTGCTAAGCAGTGTTTACACAGAGTCAAGGTCTTTTCTGCTTCTCACCCTGCCCCAAAAATAGAGCTGGTTGGGGTTGCACAAAAAGCTGGGAGGAGACACAGCTGGGACAGCTGACCCCAACCGACCAAGGGGATATTCCATACCATATGATGTCCTGCTCAGTACATAAAGCTGGGGAAAAAAAAAGGAAAGGGGGGATATTCAGAATTATGGTGTTTGTCTTCCCAAGTAACCATTATGCGTGACCTAGCCCTGCTTTCCTGGGGATGGCTGAACACGTGTCTGTCCATGGGAAGTAGTGAATTAATTCCTGTTTATGCTTTGCTTGTGCGTGCAGCTTTTGCTTTACATATTAAATTGTCTTTGTCTCAACCCACGAGTTTTCTCACTTTTACTCTTCTGATTCTCTTCCCTGTCCCACCAGGGTGGGGGAGTGAGCGAGCTGCTGCGTGGTGCTTAATTGCTGGCTAGGGTTAAACCACAACAAGGTGACATGACAATTTCCTTGGCCTTCAATTTCTAGCATACTGCTATGTAAATCACAGACATATACTAGAATAAGCATACAGTCTTCAGCCCTTTCTTCAAAAGACACACTTATTTCTGTAAGATCAGCAAGCCAAAAAAGCACTAGTATCTTACTAGAGAATATCTAAAAGCAAAACAAGAAAACCAAAAGAAGTTTCTTTCTTAAGAAGAAAACATTGTTGAGAACATCAGGGAAGTCTTAAGAACTGATTTCTAATATAAATCTTGAGTTAAGACTTTATACTTTTGCAATAAAGTGATAATAAAGGATGACCTACAGGGAAAGTTGAGCAATACTAAAATGTTCTATAACTATTCACATCATGTTACTACCACAATAAGAAAAGACAGTGCAGAGCCTAGTAAATACAAAGTAGGAGTCCAAGACAAGGCATGATACTTGCCCATAAACTGGTATTTTCATATACGGTCAGAAAATTAACTACAAAATACCATAATAAGTCCACATCCTAAACTGAAAATTGCCAGTCTACATATATATATTGCGAGACATAGCCAGTCAGGATGAAGATAAGATCTATGAGGAAATTCACAGGATTTTTTAAGGTCAGTAGAATTACGATTATCACTTGTGTTTGACTTTTCTGCATGACCCAGAGACAGAACATCATCCTGATAATTCCAGTCCAATAATAAAGAGAAAATAATTCTTTTGCACCTCTTGTACATATATGATCTGTTTTGATCTTGACCTTAAAGGTTTCGGCAATGGAAAATTTATCACATTCATGGAGTTATTTATGTGTTTTTACAATGCTGTTTTTCTATGTTTTTACCAAAACCCATTAAAAGTTCAATCTGGAAATGGTAATCACATGACCATTTCTTGGCAAGGTTAGAGAAACAATCATAAGATACAGAAACCCCAACAGAAGTCCCAACAATCAAAGATGTCACATTAAGAAATTAATTCAACATTCAGATCAAAAACCTGAAAAATAATGAAACATAGACCACAACCCTCTTAGGAAGTAATGCAGGGTTCTCTCCTTAGCTGAGAGACTAAAACACTGGCAGGTGTGACCTATTCTTCTGTACAAGACTAGCTATTTAGATCATACCATAGTGACAGGACCATGAACTCAGAGCAGCTAGATCAGCCATAAACCAAGAAAAGGAAGCATCTACAAGGATTCTACCATTAGGCATAGAATAATAAATAGACAAGTCAGTTGCAATAAAACATTTAAGAATCTGAAAGAGTAAAGCCCATCATTTACCTAGCTAAAGAACTTCCAAGGAATAGAAACATTAAAAGGAGGCAGATGTTTTGGAAAAAAGACAAACTGAAAAGATGCATTAGTAGAGTATCAATCAGAAAAGAAAAAATAAATAAACCACAACAAAACAAAAGAACAAAACCTGGAAATACTATGCAAAAAACCCTCAATTATTACAGAAATAGAGTAATGCAGCCTTTTTCCTTGTTATGCCATAGAACTACTGGAAATGTCAAGCTGCATATTTTTGGTTTAAACTTTGTGATGCCTTCCTGAGAAAGAAAAAAAACATTCCTTTCATTCATTTTACTTCCTTAAATACTTGACTGCTGCCAAGGAGTCAGACATAGGTCAAAAGTAACTGCAGTGCTCTTGAAAGTATTTCTGCAGTGCTTTTGAATGTATTTAACTGGACTGTTAATAACCCAGAAAAGAAGACTTAACAAGACAAAAAAGGCAGCCACGTTGTTGTTTTATTTTTCATTCTATTGAAGTCTCTTTTTCTTTTTTCTTTTTTTTTTTTAACTGAACCCTGGCAGCTGTGAAGGTGGTGCAGGTTAGTCTTCTTTAAATGTTGATAGAACTCCTTGAGAGCCAGGTGAATCTAAGACAGATAAGACACTCATCTAGATCAGTCTGATGTGAGACACAGAGAAGAGAAACAGTAATAAGAATGACACAGATCATCAGATCCTACTTTCTATAGGGGAAGTGGCACTGCAGGGGAGAAGGAATAAAGGAGTGTCAGACACTGAAACTAAGGGCAGATGTAATGAGGGAGAATTTGAGACTAAGACCTAAAGCAGGTAGTCACCAGGAGAGAGAAGGGAAGTGGGTTTTTATAACTGTGTCCTGGTAACAGCTTTACAGAAGTCAAATGTTGCCTGAATTTTAATCTTTATAATTATAACATACAACAGATATAACAAGGATAACTTGTAATCCTCTTCAAGAAGCATATGAAAACAGAATTTTTAACTTAGAATCATAAAATCACTTGGGCTGGAAGAGACCTTCAAGATCATCGAGTCCAACCATAAACCTACACTGCCAAAACCACCCCTAAAGTAGGTCCCTCAGCACCACGTCTACCTGTCTTTTAAATACCTCCAGGGATGGTGGTTCCACCACCTCCCTGGGCAGCCTGTTCCAATGCTTGATAACCCTTTCTGTAAAGAATTTTTTCCTAATATCCAACCTAAACCTCCCCTCTCACAACTTGCGGCCGTTTCTTCTTGTCCTATCACTTGTTACTTGGGAGAAGAGATTGACCCCCACCTTGCTACAACCTCCTTTCAGGTAGTTGTAGAGAGTGACAAGGTCTCCCCTCAACCTTCTCTTCTCCAGGCTAAACAATCCCAACTTTATTCATAATGGTATTGAAATGGTACTTGTTTCACTGAATAGCATCTTTTTTAACTTTTTAACTTTCAAGAGTAATGGACTGCTCTAGAATTAAATTATGTGACCCAGGTTGATTTGTGGACCCATTTTAGTGATGTGCACCGCTTAATAGATATTCCTACACACAGAATAACCTGCTGCCTTTGAAATATCATTGTTGTGCAGTAATGACTCTCCTCTTCTTTCAAAATCCTGACAGAATTACTGCAAATTAATTATCCTTTGTCTTAAAAGTGGAGACCTCCATGACACAGTGCTAGGCTGGCTCCCTATTCCCTATAATTGAGGTGCACAGAATTTTGGCATTCTTTGTACACTTTATTAGGAGAAAATAGAGAAGATAATGCTATGAGACGAAACACACCAGAAGGAAAAATTCTTGAATCTGTGTCATCCTAGGGTACAGTATGTGTCTCCTGCAATATAATCTGCCAGTATATCTCACTGCAGAGACATCATATGTTTTCTACTAGCTAGATATGTTGGATGCAGGCTCCTTCTTCAAAGGTATCAACATTGCACACTGTAAGTGTAGACAGCAGAATCTGAAGTGCCCTTTTGATCACAGACCATTCACTTCTCATAGCAGCCATGAGTCAGGGAATATGATGGGATCCACTCTATACCCATTTATAGGCTGGGCTCATACAGTGCGATATCAACTGTTCCGGAAAGAAATAGAGAGAATGTTGAACTAGTAGTTGGAGCTTGACAAAATGAATGTAGTTAAGAAAAATCAGAGAAAAAAAAAGGAAGATGAAGACTAATTAAATAAGAAACCTTTGGAACATAAGAAAGAAGTAAAGAAAAAATCAATTCACCTTAAGTCAATATAATTTTACATTCCTTCTCAAGAACAAAGGAAATCAAATCTCTGATACACAGAGAACTATGAACCAAGTAGGCTTTGTCCAAGGACTTTTAGATCGAAGGCTAAACTGCCCTTTGATTAGGTATCTGAGATCCAGCAACTGAGATTTTATACTTTTTCCAGTTAAAAAGCAGTAGACAGAGGAGCTTGAAGCACACTCACTACACTTGTAACAAATACTTATAGTAAAGGCTATATTATCTAAAGCTGGAGCACTAGTATCTGTGTCTGGTGGTCGAGAAGAAATTCTCTAAAGGAGAACTTGAACATAGAATCCTTGATTTTACCAAAAAATGCTGAACAGACTCTATAGCTAACAACATTTTAGAGAATTCAGATTATTTTTTAATATAATGTCACATTAAAAAAATCTATAATTTAACCGTTTCTAATTTAAAAAGAGCAGCTGACAACATTTATTTCATGCAGAGCTGAACCTCATCCCAAAATGCTGAGGTGATGCCTGTTGTTAGGTGTGACCTAGAAGAAAATAAATATCAAATTAGTGTGAATGAACAGGAATGTAAGAACAAAGGCAAATGTACACCTGGTATTGACTGATACCAGGATTAAAGCATGCTTACAAAATTATATGTAACTTCTTGGTTCCTGTAATATAAACCAGAATCCATAACCAAAAGTACACTCCCCTCCACACCTTTTGACTGTATGGACCACAAGGCAGGGACTTGGCGAGCAAAGTCCATCCCACTGGAAAAGAAGATCAGGTTCGTGATCCCCTGAGGAACCTGAAAATACAGAATTCTATGGGACCTGATGAGATGTATCCCAGAGTCCTGAGGGAATTAACTGATGTAATTGCCAAGCCACTCTCCATAATATCTGAAAAGTCACGGCAGTCACGTGAAGTCCCTGGAGACCGGAAAAAGGGAAACGTTGCACCCATTTTTAAAAAGGGTAGAAAGGAGGACCCTGGGAACAACCGACTGTCAGCCTCACCTCTGTGTATGGGAAAATCATGGAACAGATCCTCCTTGAAGTCATGCTAAGGCACACAGAGGACAGGAAGTGATTCAAGACAGCCAGCATAGCCTCACCAAGGGCAAGTCTTGCATGACCAACTTAGTGACCTTCTGTAATGGAGTGACTACATCAGTGGACAAGCTATGGCTGTTGTCTATCTGGACTTCTGTAAGGCATCTGACACAGTCTCCCATGACATCCTTCTCTCTAAATTGGAGCAATATGGATTTGATGCGTGGACTGTTTGGTGGATCAGGAACTGGTTCGATGGTTGAATCCAGAGGGTAGTGAACAACGTCCAACAGCTCAATGTTCAGAGGGAGATCAGTGACAAGTGGTGTCCCTCAGGGGTCTGTTCTGGGACTAGTACTGTTCAATATGTTCCTCAGTGACACAGACAGGGGGATCGAGTACACCCTCAGCAAGTTTGCTGGTGACACCAAGCTGAGTAGTGTGGTTGACAGGCCTGACAGATGGGATACCATCAAGAGACACCTGGACAGGCTCAAGAACTGGGCCCATCTGAACTTCATGAGGTTCAACAGGGCCAAGTGCAGGGTCCTGCACGTGGGCTGGAGCCTGACAGATGGGATACCATCAAGAGACACCAGGACAGGCTCAAGAACTGGGCCCATCTGAACTTCATGAGGTTCAACAGGGCCAAGCGCAGGGTCCTGCACAGGGCTAGAGCAACCCTCAGTATCAATACAGCCTGGGGGATGAAGAGATTGAGGGCAGCTCTGCTGAGAAGAACCTGGGGCTACTGTTGGATGAAAAGGTGAATGTGAGCTGACAATGTGCACTCACAGCCCAAAAGGCCAAGCATGTCCTGGGCTGCATTAAAAGAAGTGTGGCCAGCAGGTTGAGGGAGGTGATTCCGCCCCTCTACTCTGCTCTCGTGAGACCCCACCGGGAGTACTGTGCCCGGCTCTGGAGCCCCCAACATAAGAAGGATATGGACCTGTTGGAGTGGATCCAGATAAGGGCCACAAAAATGATCAGAGGGCTGGAACACCTCTCCTATGAAGGCAGGATAAGAGAGTTGGGGTTATTCAGCCTGGAGGAGAGAAGGCTCTGGGGAGAAGTTATAGCAGCCTTCCAGTATGTAAAGGGGGCCTACAGGAAAGATGGAGACAAACTTTGTAGCAGTGCCCATTGCAAGAGGACAAAGGGTAATGCTTTGAAACTAAAAGAGGTTAGATTCAGATTCGATATAAGAAAGAAATATTTTACAATGAGGGTGGTGAAATGCTGGAACAGGTTGCCCGTGGAGGTAGTAGACGCCCCATCCCTGAAAACATTCAAGGTCAGGTTGGACATGGCTCTGAGCAATCTGATCTAGTTGAAGGTGTCCCTGCTCATTGCAGGGAAGGTTGGACTTCGTGACCCTTAAAGGTCCCTTCCAAGTGAAACTATTCTGTGATTCTAAGATCTTTTTCTTCTCACCATCACTCAAAAACATAATTTTCAAAATTTCAATTCTATTATCAATTAATTCTGTCAAATATAGTTCATTTTTAAAGAAGCAAAATTTTGTTTAGATTCAAAGACATTTAACCTGCACTGCCTTATTACAGAGGAATTCACACTAACAGGTTACAGAGAAGAGTTAAGTATTTCATCTTGTTGCTTCTCCCTACAGAACTTATTAACCTCTTGTTAAGAACTGCTGATGATCCTTTCATACATTTATACACGTTGTCTGTTTATACATACAAACACTCATGAAACATAGACTTATGCAGCAATGCTTACCATTTTACTTTGCTCCATAATTTTGTTTTATCTATAGTGCAAGATTATACATTTTAGAATGTCTGGGTACCAATGGAAGTATTAAAAACTATTATTATATTCTTCTTGTATTTTAATAACATTTAGGTTTTGTAGCTGCATAGTAAAGCATAAAAAAAGAAATACAAACTGTTCCTTAAAGGACTCACAATCTATTCTGCCCTTGGTATTTTTCTGAATTAATTTTCATAAATACATAAAAATAACAAAACATAATTCCTGCTGAAAAAAATACATCTTATTTTCTGTTATTTATCAAGAATTACAGTCTCTGACATAACAGAGGAGGCAGGCTTGTCCTGTATACTTGAAATGCAGGAGGGACTTCCGTCTTCAGTTGCCATTGCTTGAAGTGTGCTATTTCCAAGACAGAATGATCTGAGAGGCAGTGACATAAGCCCTGTGTTTTCTCCTTGAGGGGAAGAAATGGATGGGTCTGGATAGAGACAACCTTGGACTAGTTCCTTACTAAGGTAATGGCTTGTTTAACTTCTACTGATTTCTCTTATCTTTACGAGTCATAAAAAGTGGACTTTAAAATCCAAATATCATTCTTAAAACAACTTCCTAACAGAAAGCCTCCAAATACATTTCAAGCTAGAAGAGCTAGGGTCATTTACTATGTATTTTGCTGAAAGGTGTTAAGGTAGTTGTAAAACAATGCTACCCACACAAATAGCTAGAAAATATCAGATGTCATGCCGTATTCTACACCACTGCTGCTGGCATGCTACAGAAAGATGCAATGCATTCATTATCTTACCATGACAGTGAACGAATACATCTATTTTGTACTGTTACTATTTTATGTAGGAAAGTCTGATTTAATAACACAGAAAATAAGTCCAAGTCAAGACAAGGATAGTAGTGACAACTGTAACTATAAGCCAGTGCTTAGCTTCTTTGGGATGTCAAAAATGCTTCCTTACTCCACAAACAAGTACAAATGTGGACAATAAGACATTTCAATAATTACTAAGTAGTCACTGCTCTTAAAGATCTTTGAAGTTAAATACCAACACGAGCTATCGTTAGAAGCACTACCACAGAAAAAAGGTTGATCGACATTTAGGGAATTTCAAGAGTGAAGAGTATTAGAAAGTAGTTAATGGAATTTGAAAGTATGTATCTCCCTCCATATGCTTAAAAATTAGATAACTCCTCCTTCAAGTCTCTAAAGTAATATTCAACCTGTAGTTCTGGCTTATAGTTTCTCCTTCCTCATTGCGCATTTTCAGTACACAAGTATTTTATTTGCTATTCATTTGTATTCCAGCAATGTTAATTGTCAGTTAACTTAAGTGTCTCTTTTTCTCTCTCTCCTGTCTCCCTTTGAAGCGGAGCAGGAAAGAGAATGTCCTGGTTCTGACAGGGATAGGGTTAATTTCTCTCCCAGACACAGGTATTCCATACCATGTGATGCCATGCCCAGTACTTAGGTGGGAGAGCATCCATCGTTCCTCCTGATTGCACCAATCCAGACCAAACCATGACATAGCTACTTAGAAAAATAGGGTTTTTGTGTCAGAGTTCCAGTTCAAAGTGCAAAGTTTTTCATGAGAACTTCATAGTACATACCCAGGTACAGAATGGTTTCACATCAAGGAAAATATAGCACCAAATGAAAAAACTGCATAGAAGTATTGAAGTGATAATGCCACACGTAGTTTTCAGTAGCATTTATTTTTGAGATCTCCTTGCCCATTTTTTCTTGGGATCTTCCTTACCAGTTCCTTAATTCACATTTACTACAGGAAACCTCAGAACTTTCACTCCTTTGCCTTTGGAATTTGCTTTTCCAGACATTTTACAAGAGCACTCTCCAGCTATTTCATAAATCTATCAAAGTTACCAGGATTGTGCAAAATGAGACTCTGGGACTTCTATGGAGGCTGCTATGTAAGACATCTATAGACACTGTGCTAAACAAGGTGCCAGGCAGTACGCATTGATTGGTAACCTTCAAATGTCCAGTGACAAAACCAAAACCAGCCTAGCTCTGTTTGCTTGGAATTCTACTGTGTTTTGTTGTAATATCAGTGTTGACTGCAGATTTGGAAATGGTTCTCGTCTTCATAAACATTATGGGAGTTATTTTCTCCTTCCTTCTTCCCTTTACTTAACATCACAAATACATTTCTTCTTGTTACAGTTGTAACGCAAACAGCAAAAGGCAATCGAAAGTTAATTAAAGCCAACAGACAAAAGACTGAACACCTCAATGGGAGTCAGTTGTTTGAACATTTGTCTAAAACATGATGACCATAATAGGATTGCCATATTGTTTCCATAAAAGAGGAAACAAACGTTAATATGTGGTAAATTAATTTATGCATTTGGGTGGTCTGCCAGTCCAATAAGCCTAAAATTCTTATCATATCCCATAATGTAATCTTGCCAATCAACTGCAAGTCTGTTTTTACTCTTCACATGCATGTCTCCTTTTGATATTAATAGGACTACCTTACATAAACCTGTAAACAAATAAGTGTCTTTGTGGAGTAATGTTAAACAATATTTTCTTTCTCTGCAAAGGATTATTTTCATGCTCAATTATTTTCCGGTACTTGTAAGCAAGAATTTCCAGTAGACATAACAGAGTGCATTAGAGGCACTGCATTTTGTGATAACAAATTACTACTTCATCCAAAAATAAGACAGTTTGTCATGAACAATGGCTTGGCCAATAGACATAAATTTTAGTGATAGACAGATAAAAGCAGGCAGAGAGCAGTATCATTCCTAATACAGTAATACAAGCTTTCCCTTGCATAACAGCTCTCATTATGTAATTTCCAGTGGCAGCATAATTTATCTACTGTAATTTGCAGACACATTTAAAACTAAATGCAATTAATATTTATGCAGCTATTTAGGTTTTTTTCCAAATCAGTTTCTATTTTATTTGACCATGTTTCTCAAGTGAATTTTTCTCCTTTCATCTTTCTCACTAACAAATCAAGGAGAATATATACCTAAAGATTAATGCTAATAATTGTTTTGCAATAATATTGTGAGGTACTGCAGTACATGTTGTCCTGGAATTAACTCTAAACTCTTTTACATGTCTTTAATAGCAGAGTGGTAGTAAAGATCACAACATATTTGCCAAGGGGAATAGCAAACGTACAAAATGTGTTTCAGCTTTTTGCATATTCTTTTAAATTTATAAAATACCTCACGCTTTAATTTTCTTAAAGCTTTTTAATTCAATATTCAATTTGCATTCAAATTGAAATGTTTCAAAATGCAATACATTTAGATGTGCGTCTTCATTTCTGTAATTTCCCTCTTATTTCCCCTCTATGTCTATACAAATTCTTCCTAATGGGATTATTTTAACAACCTGCATAAAGCAGTTTATTGTAATTTTCTTCTTTTGTAAATAATTATGTAGATTCTTTTTAAACAGATAGCCACTCTTTCACTATAAAGAATGCACAAGATCCTGTGGCTGCTCAGCAGACAAAATTAAAGTGGCATGGTTTTATTAAATGATATGTCTGGAAGGATTTGGTTGTATCTTTTTAAAAGAATAAGCATTAGAAACAATTTTCGAGGAAAAACTAAGAAACACTTTCCTTTGTGTACCAATAAGTGACCAGCCTTTTCACAACCAATCTTATTTTTTGTTCATTAAAAACATTCAGAAACATAAAAAATCTCAGCACTTTCAAAAGTGAAACCGAACTGTATTAGAAACATAATTAGTTTAATAATTAGACTAGGTTTCAAGTACTTTTTGTCGAATCAGAACACGAAAACTTAACTTCCAGGTCCCGGGTATGATGGGTATGATTCCCTATGTGGAAAGAGACTACTGTAACACTCTCCTTTTTTCCCTATTTTTCTGTACCTGAAAGAAGCATCTCTCTAGTGCATTTCATTCATTTTAAATATCTTTTCATCTTTTCCTAATGGAAGAAAGCATTATGGAGAAAACATTCAGGTGAGGAAGTGATAAAATATTATTTACTGCCCAGTCAGCTATATGAGTCCTAGAAAGCCTAGAAATTTATTAAGCACCCCAAGAAGACGGTGTGTGTAGGACAGCAGGACAAATATTGGAAACTGAAATGATCAAAAATGAAACTATAATTAGACAAGAACAGCTGAATTTCCTACCACTCAGGCATAAAGAGCTCTCACACTACCGTCAATACAGAATAGGTTGATACCGAGACTTGGTGGGGAGTGGAAAAAGGAAAAAAAAAAAACCAAAAGAAAAAAGAAAAGGAAAGGATATCATATCTACTTTAAATTTCTAAATCAACATACAATTTAAATTATTACTGAAGAAGAACAGTAATATTCTGTTTTTCAACATCTAGAAGAAAATCAAGGCTAATTAGGACGAGTATTTGAGATACTTGAGATTTGAGACTATATTTGCAAAGACTGACTGTAATGGTTGACATGAAGGAGTAAATTGTGAACCATTGAGAACTGGACTAATTGTGTCTGTGACAAGGAAAAATAGAAAAAAAAACCCACACCAAAACCACCACCAGTGTTGGTGCATCAAGCAGAACTGCAGTCCACCTCCTTTTACCTTTGGAAGTCCACTGTCCTGATGCACAATTTATGTATTTTAATATAACTTGCATAACTTGACTTATTTCAGCAGACTATACATACCTCCCAGGCAACCACCTGAATATCTAAACTATAGAACCAAGTTTGCTCACTTTCTCTCAGGGCTTAAATGAATATATAACTATACTTGGAGAGTGCAGCTAAGAACTGAAAACAGCCCTTCTCAGAATATCTTAAGAACATATGGCAGATGAGTTATGTATTCCGTCAGGAGGAAACAAGGCTGACTTTTGGTTTCTTATATCCTGATGAATGATTCAAACACTGTGATGCTGACAAAAGAAGCAGGTCTGGACTTGAACTGCAGCTGATCTAGTAGGTGTCCTTCGAGAACATTTACAAGAGCCAAACTGTTTACATCTGAACTACTGCCCGCTCAGTACCTTAGCATGACCTAGTTGCCTGCTGTTAGAAACCAGGTAGTTCTGGTCCTACTTAGGAGGTACTGTCTAAGTACCAGAGTTGACAAACATCCAAGATTAAGTGCAGCTGAGCAGATTTGGGAGATGTTTTGGATACAAGTACTGACACTGGCAAGCAGCACTCATAGGCTTAAATCCTATTTCAGATTTAGTACAAGATTCTATAGCTCACTTCTGAAACTGGACCAGGGTGTTTTATTTTTCAAATAATGTTCTTACACAAATTGTAACCCCAATATCTGAACTGCCTTGTCAGGGACAATTTTAAATTTTCATTTAAAAAATAGTGATTGTTTAAAAGTGTATGATAACACCTACAATAAAAATATTCTGAAGGCACATACTGCTTTTTAAGACAATGCTAGGGGTGTAGCTTTTATCAGATAGACTAGGAGAAAGTGAGTCTCAGAAAAAAAAAGTCGCAAGAAAATTAATACAAGTCTTGTTGGAAAGCATCAATACAAAACAGCTGCAGTGGTAAGACAGTGACCAAGACAGTTTAAACATACAATATAGTTCATTTATATGAGCAAAGTGGGGTTTTATCAGTGCATCCATGCTGAGATTATTTCTTCCTAAAATTTTTGCTTACTAATCACAAGAACAAAGGCTGTTAGAGCGTGCCCAGTGTGGGAAGTAAGGAGGTGGAATATATTTCCAAGAGTTTTGCTAAGGAAATCCACGGGTTTGAGTATTTCCCAGCACAGGAATAGCACCAGTCATTTTTTGCACTTAGGAAAGAATGATAACAGCAGTTTTCAGAGTGGATGGGAAAAGTGAATGGATGATGATCCTTTGCTAATAAGGTCCATGGCAAAACAGATGTGGAGGTAGGAAGTGGGGAAGGGTCTCTAGATTAGAAAATAACTGAATGAGGTAGGTGGTTTTTGGTAGGTGTTTTTTTCATGCAGGATAAGAGACAGAAGGCAAATCTGAGGGATGAAAGGAACGGAAAGGGATGTTGGTGCTAGCAGACGAAAGAAAAGAAGAAATGACTCATCTCCTCCCAAAGTAAAGTGAACTTTTCAGAGAGAGGAATATAGAACACAATGTGCCTTGCTTCCAACACTCCCAGAGAAAAAAGGATAAGTAGATTAAGGAAGCGAGGGTCATGATAAAGGCCACCTTTTGCTGATGCATAAGGTCAGCTTTTAAATATATTTTAGCCACAGAGATCCATGGAAATGAGGCAGCAGAGTTTTGAACATTCAGTTGTTAGTTTGGCATTCCAGAAACACAACCACTGCTCTTCCAGTTCAGCCTGGTCCTACTCTTGGGTGGAACACTCCTCTCACCTTCTCTCTGGATGGAGGGTGGAATCATACTAGTCTCAGCATGAAAACAGACTTGGCTGCACTGTGCACATGACAACAACTCCCATTTCCTCTGCTCACCGCAGCTGGAGAGTCACAGAAAATGATGTTAGAAAGCACCTCCAAAGACTGTCTAGTGCAACCCACTGCTCAAAGTGGTGTCAAAACAGCCAAAGCAGGCTGCCTACAATTGCAGGGTACCCAGTCACAGTTTGAGTATCTCCAAGCATGGACACTTCACAACCTCTCTGAGCAACCTGTTCCACTGTTTGATCAGTTAGAAAGTGTTTTCTTGTGTTTAAATGGATTTTCTTCTATTTCATTTTGTGTCTGTTACTTCTTGTCCATTCACTGAATGCTACCAAGAAGAGAGTGGTTCCACCTTCATTTGAGCAAGTGCTCAAACCCCTAACCATCTTGGTCACCCTCCACTGAACCTGCTCCAGTTTATCAACACCTGTCTTGCTTTAAGGGATACAAAGCAGGATGCAGTGTTCCTGATGTCTATAAACATATATTAATGAAGATAATTTAACAGCAAACATTAAGACACATATTCATGTATTTAACAGCAAACACTAAGACAATGTAGAAGGAAGAACAGTATAATAGAGAATTTAAATTTCCTTTAAATTATATACATTAGTACATAGTGCTTAGAATATGCATTCACAAAAACTAAATAATGCTACTCTGCACCTAATATTATGACTGCAAGTACCCAGAATTCCAGTTAGTATATTTTCCCAATCTGATATAGTACAGATAGAAAGTTTGGTTCTTAACTAAGGAAGAAATCCATAATTCTCTTCTCAAAGACATTTTTCTTTGATATTTTAGGGTTAAATCACGTGAAAAATTTGATCCACCTAGATACACTTGGAAAAACTCCTCATACTATAACTTAAGGAAAGAAGATAAAAGAGATGAAATTATGTGGAAAGTACATTAAGTTACTTTTTCTACTATACTTATAATTTAAAAGAAATCTCAAAAGAAATTTTCACACATTTATTTCAGTGCACCCTTACTATCTAAGTAGTCAGATATTACATAGTTCTTACACTCAGATCACAGGGTCTGAGTACTAAGTAAAATTCACAGTGATGAATTTTACTGTATATGTCCATACTACAGCTACTTAACAATGCCTATGTTCCATTTTTATAGCACAGTTTGTCACTATGGCCCACTGAACACTTTTTAACATGTAAGAGAGTTGCACAGTGTCTTTGTCTTACTGAGCAAACATAAGGCAAAGATGAGGTTCAACAGCAGCACACAAATGCTAGATGACTGTTTGACCTGAGATATGACAGCATATGGTCATGGAGAAAGGAAAACGAAGCTCTACAACATGTTTTTTTTATGTATGCATGATTCAGTATCCTTTTCTGAAAATCAGGGATTGCATTCCAGGAAGGAGTGAAACAATGCAAGACGACGGTAGGACTACAGGCAATTTTTAAAAGCAAACTTTAGCATAAGAAAAGATACAACCAAGATCAAACAATAAATACATTATTTTTTAAAAGCTTATTTAGCTACAAGTGTGTGGGCAAAGAAGAAAAATCAAACATTCTGGGGACAATTAAGGACCTTGAAATAACCTGAATACTCAATACTGACATGCCAAAGGAAATTTGCAATAGTTAAAGATATTTTTTTAATCTCACATCAGGAAATAATAAAGGAGGATAAAAAGGTGTATAATTTAAACGAGGTCTTATCTGATGCATCATTACAGTGATATGAATGCAGTGCACTGCCAGAGTTCAGACACAAGGGAACAACTTGTGCTTTCAGGTGGACACCACCTTGCCAGAAAATCTATGTTTAAAAGCAGAAGGAAGCATCATTTACTGTCATGAAGAAAGACAGTAGCCAAGACAAAAAAAACCCCACACCTTATATATGACTTTGTGTATATATATGTATCCATCTGTATATACATTTGTATCCATAGATATACATATGTGTGTGTGTCTGCATATATATGTGCATAAATCTGTACACACAGGGCAGCTTGAAACTTTGTGAGCATACAAAACTGTAACATTAAAAATGTCATTATCATCATTATTTTAAACAACATTTTCATTTTCTTCTGAAAAAGCATTTCAGATTTAAAACTGCTGCCCCAGACTATTAAAACACATAAGCCACATCAAAGTAATACCATGCAAAAATAGGATATGCAGTCAAGACACAAATATCTGATAAAAGATAGATAGAAGGAGACTAATTATTTGAAATCTGAATAAAGACTTTTTTACCCCCAGCCTATCCAAGAAATGGTTATACCAGTACAGAAACACCCATCTAGGTCAAGCCTGTATCAGCAAAAGGGTTCTACTGACTGTGGAGATCCTAGTAATTATCCAATGAAAAGAACATGTATCAGCAAAAGCACTTTCCTTACATAAACTAGGGGCTCTTCCTCTTATACAATGTAAGTTTTCTGTGAGTAGTGCACTTAATGACAATAGCTTCAAATGAATGTGTGACTTTTATTCCTTAAACTCAGACTCCGTGTCATAATATCTTTTTCTTTCCTTATGCCCACCACAATATGGGCAGGAAACAGTGTGTGTTATGGCTAGTCTACAGTTATACATAATCTAATTTTGACATCTGGTTACTGCTCTTTAATGACTAATTTTTTCTTACGTTCTCAATGAGAGGCACTAACTGAAACTCCTCTACTAAGCTGACAATACTCAAAGTTTGCAGGAGCCTAACACCTTTTGCCTTTCTGTCACAATGGGTTGAAATTGACCA
Organism: Chionis minor; assembly: GCA_013398295.1. Taxonomy (NCBI): domain Eukaryota; kingdom Metazoa; phylum Chordata; class Aves; order Charadriiformes; family Chionidae; genus Chionis; species Chionis minor. The sequence continues at coordinate 189,332 of VZSF01005376.1, forward strand.
AATTAATATTTTTGGGGGTTACGGGTAGAGGACACAACCAGACAAGTTTTGTCACAATTTCAAGATTCAAGAGCATGCTCTGAATTTTAGCAAAAGTATCCATGTCAGATGTGCTCTCAGACTTAAATAATATTCACCTGTCCTTAGACGTGAAACCCAGAAAGTACCAACCTTAAAGTTAGTCCTCTAAACTACCTTCACAGTAAATGGGAAGAAATATGGTTTTAAGGTGAGCTGTGGCTTACCTCACAGTAAAGTAGACATCTAAACTGATTGTCTGAGTCATGCTCCTGAACTTTTCTTGAAGTGCCTATGTAGCTAACTAAATTTAGGTGAGAGACAAACACCTTTGCAGATTCTTTTAGATAGAGCCTATATTAGTTTGTGCATGCACTAGGAATTAATTAGTAACAGAATGAATAGATTAGTAGTAACGGAATAATAGTTTCCATATTGAAGTGCAAGGAACTACAATTATAAAAATACAAAGTAACAATATGATTTTTAAATTAAAAAATGGTAAAAGGTAATCAGGAAAAAATAGGCAAAACCCAGGAGAATTAAGCTGTGTTTGAATTAATGAATCTTCATTATAACAAGCTTTGGAAAACATATTTTGGAGTATTTCATAACCACCAATGCAATTGATCCAGTTTGCAAAACTGAGGTTTTAATACTCAAATCTTTGAAATTCTGAACTTGTCTCAATTTGCATTAAAAACTGTCAAAAAATCTTCGTATCACAGGATTTAAAAAAAATAAATCCTTCAACTGCTCTATTTAAAATACAATACAGTTTAAATACTTTGTTCTAGAAGTTGAATGTGAACTTAATTTTGAAAATGAATATAGCACTTCTACTTCAGAAGAATCTCAGCTCAAAGTAAACTTAGAAGACTGCACTTAATTTAACATCAGCAAAAAAAACCCAGCCAGCAGACTTTAAGTTGACTAATAGTAATATTTCAAATTTAAGGGAAAAAAATGTAACATACTAGCTATCTAAGCAGAAAAATTCTTCAATAGGAAGAATTCCTATTCTCTCATAGAGAGAGAATTCCTTCTCTCGTAGAGAAAATGGTTCTTTTTTTCCTTTTTTTTCTCTAGCAAAGGTACAATAGCTAATCACAAAGTTCAACTGTGTTAACAGTGACTTACAGCATCCTCATGAAATTGAATTGTAGAGTTCTGTTCCTGAACTGTAAGAGACCTAACCTTTTTGTTCAGCCCCCACTAAATCTCTTTATGTGGCAAATACTAGACATTTAAATTAGCTTTAGAATGTCAACAAGGTTATGATGCAGCCTTCAGAACTTGTTTTGACTTCATTTCATAGGAGCTGTCAACCATCCCTTTAGAACAAAGTGGTATGTATGGCTACTGGAGCTTTGTTTTCTCCAGCAAATCACTACAAAATGCAAAGAGATAAAGTTCTGGTATGAAATATTTATAAAATTCCAAAATTGACAGACAAGTAATTTACAAAATGGCACAAAAGTGCGAACAAACAATGTTTCTGCTGACAGGAAAATGTGTGAGCTTCAACCAGGTACACTTTTCTCATCTACTTATTCAACAATGGTTTCCTCTGCAATTTCTCAGAGAGAAGCTATGGAATGCAAAAGTGGACTGGCATAAAATATATAGTGTATTTTTATTTTAATATTTAAGATATCAATATTTAAAATTTTAAACGGTGGCAGACCATAATCTCTGTTTTGTGCCCAATCTATCTTCTACACCATGTGCTCCCAATTTCCTCATTTATGTTAATTTAAATGTGACATTTCCTCATCTACCTTACTTCTACACATACTTCCATCAGCTAATGGCAACATCTGAACTTGTTTTGCATGGGTTTCAGGCAGTTTCCACCTTGTATTTCCCATATCTAAAGTTGTACCATTAATCACACCACTACTTTCCATGCTAATCACTATTCTAACTTTCAGTATTTACACTGACACCTTGTTACTACTTTTTATCTTCACTTTACTTTGAAGTTGGATACTGTTATTCACACTTGCATCATGAACCGTGGCATATGGCTCCTTTGGTCTTTAAATTTTTATTCATACATTTTGACCACACCACTGTGCTACTTGCAATATTTCTCCTTTTCTTTCACAACTCATCCTATACATGCAATCTGGTACCAGTGTCTGTGACCAGCCTCAAAAGAGGAGATCCAGAAGATTGCTGCTAAATTAATTACATAAGTAACATACAGTCCATTGAAAAAATATATATTAACAGAACAAAATAAAAACTTACAAGACAAATTCTTTGCCATAACTAAAAGTAATATAGCTACCTGTCTCTTGAATATAGATCATGAACCAACTTAATGACATAACTACAATACTTTTATAAAGGAACTTTAAGTCAAACATTGCTTTCCTTTTTCCTCCCTCCACAAATCTTGCTAGAAACATCATACTCAACAAGAAATAGTATATGGAATATTTTAGGTTGATTAACCCAAGTTAGTCATCAGTAATTGTAAAGAGAGCTATAACAGAAGGTGTTAGAATGGAAGGTATTGTAATGAACACTAGGTGGGATAACTCCCATTGCTGTTAAATTGAACTAACTGGTCAGCACTGCTAAATTAAGTTGTAACGACATAAAGAGTGTTTCTACAGTGTCAATCACACTGACAGCACTCAATTGATTAAAAGAACTGGGAAGAGCTGGGGAGAAGTGAGTGTAACATGCTTCTTGTGGAATTAATGAAAAATTTGCATTAAAACCCCTTGAAGGAACCATTTTAGAAGGATCACACATGGATAAAAACAGAAAAAAAGCTATTTGAGTGAAAATGAAAGCTGACACACAGCTGTGCAAAAAGAGGCAAGCAGTTCGCACACAATAAGAGCAAAGCCACACAGATTATTTAGTAATCACTGTGAGCAGTTCCACCCTTCCTTTGGGGTGATTGTACTGCAGCAACACTATGCCTACTTCCTGCTTTAATTATAACAGTAGGAGGAACAACGACTAAGGAAACTATTTCTGTCACATTTCTGTTAATCTGGAGTTAATAAACTGGATTAACTGGATTTTGACAGAGTCCAATAATAACTAATTGAAGATCCCATTTGACAGAGAGATAATGCTTTCTTCAAAAACATACAAACAGTCCCTTGATGTACTGTCTGTCCCTTGAACACAACATTTATTATATTGTTCAAATATCTATAGCTCAGAAAGAGAAATTATGTTGAAAAGACAGGATTTTAGTTTTGTAAATCACAATTCTAGAGACATTTAATTCTTTGAAAACACCAGGGTGCCAGTTCTGCCTGATTGTCCTGCTTCCTTTTACACTGCTTTTCCTACTTAGAAAATACAATTCAGAATAGAACACTAAGAAACACAGCCATCTCTATATAGTCTACTGCCCTCTACTTCAATAGATTTTGATCAGTTCTAACAATAAGAACTGAAGGTTTCATCCTTTCTTTGTTTCCAGTTGTGTTAAACAAAATATCATTCAGTGAAGTGAAACAGTTAGGATTTAACTACGTGAGTATTCCTTTCTTTAAATTTTTGTCTCTAGATACTTATTCCCCCTCCAATATCAAATAAGCCAGCAATCTAACCTGAATCTGCTTTTTGTACTTATGGGTGAAAAGCTTACTGCTGCTTTCAATCGATAAAGCACAAGGCATTTTGTCGTCTGAATATTAGGGGGAATCATCACCTCTTTGGCTTACAATTTCGTGTAACAGTTATGATCAGAGATACCTAAGTCACAGATCACTCAGCCTAAATGCAACAGCGCTGTTGGCAGTGTTGGGATGCTTCAATGATTTTAGAACTCACTTCCTGCAATAATCCACTAGAGCCCAAGTTTGTTATGCCTCCAAGGCATGCCTTGAAGCTCCTATTTCTTCTCTAGGGGCACCAAATAAAATGAAGCTTCCCTTTTCTAACCTAGGCTCTTAGCCAAAATTTAGAGGAAAGCTGATTGTTTCGGTTACCAAGGAGAATCTGGTGATAGTCAGACATCTGTGAAGCAGCTCTATTTCCTTTAAAATAGTGCACAGAGTCTTGCTTTTCCTGAACACACCCAAAACGCCCAATAAACTGGAGGCAGTTTCCTTGCTTATAACTCTTGCTTATAATACATTTCCAAACATGTATTTATAAAAAGATAGGAAAATAGTTTGAGATACATGTTCCTTTCTTCTGGCCTACAGCAATTTGCATTTTAGAAACAAAAAGAGAAAGAGGATTTGTGTCATTTCCCTATCATAGACCCCAGAAATTTCACATACAACAATTATGACTGCATAGTCATTGAATTCATAGGTAAGAACACCTATAATGTAATAACTTCCATATAATTCACATACAGCTTTTTCCCCCTTATAACTTTTCTCATGTTTGGAGAACTGAAACGGCTTCCTTGAACTTTCTAGAGATAGCCAAATGTGTTTAAATTTATACATTTTTGTATATTTAGTGAACACTAGTTTATCCAATTACATTTGATTTGGAGATACTTCACAATTTCTAAATACGTGCTTCCAAGCATTGTGCCTCTTCCAGCCTACCCAGCCTGGAACAGGAAGCAAATACAGCACTGTGTAACTAAAGTACATCTTGCTAATATCTAGCTGTTTGCAGCAATATCCTCTATCACTATTAGTCAGATGATCGTATATTTCAACCATTTAAACTGTACTTATTTTCCGCAGTAAATCACAGATAATAGCAGTCCGGGGAGTCTCGGTCAGACTATCAGAGACCTGCTGCTACTCAAGAAATGGCGAGATACATTAGCTACATTCTTGGAAAGACTTCAGCTGACTCATGTTATTGCATCAAGGGAGAGAAACTAAAATTTATTATAAAACCTGGCCTCTTCATCTTGCAGCCAAGGTACCCTAAGAAATACACTGAAGAAATGATGAATATAACATTTGATTAGCTGTTACTTAACATGCTATGGAGGTAAGTGTGACTTTTACTGAATCATCATTTGATCACTTGATTAAAGGGGTCTTCTTACTACTTCCTCTGTGAAGTAATACTGTTCTGAGTCTATAATTAAGTAAGTGGATTTTATTGAATTTTTCATTCTAAAATATGTTTAATTTTGATAAAAGAATAATATATCAAGAACTGAATAAACCAAGTAAAAAAAAAAAGAATATATTCATTCTGTTTTCTGTGCGTAGGGCTTCTCCTGATTCCTGAGGAGTATTCCTGTGTAAAGCTGGCCAATGGAACAAAACTCTCCATTTTAAATAATTCAGACAAATGGAAGATACATGCCAGAATTTGTGTTTGTGACAGATGTTGGTGTTCATAACGATGTGTTTTTTCTAATATAAACATGAGTTATCACTCTGCTCAACCCACAATGAGAGGCCAAGAGAACTGGATTTCTGGGGACAGATCTTATTTCTGCCTACCATGGCCTAATAAGAAGATGCAGAGGAGATGGAGCCAGGCTGTCTTCAGAGGTGCAGAGGATAAGGACAAGAAACAACAGATAAAAGTTGACACATGGGAAATTCCAACTGGATATAAGAAAAAAGAAAAAAATAAAAGACCATAGAGGTGGTCAACACAGGAACAGGCTGCTCAGAGGGATCAAAGAATTTCCGTTCCTGAAGATACTGAAGCCTGACTGTAAAAGACCCTGACTAGCCTTCTTGTAACTAGATTTGCTTGGAGTAGGAGGTTCCACTAGATAACCTCTAGTATGTCTCTTCCAACCTAGATAATTCTATGACTGTGTGTTAGATGTAACAAATGGTGGCTTGAAGAGTAGCTACTACAGGAAAGCACCTCACTTGTGGTTCCATAGGGCTTGACATCCAGTTTGTATGTGGGTACCTGTCTACTGCTACTCTGGACTTTTCTGGGTAGTCAAATGTGGCAGATTAGTGATCTCCGTTTATCACAATCAACTGAACAGAGCTCAGAAATTATTCTATGACAGAATGAATATGGACGACAATGTTAGAGAAAGTTCTGTCAAAGATTTACCCCACTCATGCACACTCTAAATAATTTTAAAGACCGCTCTATGAAAGCTTTGTCAATAGTTTTGCTGCTGAGGTCTAACTCTGAAGTTTCTAAAGGAAACCATTCAACCAGCCCATCAGAGTTGCATCCGTGTCCATATCCAAGTGAACCTTCAGTGCATTTCACCATTCAGATGCAGACATGGGCAACAGTTTGCTTACCTGTAAGCAGTCAGATGAATAAAACTGAAAGAATGAGAATTTCCTTGCATAATCATTCTAATTCTATTTGCCTAGAGTGTCTTTACAAATGTTTCCACGTGCTAAAACAAACAGCTTTCTATTGATCCTATAAACAGTGGACTGTCAACTGCAGCACAGACTGAACGAAATAACTGAAATAAGAGAGTCTGAATGCTCTAGAATGTATGTCCCCATGGTATCATCCATAAAGAACGTTTGTATTTCAGATAATCCTCTGCACTGCCATAGATGCTAAAATTTGCAGCAAAGAGAAATGAGCACAATGTGATAAGTGCCAAGAACAGGTTGCTTTTGATTTATTCCTCCCCTCCCTTCATCTTCCTTTCTGACTTTTCTCTGGATAGCAGCTGCAGTCCCACATGATGTACTATTGGTGCTGTGCTTAACAGAGCTCTCTCAAAAGCTCCTTAATGATGGGAGAGCCGTCTGCAGAGATCATGAACAGATGATCCATGGCAGAATGTTCACTCTTGAGGCTGCCACTGCAGAGTAGACAAATGAACCATGTGCCCATTCAATTCTTATTTTTGCTTATGTTTATATGTTACTTTCCTGGTGTTTATTTGGCTTTCTGATGCTGCCACATGCAGGTGTAAAACTGCTATGATATCCAGGGACTCCCCTTCTGACTCTAGTTACCCCACTTCTCCTGTAATTTCTGTTTTGATTCTTCTGGTATGAGTTCACTATATTTCCTTATGCACAGATTGTCAAATACATATATGTGTGTATATATATATATAAATATATATATTAGTAAGTCAGTGCAAGCTGCAGCTGGCTGTGCTAATGAATGAAACTTTTTAAAGTCCCCAGAAAACATGATTCGATAAATGGTTTGTTACAAGTGTGCTAGAATAGCAGTAGTTGTTCACTTTCCCTCTAAACAGTCTGAACAAAATGGTTCTAAGCATTATGATTAGACATTTTCCAGCACAATCTCTCAGCTACCCTCCAGCTACCAGAATAATGGGAAAAGGCAAAAAAAAAGAACTGCTTGCCCACAGCCTGATCTTTCATTCAGAGAAAGCTAGAACACAAGTCTTGCATTTTAAGCCAATTTCAGTTTTAAATCTGCTCTGTTTTTAATGTATATAACTGAACAAAGAAGACTAGCCCAATTGGTTTAGAGTTTCAGTTTCATTAAGGGATCTTTGGTGACACAGAAAACCAAAATAGAAAAAGTGTTAAGTATTTTTCAATTCAAAGTCCGTGCTTTCTATGTTGCCATAGCTTTGGAAACTTTCTCAATTAGAAGTACCACATCATCATTTTCACTTAACCTTGATTTCTATTGTTTGCTTGCTTGAGTTCTAAGAACACAAGAGCCTTGAAACTTATTGTCTAAATAAGCTTTAAGAGAAAAATGGATTTCATGGCCAATAGCTTTTAAAGTAGCTTGAATTCCAAAAGAAAATAAACAATCTATTTCTCACCAATCTCAGCTGTTTTTTGTTTTGGCTTTTATGTGTTTGTTTGTTTCATTTTTTTAAAAAAGGTACGTCCAGTCCTAGCAAAAGAGTCTTATGAGTAATGTTTGTTCAAGCAGTATTTCTATTAAAACATAAAAGAGAGCCTTGAAGACTGAAATCTGTCTACATAGCCCAGTGCTTTGGGTTCACTTCATTTCTAAGTAGTAGGTAGGTTCCGTGAAATTTGATTATTCAAAGAATTAGAGGGACCTATTTTAATAAAAACCTAAAAAGTTATTTCTTTTTAAAAAGTTAAAATATTCATCCATTCCCTTTTCTAAAGAGCTTATCATATCTTCGAGTCAACATTTGTATTAAAATCATATCTGAAATAATTTGAATTCTGTGCCTTAAGCGACCAAAAGATATTCTTTAAACAAAGTGTATGTTATTGGTTTTTCCATTAAAAACTTTTTTTTTTTTAATTAGAGATTATTGCCTATTTTCCATGCTTAAAAAGCTGGGTATGTTAAGTATAGATATAGGTTTTGAAATTTAGTATACTGAGTAACTGATTAACAGTAACAATTCTGTCCATAAAAATTCTTCAAAAAAGTTAATCCTTCTCTTGTAGCAAAAAAAGCATAATAATATAAAGAACATAAAATGACATTATCAATGCAGGAAATGGATGCTACTCCCTCAAGCTCTGGATATTTTATATTTCTTTTTATTTACAAAAGATGCTTCAAAATTATCCAATACATTATACTCATCTCATCTGAGGTATTTATATAGTACTTTCTGTGTATTCTTACTAGCTTCTTACTCATCTACCTTATATTCTTATCACATTCACTTAATAGGATTTACTTTAGGAAACTTGTTAGCAGTTACACACTTTTTTACAGATGTCTAAGCATGAAACCCATGTTTCTTTTAGTAAAGTGTCCTAGCAGTTAGCCACACTAAGGTTTGAATGAACAGCACTTCTTTTTATCTTCTGGCTAATATTCAATGATATCCATAAAATAACTACTTTCCTTCTTATCTCATGTTAAGGGACATAACTGAGAGGACATGATAGAACTAGTTTTCATTCAACTGAAAGGTCAGCAAAGAGTAGGCCATCAAATTTGATATGACAACAATCACCTGGCCTGTAGGAGATTGGAGAACTTAAGATATTCATTTATGTGAAGCAACTTCAACCAGGTCTAGCACCAGATATAAATTATTCTAACTTAAGACTTTAATTTTTTCCTGCTGAAATTCTTTCATCTTTCATGGAATAATGCAATATTTATTTGGCAACAGTAAGAGAGGCTGTCACTCACTCACTCACTGGCTAGAGCATTCACATGAAAAAGAAAACTTGTAAGACACCCAGATAACTGCCTATTTCAGTAATAATTGAAGATATTCTGCTCACCAAAAAAACACCACCACAAAAAACAACCAACCAACAAACCTTTGTAAGAGGAGAATGAGAAGTCTACTCCAAAATGCTCTATAGCCTTGTAGCTGAGATCATGTTCTTAACAAATAGGGGGTTGATTTGCTTAGGAGAAAATTTGACCCCAAGTCTCCCCCTTTATATCCCAGGGGTTAGAAGACTTATCTGCAATTAATGTCAGGAGCTTTCTCCTGTTGCACTTGAGAAAGGCAATTAACCTGATTTAGGCACAGATTCAAGAACAAAATTTAGTCCTGAATCCCAAATGGATGCAGGTGGTATCTGTTGATTTAGGGAGGCAACATGCTGAGTTAGTTCTCTTAGAAAATCTCATGTACTCAGTTTGCTTTTGAGAAGCCTCTCTAATTTATTTCTGTTCACATGACTGGTTCTAGTTTCTTTTGATTTGTGTGGTAATAAAAAGAGGGAAAAAGTTTATTTGGCTAAGTTATGCTCACTGAATTAACGTGGTACTATATAACTCACCTTGTTCCCACATCTCTTTAGCATTTCCTACTTCCTAGACAAACACACCTAAATTATTGAAAACTATAGAACTCTTTTTAGATTTTTAAAATACACGTTACATTTTGAATTCTTGTTCCACAGAGAATTTCCACATGTGAATTTCCCTAAGACTTTGGGCATCTGAAACAGAAGCTTAATATTGACTTGTGACTCTCATGTACAATCCTTTTGCGGATAACGTTATTGATACCAGTAGGCTTAGCCCAAGCAAGGAAAAGAATAAGATGTGGAATTAGAATGCTAATGTAAAAGAGTTATGCAAGGATCCATTTAAAATTTATGAACCACCTCTGACAGAAGAGGGTGTTTTTTTTCCTTCTGCTACATTAATGTCAAATTACGCAGGCTTTCAAAAAATAATAGTAATTCAAAAAGAAGAAATAGATGAGGATGTACTATACAACATATTTCCACATCTGCTGGCATCAACATCTGATTTTGGTTTCTAAATTGAATCTTTGTGACAGAGAGATACATTAAGACCAAATCAGAAGTTACAAAACAATATTACAGTATTCACTTAATTTGTTTTAGAGTAAAATTCTGAATCTAGAAAGGTGAGCAAATATATTTAACTATGAACAAAGCTGATAGTTTTTGCTCTCAGTATGTTTCTCAGACATTGTAACCGCTCTAATAATATCCTAAAATTAACTACATAACCACTACTAGCCTCCTCATAAACTGAGAATATTGTATTCAGTCCTATTGAGAAGGGTATTTTCTGTCATTAACTCATCATTATTTAAATTTTCCTGGAGAGGCAAGTTGTTGCAGGTCAGATACAGATCATGATACTCATTAAATATGCTTGATGGTGGCATCACAACTACATTGAGGCTCAAAATTTTAAGTGCTTGCATTTCATCAAGCATTGTTTGGAGGAGTAACAGCTGCCTGTTATTTCAGCACTTCAAAAGGCAATTTTTCCTTCCATGCTGTGTGAACCAATGTTCCTGTCCCAAACACTTAGCCATTGGCAACTTTTGGGACTGTGCTGCAGCACGTCCATGATACAGTTGAAAGTCCCGTTATCTGTTATAATTAGCGTGGCCCTGGAAGAGTTTCTGATGCAACTATAGCTTTAAGTTTTGTTGTCACTCTTTGAATCATAGAATGTTAGGGGTTGGAAGGGACCTTCGGAGATTATCTAGTCCAACCCCCCTGTCAAAGCAGGTTCACCTAGAGCAGGTTGCACAGGATGGCATCCAGGCGGGTTTTGAATGTCTCCAGAGTCGGAGACTCCACCACCTTTCTGGGCAGCCTGTTCCAGTACTCTGCCACCCTCAAAGTCAAGAAGTTCCTCCTCATGTTCAGATGGAACTTCCTATATTCAAGTTTGTGCCCATTACCTCTTGTCCTGTCACTGGGCACCACTGAAAAAAGAATGGCCCCATACTCCCGGCACCGTCCCTTTAAGTATTTATAAGCATTGGTAAGATCCCCCCCTCAGTCTTCTCTTCTCCAGACTAAAAAGACCCAAATCCCTCAGCCTTTCCTCATAAGAAAGATGTTCCAGTGGCCTAATCATCTCTTCCTGTGTAGCATCAAACTCAGTATTAATTTAAACAACAATATACTCACAATTTATGTCCATAGTAGAACAGGTTAATTTGAAATTAGCACAACAACCCACCTTATCTAAGGACAGATATTTCTCATACTTCTGGAATGAGAAATTGTCTTGCATTAGTCATGGCTTCAGACATCACTGTGTCTCAAATTTTCACTTCCCTGTAAAAGGATCATCACAGACTTAGAGATCTTTGTCTTAAGAAACACTGAACAGATGCAGAGTTTGCTATTTCCAGGTCACTTTACATAAAATAATTAATTGAGCACAATTTAAGAAGTTAACATGGCAGTTTTTAACATCTGTGTGATGCTTCTGCTCATAAGCTAAAATGGCATATCTGTTTCCACTCAACTTTTAGACTGAGTAATTTTTAAAGAAGAACTTAACAATTTAACAAGGAGTTATACTCTTAGAAGCTCTTAAAGACAAGATCAAACCCACAGTTTCTAGGAACCTCTCTCATCCATCCCATTTAATCTCAACTTCTGCCCATTTTTGACTTTTTGTCTCATATAGCCCACAAGTACATAAAATTTGGATCCTCGAAGGACAGCAATCATTGTAAACAAATAGAGGCTTGCAATTAGCAGAGATGTGGTGGGTTAGTCTTGGTCAGCAGCCTCATCTTCTCTCATTTCCCCCTCCTCAACAGGACATGGGGAGGTAATAGGATGAAAAATCTCATCAGTTAAGACAGGGACATCATTTACCAGTAGCTGTCACAGGCAAAACAGGTTTGATTTGGGGAAAAATAATTTCATTTACTGCCAGTTAAATTACAGTTGGGTAGTAAGAAACAAAGATGAAAAATTTAAAACACCTCCCTCCCAGGCTCAGCTTCACTCCTTCACTCCAGACGTGTCTGTCCAGGCGGTGGGGAATGGGGGGCTGCCATCAGTCCATAACAATGCCTCTCTGCTAGTCCTTCCTCCCCACACTTCTCCCCTGCTTCAGCACGTGTCCTCTATGGGATTCAGCATGGATAGGTCCTCCCCGTGGGCTGCGGGGTGCTCTCTGCTCTGGCACCTAGGACACCATCTCACCCTCCTTATTCACTGACCTTACTGTCTGCTGGGCTGTTTCTCATACTTTTTTCCTTCACTCCTCACACCGCCGGGCAGAGTTGTGCCCTTTCTTAAATATGTTACCACAGAGACGCTGGCCATCTTGGCTTCTGGGCTCAGCAGATCCCTGTGCTGCGTGGGTTGGAGCCAGCTGGAACTGGCCATGCCCAGCCTCTTCTCACAGTGGCCACCCCCACGCTGACAACACCTGGGCACCTGCACCCAGCTCCAGAGAAAAAAACTGTTGATTTCACTTCTCTCAAAAATTAAATCTTGCTCAGTTCTTAATACCTAGGTGTATCATTCAGGATTAAAACCAGGATGAAGAATACCTTTTACTCTCACTTCTGGTGTGTCATCCCACCAGCAAGCTGTTCATAGCCTTGGCATCGTGGGTGAAGTGGGAACAACTGCATTACAATCTATTACTTATCATCTCTTTTGCTCCTGCATGGAAAGTCTCAGTTCTTACACACAATATATTGTCCTTACGCAGTAGGTATGGGAGAGTAAATTATCCCAGCCATGAAACTCGGGATGTACATGGTCAAACAAGGATTTAATTTCAGTTTCAGACCTTCCTTTCTGCTTTACCACGCTATTACTGTCCCAGAAAATGAACAAATAAAATCATTGAAGAGCACAGTTTGTTTATATTAATTTACTTGTTAATTTATTTAGTGCAGTAACTGCTTACTAAATTACATTCTCCCATTTACATTATTCCTTGTTGTAGACATTTCTTCTGGCTCTTCTTCCAAAGAAAGTTATAGCCATCTTACCTCACCAGACAGTCTTCAAACAGCTTGTCCCAGTGTTCTGGTGCTCTGGTGTATTTAAATAATAACAATTAAAAAAACCCAACCCAAAACAACTGTCCAGAGTAGGGTTTTCCAGACCCATTAGAAGAACGATGTTCCTCTTGTTCGTCTCCTGCCTGCAGAGGAAACACGGCCAGTCAGCTTGACTTCTGCACACTGTGAATTCAGCAGTGAATTCAGGAGTCATGTCTGTGGTTTCTTTCTCACTTTACACTTTCTCATCATGACACAGACATATTCACTTTTTCACATGCACAATTACAAAAATGTCTCCTTGACTGACTGTAATGGATTAGTTTCGTGATCAGTTTTGTTCACTGTGATAATGATTCATTTGCATGTTCTCAGCTCTTTCTCTGCAGCATTAATTAAATTGCCATTTCACTGCAGCTGTGTGCTTAACATGACTGAGTTCATGTGCGATAGGTTACACGTGAACTCAGATATCAGTCTAGGGGCTTAGAATCAGGGAGATGGGAAGAGAAAGAATGTTAGGATCCTCTTTTTCTAGTATCTATGTTAAAAGACAACTTAAATGATGTATATGTCTAGAAAAACAAACTAGTAGACTAGCAGCTAGGGATGCATAACATTTTAAATAATCAATCTAAAAAAAGCTGAAGCTTTATCAGAAAAAAAAAAATATTTTTTATACTAAAGCCCAGGAGAACAAGTGTTCTTTCTTTCCCACACCCCTGTGTGAGACACTTGCTGCCTGTCTAGACTCGGTGACTAGTCTACCTATCAAGAATCTGAATCCAAACAACCCCCCTGCCAGCAGGTTGCCTGCATGACCTAGTGAAATGTTATTCTGAGAATGGTTTTTCCAAAGCTATCCTTTCCTTCACTGCAGCTGACTTGGATAACTCCCCAACTTCATCCAGTCTGGCAGCAAGAATGCCAGACTAGTAAGTTACTGTTAGAAATGTCTTTTTCCTTTTTAAATTCCTGGGGCCACAAGCATTGACCCACAAATATTTGTGGCCAACCTTCTGCCCACAACAATAGGCTGCAGAAACATGGACAGTGAGACGAGGGTTGAACAGAAACTGGAATCCAGTTGTGAAGCCTCTTTAATGTTACTCTTAGATGTCTCTTTTTTCCTCGGGCTAAGTCTGAATTTGAGGTCTGAGCCCTAACCTTCAAGTGAGTATCCTAACGTAAGACCGACTAAGGACATTCTGCGCACAAGATGTTTGTTATGTTTCCAGCTGGACCTGTCACGATCTGCAAAATGAACAACATTCCTCGAAAACGGAGAAATTCCCCAAGATTGAGGCCTCCGGTGCTAGTCATTATCAGTGAATTTTGCTCATATGAAGCATAACATTATCACAGAAAAGATTAAAAGTATTTTTTCTAAAATGGCTTGTAGTTAGAGACTGAAAAGCAGAAGCAGGAATTAGACATATGCTCTAACTCCAGATGTTCGAGTGCTTTAACCCGGGAGATCTCAAATGGAAGGGTATTCTGCTCCCTGTTCCATCAGTCTTGTACTACCTTTTTATTCCTTGCTTGTAGGTGTTACCTACACACACACACTGCCCAAATGCCTGGGCGGAAACGGTGAATGCAGTTTAAAGATCAAAGTTTTGTTTGGATTAAAGATGCACAGTCAAATAAGTTGAAGAATAAGAAAAAAGGGAGAGGAAGGATTTGCAGGAGGATTTGCAGAAGGATTTGCACAACCTTCCAAAGCCTTCTGAAAATGTCAGAAAGAAAAAGTGTAACTTCAAACACAATAACAGAGACAAGACTCAGTCACTGAATTTCTTCCATCTAAAAAGACAATTTTGGAGGTCTATACATCATCAGTGTCCTGGTTCTGGCAGGGACAGTGTTAATCTCTGTCCGGGACACAGGTATTCCATACCATGTACCGTGCCCAGTACTTAAGCAGGAGCTAGCTAGTGGAGCGGTTTGGAAGTCGCTGCTTGGAAGTGGCGGTCTTGGCTTTTTGGTCTTGGTCAGTATGTGATGGGAAGGTAGCCTTGTTTATTTTGCTGCCGTTGTTACTGTTGGGGTTTTTTTTCTTCTATTTCCTTGCTGCCCTGTTAAACATTTTTTTTATCTCAACCCACGAGTTTTGTCTTTTTCTCCCTAATGTTCCTCACTGCTGAGGGCTGAGTGAATAGCTGCATGGTTTTCTGTTGTTGGTTGAAGCCAACCACGACAATTAGTTATCACTATAGGGTATTATAATGGCAATCTAGTCTCTATATTCTCCTATGTTGCTAAGAAAACAAAGGAAAATCCTTCACAGTCAGCAAAAAGATGACTACCACCTTGGCTATGTCCAAGGACTGAATTTAGCAAACCCAGAAGAAGAGGTGTTGAATCTTACATTGTCAAATCAAAGATGAAAATATTGGTTCCACAAGAGTAAGTAGATTTCTGACTTGCCGAATCAAAAGCTTTAATAGACAGGTATGCTCTATGAATGAAGCAGGACAGCAGGGAGGTATAACAGAATGAATGGTGATTACACTGTTGGAAATCTAAATTACTGCTTGCAACCTGGAGGCCAGGGGATGAGTAGGCATGTTGACAACCTGTTTGTGTTAAAGCTTGTGTAGGCAATACCCAGGCAATTTTATAGTCAAAGGATTGCAGTTTCCATGGTTGCTCGTCTACAGCCTCTGATTTGCTTTACACACAAAACCCATACAGATTAAAGTAAGGAAGGCCTTTTATTTAGACCACTCGGGTGGAAGATCATGCTATTCATTTTGCTAGGTGCCGGAAACAAAAAAAAATAAGCACTCTGATGCATTAAAATAATCACCCTAAACCATTGAATTTTAGAGTTATTTATATTTGGTTAGCTACAGAACATGCGACAAGTAAATATATACTGAAGAGCTAAAAGAATCTTTCCTCTAAACAGTTTCACAGTCCAACAGGGTAAATGACATTCAGAATGGAAGCCAAATTACTACAAACACAGTATAGTTAAGGCAGCTCAGCTATGTATTTAACATTTTCAGAAAGAGTAAATGAAGAATGTGACCTTTACTGTTGCTCGTGCAGAACAGACCCTCTAGCCATGTGATTTGTATTTATTTTATTCTTCTTACAGTCAAAGTCTCTTCCGAAATACTTTTCCACTCTTATTTACTAATTAGTTATAGCTAAGAGAAATGTACATGCCTGGGGACTTTAAATACTCTCATGCTATTGTCACACATAGAGTCCTCCATCTGCAGCTAGTTATATATCCGTTAGATCCATTGGGTGTGTTTCTGTATACTAGATGAATTTGAGTTGTTTGCCATCTGCACTTGAATCATAAAGTGTAACTGTTTTAATCATCTATAGTCTTTGATTAAACCTTGCTGAGATGATCTTATGAGCCTATTCGCCCCCTCAGTTATAGCTACCATAATGATACTTAGCAATTTTGCTCTATGTTCAAACATAAAGTGTGACTGTTATCTTCAGAAATACGGTCGCTTGGCAAATTACAATCAAATCATAGAATGGTTTAGGTTGGAAGGGACCTTCAAGATCATCTAGTTGAAATGCCCCTGCCATAGGCAAGGACACCCACCACTCGGTTTCTCAAAACACATCCAACCTGACCTTGAACACTTCCAGGCATGGGGCATCCACAACTTCCCTGGGCAACCTGTTCCAGTGCTTCACCACCCTCAGAGAGAAAAATTTCTTCCTAATATTTATTCTAGATCTACCCTCTTCCAGTTTGAAACCATTACCCCTCGTCCTACCCTTGTATGCCCTCGTAAAAAGTTCCTCTCCAGAATTCTTGTAGGCCCCCTTCAGATACTGGAAGGCTGCTCTAAGGTCTTCCTGGAGCCTTCTCTTCTCCAGGCTGAACAACCCCAACTCTCTCAGCCTGTCCTCACAGTAGAGGTGCTCCAGCCCTCTGATCATCTTTGTGGCCTTTCTCTGGACTCATTCCAACAGGTCCATGTCCTTCTTATGTTGGGGGCTCGAGAGCTGGTGGGGTGTCAAGAGAGCAGAGCAGAGGGCCAAAATCAACTCCCTCAACCTGCTGGCCAAGCTTCTCTTGATGCAGCCCAGAATACAGTTGGCTTTCTGGGGCTGCAAGTACGCATTGCTGGCTCATGTTGAGCTTCTCATCACCAACACTCCCAAGTCCTTCTCCTCAGGGCTGCTTTCAATCCATTCTCCACCCAGCCTGTATTTGTGCTTGGGATTGCCCTGACCCATGGGCAGGACCTTGCACTTGACCTTGTTGAACTTCATGAGGTTTGCATGGGCCCATCTCTAAAGCCTGTCCAGGTCCCTCTGGATGGCATCCTTCCCATCCAACTCATTGACCATGCCACACAGCTTGGCACTCTTGGGAAACTTGCTGAGGGTGCAGTCAATCCTGCTGTCCATGTCACCAACAAAGATATTTAATAGTACCGGTCTCAGTACCGGCCCCTGAGGAATGCCACTCATCACTGGTTTACACTTGGACATCAAGCCGTTGACTGAAACCTTTTGAGTGCAACCATCCAAACAATTCCTTATCCACCACGTGGTCCATCCATCAATCTTTGTCTCTCTAGTTTAGAGAGCAGGATGTGTGGGACAGTCCTTTGTGTAAGTCCAGGTAGATGATGTCAGTTGTTCTTCCCTTATCTACCAGTGCTGTAACCTCCTTATAGTTGTCAGGCATGACTTGCTCTTGGTGAAGCCAAGTTGGCTGCCACCAGTCACNGACTGAAACCTTTTGAGTGCAACCATCCAACCAATTCCTTATCCACCACGTGGTCCATCCATCAATCTTTGTCTCTCTAGTTTAGAGAGCAGGATGTGTGGGACAGTCCTTTGTGTAAGTCCAGGTAGATGATGTCAGTTGTTCTTCCCTTATCTACCAGTGCTGTAACCTCCTTATAGTTGTCAGGCATGACTTGCTCTTGGTGAAGCCAAGTTGGCTGCCACCAGTCACCTCCTTATTTTCCATGCCTTAGCAGAGTTTCCAAGAGGATCTGCTCCATGATCTTCTTGGGCACAGAGGTGAGACTGACCAGCCTGTAGTTCACCAGGTCTTCCTTTTTTTCCTTTTTGGAAACTGTGGTTACGTGTCTCCTTTTCCAGTCAGCGGGAACTTCACCTGACTGCCACAACTTTTCAAATACAATGGAAAGTGGCTTACTTCATCCACCAGTTCCCTCAGGATCCACGTGTGGATTTCATCAGGTCTCATGGACTTGTTTACCTACAGGTTCCTTAGATGGTCAATAGTGTTTCTTAAATGTTAAAAAAAAAAAAAAATATCAAATTCTGTATGAAAATAGTGACAGTGTACTTTCAGTTACAGTATGCTAAAAGGAAAGTCAGAGGAGGGTGTAATGCCCCCTCATGAATTAAGACATGACAGGAGGGAGGCCTGGTATGGGTCAACACATTCTTATTAGCCCAGGCACTGCAGTAAAATGGTGAGATCTGCCTGGGACAAAGACAGCCTTGTAGAGGGACATTGGCTGCCTCATTGTGCTCATCTCCTGCTAGCTGATGTTGCCATTTCTCAATCTGAGTGCAGTGCTGCAAACACATTTCCTTGTAATTGTTAAGGTTTTCTGAGAGGCTTACACATTGCTTTGTGAAAGTCAGCAGAACTTCAGGCAGAGCAGCACAGCAAAACGGATGGTCTGTCTGATGGAACACACTTATTTTCTTTCCTACAAAGCTCCATGCTTGGAGTTGTTTAGAAAAATGCTACCTATATCCAACTAACTCCTAGCCTGCCTGACAGTAACACCACATTGTAAACAAAACCAAGAAACATCTTGGAGGACAAGTTTTGTCATAACTTTGATGTTTCATATAGATTTTTTTTCCCCCCACAACCCAATATTGTTAGTGTAGCTGGCACGCATTACAGTCGTTTAGAAGAACTACAGGCTTTACAAAAACAAAGAAACAGGAAAAAAAGGAGTGTTCTGAGGAGTAAAGAGGGGTTTTGGCAAGAAGAAATTTTTGACACAAGGAATAAAAAACAAATTTGGTGAGCAGGTGGAAACCAGCTAAGCTTCAAACATGAATTTTAATCTGCAAGGATGTCAAGGAAAGCTGCCAAAAAGCCATTGCAAGAAAAATCCACTCTGGTGAACAAAACATGTAGGTTCTATCAAAAAGGCCATAAATTTCATCCCAGCATTTAGTTGTTCAATGAACTGATTACTGTACCACATTTTATCTTAAAAAAATGAGGTCAGGTAAGGAGAAAGGAAACCTCTGAAGTCCTGGGCTATAAATGTGCTCTATATAACCTACCAGGGAAGAATTATTTAAAGATCACTCAACTTGCACTCTCCAGAGATTTCTGACTGGACATTTATTATTTTCCTACAAGAAACCTGACTTACTGCTCTGACTTACTGCTCCAGTTTTAGAATGGAAATCTCAGTGGGCTTGCACTGATGTAAAAATGGAGTGTAAAAACTACAATAATGAATCAAGCTCAGTGACATGCTGAATATTGAAAGTCATTTTTTTCAGCTGCTAAATTATTTTTTTAGGAGCCAATTTTAATGTTTAAGAAGAATTACATTTCTAGTTGATCTTTGGAAACACATTCTGGAAAAAAAAAAAAACTTGGATTAAAAATATCCAAATCATGAAAAGGCACCTTGAAAACAGTACTGACTATCACTGTCTGGCTATTCTGTCATTTTCACTATGTCTTTATTCATTTAAAGTGTTCTTCCTGAACTTCTGGATATCCAAAAACTACAAGAAAACTTTAATAGAAAGATATGAACTCCTAGTTTGAAGGTTCCATTTAGGTAGACTCTCATACCATGCATAATGGGTTTACCTGTTCCTCTCTATTTGCCAATCAAAATACAGCTTAGAAAGTGGAAATAAACCTAAGATTATATAGAAATTTACCCAATTGATTGTAGATTCATTGAAAACAGTATAATAACAGTCAGTAAAACATTTAGATATTTTTCTCCTTTGAAAAGATTTAAATACTTTTTAACAAGTATTAAGTTAACATGGAGGAGAAAAATATTTTTGTAAATTGCTTGAACTCGTACTTAGGTATTTTTCTCTTTCTGTAATGCCAACTTGGGCGTTAAACCAAGGCAAACCTGGACAAACTCCATGGAAGTTAACATATTTAGCCTAAGAAACTGACAGTAAGATCTGGCCAGACAGAATATGCAGATATATAATGCATATTTTGGCAGGTCCTCAATTTCTGTATCTTTAGATCCATGATCCCCAAACATTCATATATTTGTCAGCCTTGAATTGAAAGGTTTATCTATACTTAGGTGGCAAAATTAATTACTACTCTGGATCTGAAGTTTTTGAAGATAATCAATAACTGATGTCTTCTATATTCCAGCTTTCACGAAACTGGTGACCAAGTAATCTGGGGAAGGGAAAAAAAACCAACCCTACTATGTTTTTATGAGAACGATGTTACAGATGACAACAACATCAGGATGTCTAGTTTCATCTGTATATCATATGACACAGCAAATTCGTGAGCATCATAGTGGTTTTTATCTACATGTAGGAAAACAATGTACCACTGTTGCGAACCCATAAGAGCAGCCTCATATACTAGCTAACACAACAAGTGTGTTACATGTCCCTTCATTTCCTCATGTATGCCAACCTAGTTTTAGATGCAAGAAATCAGGGTCCAAATCACACTTAGCTACCTCAGGTCCTACTTCAAATTATTTGACAAGCAGTAGGAGCTGGGAGGTTCCTATACATTACAAATCTGCTCTTGATCAACTACCACACTCTTCCAATACCCTGCTCAGAGGGCAGCTCTGAGAAATTACAGTACAGATTTTCTACTTATCTTTGGTCTTTGGGTTTGTGGGTTTTTTTTTGCACATTCAAGGCCTATTTTATTTATGGTTTTAAAGAAAAATTCAGATATCAGTTTCAAGAAGTATTGTGGTTACACACTGAAGTATTTTTGAAGCATCTTTCACCTGTTCTTAGTCTTCCTCCTGTTTTGCAGGTTTTCTTTGATGACAAAAAAGATTACTGAATATCACAGCACAAAACTAAGCTTACAACACAAGTGAAATGTATGAGAAGGAGACATGACATCAAAGTTTAAAGCAAGTAATTTTGCATTTTCCTGCTCCTTTTTTTTTATGGCTTGTTGTATGTTTGTGTTTGTATTTTCACCTGTTCCGAACAGGCAAACCTCCTCAGACCTCTCATCACCTCCAAATCACAAGCAATACTCACATAGATGCCAGGTACTTTGCCCAGGCTCTGCGCCTCCCACTAGCCACTACCTGTACTCTAGAGTGCAGCTGCTTGCCCAGCAGCAGCCCTGGCTGCTCCCATCTGTTTCCATTCCCACTTCCTCAAGCCACCAGACGAAACCAGCTTTATGCAACCATAATCTCTGCTCCTTGGAACAGTACCGTACACAACAGCAGTGATGCTGGCATGCAAATATTTCTAGCAACCTACACGGGGAGGTCCAGATTTTTAGTAACCCATATTCAGAGGGCTTGATCTTGCCTGTGTACATTTGATTGCTTCTGACACAATTGCGTCCTGATGACCACAATTCTGTGACGGGTATCACTCCTTCTTTAATCACACTGCACTTAGTTATTGTTTTATGAATCCTTCACGCTCAAACATTTTCCCTTCACACTTTCAAGTACTAAGTTAATGCTAATTCAATATACGGAGCAGTTATATTTAGGATCTACTTCTTGTTTGCATGTATGCTTTATGTTCAGTGGACATGCAAGCTAAAACCCATCTTCTTTGTATTTCACTGGCAGTTAGAACCACATTATCTTCCCAGATCTGAAAAGATTTTTACCACCTTGATACGTCTTTTCAAAGTAGCAGTAGCCTAAATGAGAGTTTCCTTCAGGAACATCATCACAAGAACATATTTGCTGGTTCTCTGACATTCACCTCAAAGTTCACAAAAGACTTTATGTTCATAAAGCTTTCCAAAGTTTCTAAGATTCTAG
The DNA here is from genome assembly GCA_013398295.1 of Chionis minor. Classification (NCBI taxonomy): domain Eukaryota; kingdom Metazoa; phylum Chordata; class Aves; order Charadriiformes; family Chionidae; genus Chionis; species Chionis minor. The sequence goes on from VZSF01005376.1 coordinate 211,397, forward strand.
TTTGTGACCATCCCTTCTTTTTGCTGTGTACACTTGAGCAATTCCTAGTCAAAGAGTAGACCATACAGGCTTCTGGTCCCATTAACACAATTGCAAGATTGCAGATGCAAGAGTGCCATTACCATGTTGTTATTCAAAGCTACAACACTACAAAAACTCAATTTTTTCTTCTATTTTGTTGCTGACAGCTTCTCAACACACACATTTTCCCAAATTTTATGGGCATACTGAATCACAAACAGTAGAGTCAGTCAAAGGTATGAGAATCAAATACACATATCTAAGCTGGGCTAAACCATAGTGACACAGGATAAAAATAATATTTCTTAAAGATTCCCACATTTCATTCCAAGATCAAACTCCTGTGATAGAAGCACAGCTCAAGAGAAACAAAGCCTCACTGGCAGGGGCAGACCAATTGGTCCAAATGGCAAACAGAGAGCTCTAATTCAGTGCAAGAACATGGTATCTTGTGACTGAAGATATTTAATGGAAACACTCACAGGTCAGAAAAAAATTAAATGCTGAAGTCATAACAAAACCAAAACTGTCTGCCAGATTTTTTCAGTTACCTCAGAATTTCAAAGTGTTGATGAATATCTGTGAATAAACGTTCCCTTTACTGCTAACAGTTTTTTGTATTACTACAAAATCTGATTTTAGGGATACATTTTGACTACTTCTGATTTGAAAGTTATGTAGCCCACCATTGAGTCTACATAGCATGAACATATTCAAAAAATATGGTGAAAACTAGATAGCAAAAAACATTTTTGAAAAGTTTTTCAGAAAACCATATTTTATGTGCTGTAACTTGTTAATAAATATTGATACTCAGAATTTATCCTTTTTTTTTTTTTTCATTTCATGTTTTCAAACACCTTAACAGCATTCAGCTTCAAAGTTTCCAGGTAAAATAAACCTTGGGTTATTATTCCTATTTAATACTTACATGTGAAAAAACTTATTAACAAAAGCATAGAAAAGGCCACATAGCACAAGTTTCAGACCCAGAAATACTGTGTTTTACTCTCAGCCCTCCAGTTCCATAGGCAGAGAGGTTATTTTCAATCCTGAATTTTTGTGGTGTTGGTGATTGCCTTTTTTCTTTTTCAGCTCTTTCTTTAACACTCTCTTGACACTCAACTATAATAACAGATTTTTTAAAAAGAGCAAAAAGCTTGGAAGATGACCACTAGCAGTCAACCATTAAAAGTGGTTTTTATTTCCTCTCATCAGGCAGAGAACCAATAAGTTATTTGTGAAGCTGGAACCAGGAGCTTTCTTATACTCCATTTATACAACATATGTATACTTCACTGAGTGCCCAGTGACACAAATAGGTTCACAGAAACTTCTAAGACTTATAAAAAACATAAAACAAACACCAGGACCAAGAACGTGTATATAGATCATTATGGAGCTTTTAGAAAGAGAAGTAGGAGGAAATTTTTTTTTGTGGCACCTGAAACTTAGTTGAGAAGTAAGAAAACATTGGAAAAAGAACGTCTGTTTTTTAAAAAAAAAATGTGGGTTTTTGAGTTTGTAACATTATCTATTTAAATTTATGAAACTTTTTGGACAGTAATTTTAATTATTTCATTACAAGGGGCTTCTGCTCTCTACCTGGCGGAATGGTAATGAGTTCACAAATGGATATGGTACCTGGGAGGGGCAGGGGGAAGGTAGACAATATAATACAAACATCTTAAAACTGGTTGATGTCATGGAAAAGCCTGAAATTGATTCCATCAGCACAGAAAATGCAAAGCCCATAAAAACCCCTGTCTGGATGAAAAACTTGAATTTTCTCAGCTACCAGTGTTCTGGTTGTGTGTCCAAAACAAGGAATACAGCTTCATATACTACTACTATCAGTCCTTAAGGATTAAAGTGCAGATCTCCACAAGCTTGACAAGTAATAATACTCACTTCACTTTTAATGACGCTTTTCCATGATATAATTTTCTCTTAACTCTGTTTTGCTATACGTGTTATACAAGCATTTCGACTTAAAGAGTTTTCAAAACTGAAAAATCAGAAAGCTTGAGTTTTTCTGCAAGTGTTTGGAGGGACGAAAGGCAGACAATTATAAAAGAAAATCCATTTTCAGAACAAGAAAGGAAAGGTAGGAGAAAGAAATGCATAAAACTAGCCTGACTGATCTCCTGCTGACACTGCACATCTCATATGGCTGATTTGGACAGGATCTGGTTTCTTTAGAACAGCTGTCCAGAAGGTGCATGATCAGGCAGGTCACAGTCGAAACAAAGGCAGAGTAAACTGCTGCAATTAGCACAGGGCATCATGCACAAGGGTGCTTCTTATTAGGTCACTGGCAGAAGCCAGAATACAGTGCAGCCTGGAAAGCTTTATCAGATCAAAGGTTAGCCAGTACTTCCGAATTTAGATTAATCCTATTTTCACTTTAATCACTCTAACGACAGAGAATATGTAGATAACTAAGAAACTGATGCTGGAAGATTAGCTGACTTCTTCCTCCAAACATGAAGAATCTAGGCAACACATCTAAGACTAAAGAACTAGTGTTTTACAATAAATCATACAAACAGCAAAAGACTTTCACCATAGTTCTGACCCCCTAACAGACAGACAAGAAACAGCTAGGCTAGCTGTAAACCAAATGTTTGTCTTCCTAGATCCTTGACTGCTCTCACATAAACTAGCCAGAAGAAAGATAACTACTTTTCTGTCCTGAGTGTGTAACTCAGGTTTCCTACCTGTTCTAGCAAAAATTGTTGTTTTATATTTTAGTTCACAAACCAGCTTTTAAAAGCAGGGACACAAGCTGCATACAGCACCCATGTGTAAGGCGGTCTTTAGGGCCATCACCCAGAGCAAACCCTGGGACCTTCAAAGCTAAAAGCACGTCTCTGAAATTATGTGAGATGAAGAGCCCAAACCTGGTTGTTAGAAAACTCAGCACATGTCACAGCATCTCAGAATGCTTGAAGGCACCTCTGTAGATAGTCTAGTCTAATCCACTGCTTGAAGCAGGATGAGCCAGAGCAGGTTGTCCATGCTTGCAGGCTGCCCAGTCTGGTGTGGAATGACTCCAAGGATGGAGTCTCCACAATTTTTCTGGGCAAACTGTGCCAGCGCTCAGCTGTTCTCACATCTAAAAAATAATATAAATTTAAAAAAAAGTGTTTGCTAACATTTAAATGTTGGGATTTTTTGTATTTCATTTTGTGCTTATTAACTCTCTTCCATCCACTGGATACTAGTGAGAAGAGTCTGGTTCCATCTTCTTCATTCCATCCCGTCAGGTATTTATATACACTGATGAGGTGCCCCCAAGCCTTCTCTTGTCTTCTGCAGGCTAAACAATTCCAGACGTCAATCTTTCTTCATATGATAGATGCTTCAGTCCCTTATTCATGTTTGTGGTCCTTTGATGGACTTGCTCCGTTATGTCCACCGCTTTCATATAGAGGGAGCCCCGAACTGGAAACAGCACTACCTGTGTGTCCTCCTCAGCACTGAGTAAAGGGGAGAGATCATTTCCCTCGACTTGCAACACTCTTCCTAATGCAACCAGGAGGCTGTTATCCGCCTTTGCTCTAAGGGTACGTTGCTGATTCATGTTCAACTTGATGTCCATCAACACCCCTGGGTCTCTTTCCACAGAGCTGCTTTCCAACCAGCTGGCCCCCAGCACGTACCAGTGCATGGGATTATTCTTCCATAGGTGCAGGATTTCACACTTCCATTTGTTGAACTTGGCACGTTTCTTCAGCCCATCAATCTCCCTCTGAATGTCAGCACAATCATAGTGAAATCAATCACTGTTTCCAGTCTTGTATCACTTGAACATTTGCTGAGGGGAAGTAAGGGCAGACACATGTAAATTTGTGTCCATATTATTAGGCAGGCCAGATGTTTCAGAATATGAGTGACCGTCTTATCAAAACACTTTGTCCAAGTTAAGATGCATTTTGGTAGTGCATAATACTCAGGCAAAAAGCCATAGCAGGCCAGATGGCTTTACAGTAAGAGGTAACTGATACCTGTTCATGGAAAGAGGCTCTAGTGACCTCCCAGATGGGATTCCTTCTTCTGGTTTGTCTGGAGGGATAGTATGACCTTTAGTGGTCTCTGATCCAAAATAAGGATTTGGCTTAACAAAGCTTTTCTCAGAAATCAGTTCCTTTCTGTTCCTTAGTGTATTGGGTTTGGTTATGATAGAATTAATGTACTTTGTAGTAGCTTGCATGAGGCTATGTTTTGGATTTATGCTGAAAATAGTGTTGATAATACAGGAATGTTTAAGTTACTGCTGAACTGTGCTCACTCAGCATCAAGGCCTGTGTACCCTAAAACAGGATGATATTCTTCCGAACAGAAGACGCAACAGTGAGCTCATCACAACAGATCAAATCAATGTCCAGAAGTTGTTTGGATAAGCCAATCTATCATCAAAACTAAGCTTCAAGACAGCAAAATTGTTTGCTGACCAAAAGATGTAAAAATGAAATATGTTTGTCTTCTGCAAGTGAAGACAATCCAACAATCCCTCTCAACTTTCCTTTAAGTTAACTCTTTCCCATGAAACATGGTATAAGCTTGTGGTCCCATCCTTCTCCCTTCTTATCAATTACAAAGTTCTTATTCAATGTCTGCAGAGATATGCCTGAGCAATTCCTCCAATAGCCCATCCATCAATCAGTGCCCCAAGACTTCTGTTATTTTGTCCGTTATCAACTTTTGTTCAGGGTAAGCATGTCTGTGGAGATAATGAATGAATTTTCTTGTCTCTTGTCCTATCTCTTTACGCTGACTAGCCATTTATCAGATAGTCTGACATTTATCCTTACATTCTTCTAATCACTACACTAATTTAAAAACTGTACCACATACCACGAGGATTAACTCTTTTAATCATTTGGTTGGAACACTGTTCATTGGCAAAACAGGGTAAAAGTCAAAAGATGTAACAAACATTTTTCCTTAAGACTTTAACCTCCAATTCACATAACATGTATGTGAGATATCAAGGATTTTCTCCCATCCCACGGAGTTTATTTATGGATTACAAGCATGTTCTCTCTTCCTACAAAAAGCTGTAACTAAGTGACAGTGGTTAATAACTGTAGGTTTTGAGTAATTCATAACACCTCATTGTGAGATTGGATGTGATTGACAGCACTTCAGTTTCTAGTGTGACAGACATCTAAAGCTTGATCCACAGTGATTTTAGCTTATATGCAAGTACATTTTTTATATTCCCTACTTATTTATACTGCCCACCTACTGGTTCACTTAAGCTGGATTTTAGAGACATCATCCAATTCACATAGGCAGGATTTACTATTCACATCACAAAGTATGCGGATATTAATGGTAAGGAACTAACTTAATTACAGTCCTCTGAAAGTACTCCAGAATATCTCATGTTAATACTCTTTGAGGGTTTCTTTGTATGCCTAAACAATTACTTGGATTTTTTGTGAAGAACTTTTGGGACAGTCCCTGGAGAGAACAATACAAGAGTACTTTTTCTCTCAACTTCTTAATATAACTTGTTTATTCAACTAGACAAGAACATCAATTAGGCTGAAAATATTTAAGGTTATTCTTTGGCTCCTTAAAGGACTGTGGATGGTCTATAGTGGTCATTTTACTGTTCTCACTTTCCTGCATTGGCATATAGTATGGCTACAGCCTTAAACTTTCGTTATTGCTTGCATCATCATCTTACCATGAACTGCAGTGTTCCTGAAGGAGCGAACATACTTGCCCCATTGAAACTGCCACATACCTTTTACCGAGTTAAGCTTTCCCAAGCCTTCAGCCCTTCAACTATAGCTGGACAAACTGCCTCAGAAAAGGATATCCAGAAACATATACAGCAGGATGGAAACAAAGACTGCGTAACTACACAGACAAGTTGAGATAAATCATCAGCCTCCTTGTGAAAGGAAAAATCCATTCTGGAAACTAGTAGATTTTTGTAAAACAAGTCCAATTTCAGGATTCATAAAATCATATAACTGAAGTGCTACCTTGAGGATGCAAAGGAAGAGTAAGAACAACTGTATTCTTTAAGGAGACTTGAGGAATAGTAGTTTCTTAACCCACACAGATCCAAGGTGAGATATGGGATAAAGGCCACATGCAACGCTTTGAGCACTGATGTTTGCCAGTGGGTTGATGAAATTATACAACCTCTATGAGGCTAGAAAAAATCCATGGTTTGCTCATTCAGCTACCTGAATCTCAAGTACCAAGGCATTCTTGTCAGCTGTAACTGAAGAGCTGATGGGTACATCCACACTGGAATTTTAGTCTGGAGCAGAAACGCACTTTCGGAGCAAGGCTACGCAGCCATTTACTGCACTTTGTGTACACCATGGTGCATGCGCAGTGGAATCCTTCAGGATGAGGCAACTTCCTCAGAGAGCAGGAGCACAGCTGATGAACTGCAGCCATTCAGTGCACAGGAACAAATCAGAGCTAGTCAGAAGGGTAAAGAACAACACATGCACAGCACTGATGTCACATTCCTGATAGCCTTTTGTGCTACAAATCTATTCAAATAATTGTGCTGCAGTGTTCACTAACACAGACAGGGTCTATAGCAGCCAGCCTGAGAAGAGACATATGATAGCAGGGCATAGCCAGCACTGCTTACAAAACCAGCCTGTTGGCTCCAAGGGATCAATAAAGATTCCCATCTGCAACGTGAACAGAAAGTTGGTTTAACCCAGGTCAAAAACCCCCAAACTCCTGAAGATACAAAAGTCAGCTGAAATATCTTAAGTTTACAGCAGCAGAATGGCAGTCCTTTCTAAGTTATTTATAGAGTCCACACCTCAAGGGAGCAACAGATGGTATTCAAATTTCAGTATACAACCACTACACATTTGGAAGGAAAGTGCTGAACGAAGTGACACCTGCAGTGCTTGCCATTCTAAGACAGCATGCTCCTGATGGCACTGCACACCCCTATTATGACAGCTGACAGTGTCAGTCTGACTGCTTGCCTCCAAGCAAGATAGTTTTGGGTAGAGGTTGAGGAAGACAAACTGGCAGAAGCGAGCACTGGATGGAGACCATGAAGGCTGCACACTGACATCACAGCTCTGGTACCAAGCACCAGCTCTGGCAAGGACCTCTTTTGCTCTCAGATGAGCAATTTGAGAAGGAAGTGAGATGCTTTTCTTTAAGGATAGGAAATGTCACATATATATCCACCGTAAAAGTGCTCGCTTATACAGTGACCTGAAGATCAACTGTTTTAGGCTGGATTTTGTTTGCAGATGCGGTAGCTGCTAGTATGAATACAACATCAAGTAGTCCCTCTAGGTACATTCGGATTCTAAAACACAAAAGAGGCTCAGAGGGATGTACAAGTGAGGGAAAAAACTTCAGGGCATAGTGCAAAAATAAAACTTTACTGCAAAATGGATGAAGACATTTTCCTTAAAATGTACCAGTATGCAGTCAAAACATTAGCACACATATACTGAAAAAGATCACTAAAATAAGGGTGAAATGAATACATTTTATCTGAAAGGGAATAAAAAACTATAGAAAATACGATATTATTCCTTCTCTCTTCTCCCATCTTAGTAAATTTTAAGTTACTTTTCTGAAGCAACTCTACAAGCTGTACAAAAAAACCCCACACCCTTCTTTGAAACCACATGTATATTCTGATATTTAAAACATTTTCCTGTGATCCTGAGTTGAATAATATTAGGTGAAAGGAAAGAAAATTCTGATCTCCCACATTGTGCAGGAAGACTAACAAAAGCACGAAAAAACAAACAAACAATAATTATAGAAAAAAAGGGAAAACTGTCTTTTGGTAAAAGCATGATTCTTTTGAAGGACATGTCATAGAGACTTCTTTTCTGAGGGTCTTTTTGATATATAAATCCTCAGTAGAGGCTCCACAGCATCAACAGCAGCTGTGTGAAGTCTAGACTGAAGATGCCCCGGCCTCAGCATTCCCACAGGGCTAGCAGCTACCTTTAGGTCAGTCAGCTTCTGAGATTTCGGGAGCCCGGACAGTGCTCTCCAGTCTCCCAATATATAACATCAGGAACTAGGCTTTGCTTCTAGATCCTGTTCCAATCAGCTATGAAGTGCCTGATGTGAAGCACACCTCACAGTTCCACTACGTTAGTACTGCCAGCACAGGGGAAAACAAAGCAGCCCCCCTTGTCAGTGCTCATCTAGTATGTTGCAAAGCAGTTTGAGTAAATGCTACACCTTCTCCAACAGCAACTGGTACTATTAGGCAGTCTCACTCAGCAGGCCCTTTCAAGTTCTTTCCTCACAGCCTGTTAGAACCCAAAGCCGTCTACTTCATCCACCAAACCAACCATCTCTCCCTGCTCTAGCTTTTGTCCAGGCTTTCCCCTCCAGCCTTCTGGCTGGGACTCAGCCAGCTCTTCTAAGCACAGGACTCCAAAACCCTCAGTAACAGTGTGAGTAGGAAGGTAACTACCTGAGACAAGGAAAGAGAAAAATGCAGCAAGAGTGACATCCCAGGACTGGGGTGGGGGCAAGATAAAGCTAGAGAAGAGGGGGAAGGGTCTTAGTTGAGATAGATCAGCTATGGAAAGGACTACAGGAACCACCTGATTGTTCTCTCCCCTAATTCCATAATCAAATAAGGTTGGCTGGCTCATGTTAGGTTTCTAAATAAGGACAGATTACTCCTTTACACTGTTAAAAAAGTCTCAGAATATTGATCATCCTTTTTTTTTTCACATTTGCCTTTCAATTTCCTCTAACTGCTGAGGAATTTATAAGTAAGATTTTTATTTTTTTTTTCTTTCAACATTTCCTCTAACACGGAGAAAATATATTGAACACTTCACAATATATGGCATTACATTTCCTCTTATCTTCCATACTCCTTTCTCCAGGTATTGTTTTTCTCCCCAGTTGTTTTCTGGAGTTTCTAATTTTATCCACTGTTTTATGGCTCAAGCAGTGAAACCTCAGTGACCGTGGAAATACTCAAATCAATAACAATAATTAAGAGCAGGTTTCAACTAAGTTGTTGTCAGGGGAAAATTTATTTTCTAGATGACTGCCCATGTGATACCGAAAATATAGTTGTACCTATATTTGTGTGGAATGAGGAGTGGTTGTGTAACAAAAATGCTACTTGCTTCTAAAGAAGATATTTTTTGAAATATCACTAGTAGGTTTGTTTCTGACCATAAATAACGTGTGTTTAAATACTATTTTTCTTAAAGCTGTACAATATATATTGAGATAATCTTTTACTCTTAGCTTTAATTGTATTTAAAACAAAATGCAATTAAAAACAATAAAAACAATTAAAAAATTCTCATTCTGGAGTAAACTCTGTAATACATTCAGGCCAGGGGTCTTTGTTACAGAGATCGGGCCACTGCACACCATCTTTTTTCCCATAAACATTTCTGAAAGTGGTGAAAAATGCAGTAACTTAGTTTAATGAGTTATTGTATTATTATAATGTGAAGTATATTATTACACCTTGTTGCATTTTTTCTAACAGTAGAAAAAATATGTTCTTTACAAAACAAATGTATTTTGTGTTGAAACAGCTGAGATGAAGGATCTTTTCTTTGAAAGAATGCCAAAGTAGCTCTGCTACAGCAGCAAGAGCACTTACTGGCAGTAAATGGAGGCTTAGATTTGCAATGTGTCTTCCCTACGCCATTCTGTTTTCCCCTTAGGAGAAGAATTAGAAGCGGTTCTGGGAACAGTACGGGGAAAAAACAATCAAGATTTTGTGCAAAGTGCTGTGCTAGTACCGTAGTACATAGTATTTTACAGCTTTGTCACACAGGGCAATTACAATCTGTTACCACTAATACTCTCAAGGGTGGGGAGACTCAATAACGTGGTATTACAGCCAAGTATTTTGCTTTTTGCTCTAGCGATATCGAGCAGTACTGCAGTGTATTTTAGTTATATGTGAATTTCATGACAATGAGATTCACCCTGTCAGCCTTAGGTGTTGATATCCAGTACATAGTCACAAAGCTGGTAGAGCACCAACAGTGAGGCTGTGGTAATTCCTTCTATTGCTGAAGGAATTGAGGTAAAATTAACTTTTCAGGTCGATTGGTCCTTATCTTACATGCTTAGGTGCTGGTAAGAGGACAAGAACTGGCTGCCAATAATCTGACTGAAAATATCAACAGTAGTTACAAACAAATGGCAACCGCCCCAACTACCCAAGTTACCTCTGCATTTGTAACAAAAAACCTAAAAGCTCGTTGTCCAATAACTGACATAGTCACCATGAATACATCGGGGTCACTGCAACACAAACACAGATGGCAACGTGGAAAACTGTAGGATACTTCATTTTGAACATGTGGAAGCATAGCACTTGGATTTGAGTGTGTGTATCTGAGTTCTACAAATATTTTTATATTTTTTTAAAAAAATGCTGATGTCCAGTTTGATGAAGCTAACAAATTTTTTAATACTTTTTTGAAAAAAATCCGTTCCACACATTCCACAAGACTTATTTTGGCTATACATTTTTTCACTAATCTTACACAAAATTGCATATATCTGTCACAATTCTTCAGCATTAGCTTCACTTTATCTAACAATAACAGAGAAAAAAGTTTAATAATTTAAATTTTTATCTCCCTTGAAGTTATCTCCCACAAATTTAAGCTAAATGCTTGTAACAACCATTAATTTGAACAAAAATTTGTGATAATTATTCAGTTGGAAAAAAAATAGAAGCGCAAAAAAGAAAGGTGATAGTTGTGGTATCTTACAATCCACCTTAATCTGTCAGATGAACAGGATAACATTCCCAAGCAAAAAACCATATTTCCACATAGCTAAACCACATGCAGTCATTTTAGGTCCTGTCTCTAAAACTGAGAAAATGTATTTCAATCATACTGTCACTATCCCCACAGGATTTGATTATAATAAGCAAGTCCTTTTTTTCTAGCAACTCTTCACCAAGCTGAGCAATAGTATCTTCCACAAAGAATAGCCATTACATCTCATGTTAACAGTATTGTACATTGTAAATGTAGATTGATAAACAATGCCAATTAGACAAAAAATGGAGTCTTTATTAACAGAAACAAAGGGTAATGTTTGATTAATTTTAGGGGTTTTAGTTACACACTGAGAATTCTTTAGAAGTGTTAGTTCAGCACTAATGTCTTCTTCAAACAATCACCTAAGAAAATGTTTTCTTTCAAAGAATAAAAAAAAATGTTAAGGAATTGAGTTTATTTTATGTTATTGAAAAGAGCAAGAAGCCTCACCTTTTATGCTTACAGCACAAAAGTAGCTTCATATAACCTTCTTGATAAATGTCATGTAAATTGCTCTGCTTTCTACTGCGACATTGTAATTTAATAACCTTTTGGTTGTGAATAACCTGAACACTTACTACCTTACAATAACTGCATAGAAACTGAAAACACTCAAACACTTTGAAAAAAAAATTAGGTTTTTGATTATAGACTCCCAGTGGGTAATCCATAAATTCTTGTGGCTCCTTCTTGGAAGTTCTATAGAATGACCTTTACGTTGTATAAGAAAAACGAGTGAGATACATGCATAGCAATTCAGCAAGGTAATTGGGGTTATGCTTATACAGAAGCAAATAAGAATTTCCAATCTTTAGATATTTTGCTAGGATCTTCCTCCTTGATCCTGTTCTACTATCTACGCTACATTCTTTTGCATAACAGTAATAGCAAGTTTATTTTTTCATTAACAGCCACATGTATACCATATATTAACATTTAACATTTCTCTGGATATGAAATACAGGACACAATGTGATATAGTGTGCCACAGTAAACATGCAAAAATTACAAGTAATGTGATAATTTTTTTTAGACTTACCTTTAGAAGAAATGAACACGCAAGAATGCAGTTATAGAGATTAGGATCAAGGAAATCATTTTCATATTTAAAAGCCTTTTTATTCAAGGTGCCCTATATCTTTCATTTTGATTTCCTTCATGAAAACTGAGTTATTGAACATTTTGCAGGTGCTACTTAAAACATTTAATCATGTCATTTATTAATCTGGATGTCATCAGTATATAGGACCAAATCAAACAGGAAATATTAGCTACTACTTTGAAAAGAGCAATAAAACGGCCTGCCTGTGTATTTTCTATGGAAGTATGTACTTGAATATTGTACATAAACCACAATCTTGGGTATTCAAACAAGGTATGCAATGAACTCACATAAAATATTTTTCCTGCACAGCTGCTGTTTGGAATCAGTCACTATAGATTCTAAAATCTACCCACAATTTCCACCTAATCACATTCAGTACTCTCTCTCTTTCTGGCTGCGTCACAGGAAAGATATAAGATTCCTTTTTAAATGATGTCCAGGCTTTGGTGTAGAGGTAGGTGGTTTTACAGGAATCTTGTTCCAGATAATAAAAATAGATTAAAGGTTTGATTTTACCCTTTGAGCATCAAAAGAGTTTCCCATAAACTGGACAACTAGTATATGATGACATACTGGAAACAGAATCATGAGTGAACTAGTGAACTATCTAGTGAACTTCTTATTTTCCTGATTGTTTATTTATCCCGAAAATGAGAGTAAGTTCTTCTAAATCTATCCTGCTGATTGCTATCATGGAAATGATAAAATCAAACCATATTCCTGTGCTGATACAATAGTTCTTATACACAAGCTTTTCTAATAGCATGCCAACAAATGTCATTAACAACAAAACTTAGTTTATACTCAGACTGTTCCACGCAGACAGTCTGAACTCACCATACAGCATTCAGGACTGAAATGCATGCATTTGAGTTATAAAAACTGCTATACACAGCAGAATGCCTGAAATTATTTTTAATACACACAGAAAAAAAATGTTGAACAACATGAACAATGCAATTATATAGCACAAAGATTGGTTTTTTCAGTACTTCCTTTTGCTCTTCCTTCAATATGAGTCAGCAGTGTGCCCTGGCAGCCAAGAGGGCAAACTGCATCCTGGGGTACATCAAATATGGCATAGCCAGCCAGTCAAAAGAGGTGGTTATCCCACTGTATTCAGTGATGGTGCAGCCTCACCTTGATCACTGTGTGTGGTTCTGGGGCCCACAATTTAGGAAGAGTGTGAAGGTCCTTGAATGCATGTAGACAAGGAGGGCACCAAAGCTGGTGAAAAGGCTGGAAGATATGTCCTGTGAGGAGCAGCTGAGGGCTTGTCTAGCTTGGAGAAAAGGAGGCTGAGGGGTGACCTCATTGCTCTCTACAGCTTCTTGAGGAGGGTCGGAGGCTAAGGAGGTGCTGCTCCTCCCTGTTATCCAGTGATAGGACACATGGAAACAGTTCAAAGCTGTAGCAGGGGAGGTTCAGACTTGACATGGGGAAACATTTCTTTACCAATAAAGATGGCCAAACACTGGAACTGACTTCCTAGAGAGGTGGTCAATGACCCAAGCCTGTCAGTGTTTAAGAAGCATTTGAACAATGTTAATTTTTGGTCATCCCTGAAGTGGTCAGGCAGCTGGACTAGATGATCACTGTAGGTGCCTTCAAACTGAAATCTCCTCTCTTCTCTTCTCTTCTCTTCTCTTCTCTTCTCTTCTCTTCTCTTCTCTTNACATTGTAATTTAATAACCTTTTGGTTGTGAATAACCTGAACACTTACTACCTTACAATAACTGCATAGAAACTGAAAACACTCAAACACTTTGAAAAAAAAATTAGGTTTTTGATTATAGACTCCCAGTGGGTAATCCATAAATTCTTGTGGCTCCTTCTTGGAAGTTCTATAGAATGACCTTTACGTTGTATAAGAAAAACGAGTGAGATACATGCATAGCAATTCAGCAAGGTAATTGGGGTTATGCTTATACAGAAGCAAATAAGAATTTCCAATCTTTAGATATTTTGCTAGGATCTTCCTCCTTGATCCTGTTCTACTATCTACGCTACATTCTTTTGCATAACAGTAATAGCAAGTTTATTTTTTCATTAACAGCCACATGTATACCATATATTAACATTTAACATTTCTCTGGATATGAAATACAGGACACAATGTGATATAGTGTGCCACAGTAAACATGCAAAAATTACAAGTAATGTGATAATTTTTTTTAGACTTACCTTTAGAAGAAATGAACACGCAAGAATGCAGTTATAGAGATTAGGATCAAGGAAATCATTTTCATATTTAAAAGCCTTTTTATTCAAGGTGCCCTATATCTTTCATTTTGATTTCCTTCATGAAAACTGAGTTATTGAACATTTTGCAGGTGCTACTTAAAACATTTAATCATGTCATTTATTAATCTGGATGTCATCAGTATATAGGACCAAATCAAACAGGAAATATTAGCTACTACTTTGAAAAGAGCAATAAAACGGCCTGCCTGTGTATTTTCTATGGAAGTATGTACTTGAATATTGTACATAAACCACAATCTTGGGTATTCAAACAAGGTATGCAATGAACTCACATAAAATATTTTTCCTGCACAGCTGCTGTTTGGAATCAGTCACTATAGATTCTAAAATCTACCCACAATTTCCACCTAATCACATTCAGTACTCTCTCTCTTTCTGGCTGCGTCACAGGAAAGATATAAGATTCCTTTTTAAATGATGTCCAGGCTTTGGTGTAGAGGTAGGTGGTTTTACAGGAATCTTGTTCCAGATAATAAAAATAGATTAAAGGTTTGATTTTACCCTTTGAGCATCAAAAGAGTTTCCCATAAACTGGACAACTAGTATATGATGACATACTGGAAACAGAATCATGAGTGAACTAGTGAACTATCTAGTGAACTTCTTATTTTCCTGATTGTTTATTTATCCCGAAAATGAGAGTAAGTTCTTCTAAATCTATCCTGCTGATTGCTATCATGGAAATGATAAAATCAAACCATATTCCTGTGCTGATACAATAGTTCTTATACACAAGCTTTTCTAATAGCATGCCAACAAATGTCATTAACAACAAAACTTAGTTTATACTCAGACTGTTCCACGCAGACAGTCTGAACTCACCATACAGCATTCAGGACTGAAATGCATGCATTTGAGTTATAAAAACTGCTATACACAGCAGAATGCCTGAAATTATTTTTAATACACACAGAAAAAAAATGTTGAACAACATGAACAATGCAATTATATAGCACAAAGATTGGTTTTTTCAGTACTTCCTTTTGCTCTTCCTTCAATATGAGTCAGCAGTGTGCCCTGGCAGCCAAGAGGGCAAACTGCATCCTGGGGTACATCAAATATGGCATAGCCAGCCAGTCAAAAGAGGTGGTTATCCCACTGTATTCAGTGATGGTGCAGCCTCACCTTGATCACTGTGTGTGGTTCTGGGGCCCACAATTTAGGAAGAGTGTGAAGGTCCTTGAATGCATGTAGACAAGGAGGGCACCAAAGCTGGTGAAAAGGCTGGAAGATATGTCCTGTGAGGAGCAGCTGAGGGCTTGTCTAGCTTGGAGAAAAGGAGGCTGAGGGGTGACCTCATTGCTCTCTACAGCTTCTTGAGGAGGGTCGGAGGCTAAGGAGGTGCTGCTCCTCCCTGTTATCCAGTGATAGGACACATGGAAACAGTTCAAAGCTGTAGCAGGGGAGGTTCAGACTTGACATGGGGAAACATTTCTTTACCAATAAAGATGGCCAAACACTGGAACTGACTTCCTAGAGAGGTGGTCAATGACCCAAGCCTGTCAGTGTTTAAGAAGCATTTGAACAATGTTAATTTTTGGTCATCCCTGAAGTGGTCAGGCAGCTGGACTAGATGATCACTGTAGGTGCCTTCAAACTGAAATCTCCTCTCTTCTCTTCTCTTCTCTTCTCTTCTCTTCTCTTCTCTTCTCTTCTCTTCTCTTCTCTCCTCTTCTCTCCTCTTCTCTCCTCTTCCCTTCTCTTCTCTTCCCTTCTCTTCCCTTCCCTTCTCTTCCCTTCTCTTCTCCACTATCATCTAATAGATCGGTTCTTAGAGCATTGCCTATAAAATATCTTTTCAAAATAGCTGTATTGTTACGTTGTTGAGTCAGAGATAATACATTTCACACATTTGCAAGACAAATTCCTAAAATACCTACTTTCCTTGTTATGATCAACTGCAAAATTTCTTGCAGATTAATAAAAGTGAGTAAATTGAAAGTATTTTTAGAAGATGAGACAGAAGATGAGACATTTTAGAAGATGCAACAGTATTACATGGTACAATTGGTTACAATTTTGTAACCCTGCCTGAATTAATGTTCCCTTTCCTACTTACATTTTGTAAAGTAAATTGTATCCTCAATTTGTACAACTGAATAGTGAAAACTGCTTTCCTTAAAAGCCTAATGACTTGCCTTGTTGCCTTTTCATTTACCTTTTCTATCACACTGTCAGTGCTTATTTCTCTGTCACAAAGGGGTAAACACTGTCGATCTCACTGAACAAACATAATGCTCTTACACACTTGATCCAGCTGTATTTCTACAATAGGACTTTTTCTTTTTCTTTTTCTTTTTCTTTTTTTTTACCACATTGTTAGAAGAACAAAGAAGCAGACAAAAAAAAAAAAAAAAAGCCAAGCCAAACATCAAATCTTTTTCTCGCATTTTACCATATTCAAGTAAAAGACCTTGAGCAAAATTCAATTCAGATATAAATATATACATCAGTCTTCAAGAATTCCAACAGGATTCTATTGGGTTTGTGATAAAAGCTGTAAAAGTTATAACTGGGATATAAGCATGGAATTCAAGTCTATCCAATAATTCCAAGAATGGCATAGCTGGGTATCAGTGCTGTAGCTGCATGCACACCTAGTATTTCCTCGGTGTCTCTCTTGCATAATTAAGGTAGGAGATGTTTTGTATATCATTTAAAGTGATTGGTACAAACAGAGCACACAGATGCTGGAGTGGTCACACAGGACTATGGGCCAACCAGGTTTTAAGAAATGAGTGAAATAACAAAATGAGTAGTCTAACCTCATCCAGGTGAATACACTGCTGCAAGGATTCTTGCAATGGAGGCTTCTGTAACCACACAGAAAGAGACCAGTTTCTCCTCGTGAATGTTATACTATGCCAAGATGCCTTTCTTTTTTTTTTTTTTTGATGAAAAAATTCTGCCTCAGACCGTCTCTAAAACAGTTTCCATTTGTTAAAAAGAGCTACCAAAAACCCTGTGTTAACACCAAATATTCTTTTTCAGAATACATTGCTTATGAGGAATAGTATATGTCTTTTTAAAAGTGCAAGACAAAGAGATAAGAGCACCACTACTGTGCAGAAAGATGAGTATTATTTTTGACTCAACATTTTTCTACCTTGCATCCAGAGAAGTCTTTACAAACACCACGCTAAAACAAAAACTTAACAATAGCAGAAAATTAAGTTACTAAATTTGAAGTCTTGTATCTTCTACCACAAAAGCTGTATGCCTGACATTTCCTCTAGTTTAGGTACTAGATGGAAATATTAGTCACATACGTTAGCTCCCTTGCCATCCTAAAAAAAACCATCCATCACTAACATTTAACAACACAATACCTTTCACCCCATATACTGAATAATAAACGCCACATCAAAGGAAGAGAATTACAATGTAGATCCTAGTAGCGAGGCTCTACCTAAAGGCCAAGCACTCCTATATGATGTGTTCGTTCCCTTTGGTAAGAAGACTGGATGTACATGACAGCAGTACATAAAGGCCACCACAATTAATACACCTGACTTTGTGCCTCTAGAGCACTAAAAATGTTACATGACACTGACCAAATCATTCCTCCCCTGGAACTCAGAAAGAAGCTTCTATGAGGGCACTGATGCTTGAATGAGACAGTGGCACAGGACGACTCGCTAACTTCAAAAAACAAAGTTGAATTATCCTCTGCATTTTTATATAACAGTCTAAAAATACATAAAGAGCTCTCAGGAACTGACGCAGTGAAACTGATACTATGTTTTGTGTGACCCTGCTATTACAAAGACTTTACATTTATCTTAGTATATATGAAATACTTCATTTAAGAATGAAGGTTAATCATGAGTAGTGAGCAAGCACATAACTAGTTGCTTGCAGAATTAGAGTTAAAAGCTAGTGCACTCTACAAACATATGAAATTATTAACACAAAGGGATCATTTTGTATTAATTCAGACATAGACACCTATACTTTGGTACACTCTGGTAAATTGGAAAGCTGTCCAGGCTTTCATTTGGCATTCTCCTTCCTTTCTTACTAGACAGTTTTGATCATATTACACTATATTGGATTCTAGTAATTCATGATCTCAAATAAGAGCTCCTAGATGAATCTATGAAATAGTTATTTGAGAATGAATCTCTGAATATTCACCAATCCGCACATTTGCTGTAACAATATGTTCCTACAATTAGGACAAAACACACAAAATATTCAACATGCTTCTACATCTAAGTCTGTGTAAAAAATTAGCCCCTTTCTAAACTAAGGAATAAAATGCTAAATAGTTATTTCGAAAACATTTGCATTGTTTTTGTTACTTGAGCTGTACCACAGTAATGAGAAAAAGACAATAATAATTGACTAGCAGATAATACTTCTTGGAAAAAGCGTAACTAAATGGTGAATGGGTCCAGTTTAATTGTTGCCTAGGGTAGTGATACAGGGTACTGTTTTGAAGGTGGCAGTTATAGATCCTAGCAGATAAAAACTTGTAAGATTTGCTGATACTGGAACTCTAGGGAGAAGAAATATGCAGGCTACAATTGCATTTTAGGACAGTCTGTTCATAGTGCTATGGTATATCATTTCAGTAAGGGATAGATGGGATATAATTTCATTGCTAAAGTTACATTCTCATGCTTATTGTAGTTGGCATCCACAGGAGCTGGAAATCTAATGGGTTCTTTTCAACAGCAATAGGTTTACATACTGCCGGTTGGGCAGTATTTTCACTAGGTAGTTATTTAGAAATCAACTCTTGCTTGGATAGAGATACTCCTCCCCCCCAAAAAACACAGCCAAACCTACCTCTTTACCACAAGTATCAGAATCTTGTGTAAGTGAATTCAAGCAGATAATTCTCAAACTGCTAGATGCTTTCCAATTTATTTCTTTGCTCTTTTATGTTTGGTATCCTGATTCTGTTTTTCATATGAAATTAGAATGAATAAGAAAAACTGATTTCTGTGTAACATCCATCTGGGTAAAAAGCAGAAGCATTAAGTGTTCCAGGAAAAAAAAAAAAAAGCCTTGAAACACTTAAACACTTTTTGTTGTTAATATACAAAGGATATGCACATACACATATTAGTATTCTTGTTTTTCAGTAATGCAGGAAAAAATAACTGTATGGTAAGATTAAGGTCTGTATTACTTGTTTTGAAATGGTTGACAGCATTTTCCTATTTCTTTTCAGCCTGATCTATTCTGTGCATTCTTGCAGAATATTGTTTTTCTTATATGATTTATCCTACCCATGTTTCACTACACAGACCTTGGTTGTCCTTTTATGTTTGTCTATGCCTTCCAGTTGGCTAGTGTAAATAACAGAAAGGACTAGAGCGCTTACAACTCCTCATTCAGTTCTGCAGGTTCATTGATGTTTGAATGCTTTAAACAACATTTGTTGAAGCATGCATTTATGCTCACATATTTGTACAGAAATAAATAAACAGACATCAAGATAGCACCCAGGGCAGCAAGGATAGAATTACGTATGTCAGAGAACACCGTTAGGTTTAAAGTTTTCTGTTCACCATAAAGTATTTTTTGTTCCTGTTGGAAGACATTACTCAAGACTGGCTGAATTCAAACACTTATCACCACCTTAGATTACATATTTGGTTAACTGGAAGAAATTAAGAACTTTATTCAACAGGTAACAGGGAAAATAAGCTTTGTATAATCAAGTTAAAGTACTGGATAATCAAATCCAGTCATTCAAAATGCAATTTCTGGACTTAATGAGGAATTTTGGAGATAATAATCTCTTAACAATTCTGAACTCATTTAAACATCCTACCTGCAGACTACTACATTTGAATTGTACTGTACCTTTAGGAAAACAATTGACAGCATTGTTTCTTGAAGAGCCAACATCATTGGAACCTTCCTGAGTTATTCTTGGCTACATCATAGCAAAATTAAGCTACTTTTCATATGGTAGCTTTTGGGTTTTTTATCCCAAGGCTGTGCCTATAGAATTTTTCATATGAGGGCCAGTGACAAGACAAAGAGATATCAGAAAGTCAAATAATGAATGAGGATCTATTTCTCCTAAAGTCACAGAATGCATCTACTTAACATGGCTTTGGATTCTGTATATCCACCAAGATTGGTTCAGGCTGCCTTTCTAAGCCAAGCTATTTAAACAATGCTCTTCTCTGTTGTCAGTGTCAGTAACTGTTCCATCTTTGTTCTGACTTAACAAGTCTGGTCATTGTGAATATCAAACAACAGTCAAGCCGGTGGAAAAGTAAGTCAAGGACTAGTCTCTAACTTCTCACCCCCAACCTTTTTACTTCTATGTCCTTGGTCACTGCACTTTGTTTGCTCAGAAGCCAAATTGCAAAGCAAAATCCTACAGGTTCTATTCTAAAAATTATTGCACACTACTCTTGCAATCAGTGCAGATAACAAAGGGAAGCCATGCCCTCAGAAGGAAGAGCCCACATGTCAATGGGAGACACTGTTTCCAACATCAGGTGATGTAATGAAGTATACAGTCTATCTCCCCCACAGCAGGTAAGGTGGCATGGATGTCTTTCCCCACATTTAGCTCAAAGCATGTAGCTGAAACTAAGCAGAGGCACCGTCAGCATCAGAGCCTTCCCCAGTTGCCTCTGATCTTACCCCATTAATTAGTGAACACAACTGCAATGGGTCGAGTGGTATGCCGCACAATCATATAGGTGTAAGAAATGGTCTAATGAAGAGGCACTACATTCCCCCAGGCCTTTTCTCTCTTCTGTCTTATTACATCCATAGCTTTTATTTCTTCTTCCTTCCCCCTCCCTGCCTCCCCCCAGGAGTCTGCTATAACAACTTCATTACCAAGAAATACACAAAAGGTCCAAGTCACAGAAGCTACCATTTTAGCTACACACTCTTATCTGTTGTAATAATACCCTCTCTGTTTCCAAGTTGAATCTTAAATCATCTGTGATGTGATCAATCTGTGATGACTAAAGAAGGATGTTGGGGTTCCTCCCAAGCACCTTCTTTTATCAAGAATGTAAATTTTACTGTATTCTATTCATTCACACAATTTTCAGTAACACATTAATTCATACATCATTCAGTCTACCTGACCAGCAAGATGGCATCAGGTCATTTATGATCTCTGGTTTTGCATCTTCTTTGCTGTTAATAGGGTGACAGCTCAAAAAAAGTTTTGATAACAACTCATTATTTTGATATTTTTATGAAAGTAAAATGTTATGTTTTGAAATATCCGCAATCTGCATATCAAAGAAGCTATGTATTGCGGATGCCGAGTGAAGTTAAATAAGGTCTTGTATACAACATTTTTTCTTGATGAAGTCTTCATTTGCTTTGCAAGTTGGGAATATTTTTAATTGGGCCCACCATTTACTCATTAGAAGCAGGCCATTAAAGGCACACATTCTTACTGAAGACCAGAAACAAGTAAAAAAATACTGGTAATAAGGGGAGACCTTTTCTGTACACAGATAATTGAAACATGGCATGATGGCCTTTGGTGATGGGGCTGGATGTATAATAGAAGGCAGGGGACCACTTTGGTTACCATTTGCTTGATTTACAAGATGGAACAGCAGCTTCTTTCTCTGACAAATAGCTCTTCAGAGTGAAAAGGAAAAAAAAAAACAAAAAACCAAAAAAACAAAACCGAAACAACAACAAAAAATAAAAAAAATCCACCAAACCGAAAATATCAACATTGTTAGTTTTAGGTTTGGGGGGTTTTTTGCAAGTAGAGTCAACACATAACACTGAATACCCCAAGGCTTTCTTTCTTTTGAATAACAAGGTGCTAATTTTAAATATAGGTATTTTTCAGAATAGAAGTGTATTTCAAGCACCTTGCTCAAGATCACACAGGAAAGCTAGAACTTAATAGATGAAAACTTAGATTTCCCAATTCTGTGTTTTAATCACAGAATGTCTTTCCTCTCCTCAAATGTGTCCCAAAAGTATACCTTGCAAATAGTGTAGGGTTCAGTGCTGTAAGTCAAAGAGATTCATAATTACAGCCTGTGTTTGACAGAATACCTTGAGGATGTTTGCTCATCTACAAACAAATTTAACCTAGAAGCTAACGAACTCTTTTGCTTCACCCCAATCAGTGCACAGGCATTTGAAACTAGTCCATGAAATGGTTCTAAATCACAGAAACAGTGAGCATTGTAGAAAGCAATTGGAGAGGAGGAAACTGAAGCCCTGTGGAAAAACCTGTGAGGCTTTAGGCATCACAAAGGGCAGTGCTTTGAATCACAGACTTCTGGCCTCTCCTAGTGTGATTCATCTCACTGACATAGATCTCTGAAAGCTAAACATGCAAACTTGAGCTATGATTCACATCATGCAAGAATGACTATGCAAAAAAAGTCTACTTTATTCACCTTATGGAAACCTAGTGATATGTCCAGAAAATAATTTCATATACAAATACTCTGCCCCAGACAGAAAGAGGATAACGCTCTTTTTTTCTCCTGCCCAAATTAGGGTAGACATAAAGCCCAATTATTAAGCATTTATACTATTTTCCTAGATTCCATGTGCATGAAATAATGTGTCAGCTCCTCTTCATCATTCCCACATCAAGTACCTGCACCAAAACACTTCCATCTACTCCATACACTCCCTGTACAAACGTACGAAGTTTGTACTTTGTGCAAAGTCCACGCACTAGTGTCTTGCTTTCAAACTTACCACTATTCCAGCTACTCTTATGTTTTAATTTTCTTCATATACTGAAGAGCTTCCTATCTACAAAGAAGGAGAAATGGTAACAATTTGAGTAGTTAGCATCTATTTTACTTTTTTTGCTGTCTCATGGGCTTGCAAACCATTTAAAAGCCGCAAGAACACTTTAATAATCAAGTGGAAGGCAGATGGCTAGAACATCATTACGGTATTTCCCAAGTTCCATTAAACAAGCACAGACCCAACCTGCTCTAAAAGGGCTTGTAGGCAAAACTAAGTACCACCCTGCAAGTAATGCTAGTAGAAAAAGCTAACATTTTAAGCGCTACTACAATATCATGCAAGACTACATTTAGTCATATAGAAGAACATCCTTTAGGATAATCAGTTATTTTTTCTGTGTCAAAGCAAAAATTAAAGGTGTTCAGAAGCCTGTTCAGAAGTCACAAGGAGTTGAGTGCTGCTTAGATTAGTTTTTGCTGAATAGAAATTAATAACATATTACTATTACATTATGCTTTTTTTTTTTTTCAGGCAAAATGTGTATGTTAAACTGTTTCAAGGAAAAATGCTTAAAGAAGCACTGCCAACCCGCTATATCTGTGCTGGCATGGATTTCTAGTCTCGTTCATCTCTTCTGGAAAAAGATGTCTAAAAGAAATCTGCAGTGTCCATTTTACATGGACCACTCTCCTCTGTCATTCTATAAGATTCTTCATTCTGTGTTCAAATCTCAGCTGAGAATGTTTCTTTTCTGTATCCCACTAAGCTTAAATCTCTCAGATTTCAGTAAGAGGCATGTTTCTACCTGTAATATTTTTAAAAAGTTATCAATTTATTAGGTTACACCTTTGGGGACAGAATTTACGAGAGAAACGAAATAGAAAATAGACTTTGCTGAACAAAGAAAAATTATTATCACACACTACATGTAAGGAAAATGCAGTATCTAAAAATATATATGATGACCTTACCCTACACACCTAAAAATTAAATACCAAAGTTTGTTAGTCACCCTACAGTCTCTTACAGTCAGTAAAGGGAAGCGGACATAATTGTTCTTTTTTCATTTTAGACTCCTAACCAAGGATGAACCAGTCTTATGTGATTCATGTGCTTATTTCTCTCTACTGACTATGAACAACACTTTGGATGGTTTATGCTGTCTCACATGTCTCACAGTTAGATCTCTGGGAATGTAATACAAAATGTGGGGAGAGAGAGGCTGCTTCCATGAAATCGCAAAGAACTTTGGAGAGCGGTGTACAGCCATTGGGCGTCTCAGAGCCTACGGAAGGTTCACTGCAATCCAGTTACACTTAACAATTTTGAGCTTCCAATGGCCTCATCAGCATGCTTCCACAAATTCTGGTAGAGTTTTACTCACACTGGAGGCAGCAGTAGTCTCTATACCTTCTCCATGCTTCCTTGGGTTCACTCTGGGTTCTTTATGTACCAATGTCCCATGAATATAAAGAAAAGCCAAAGACTGGCTCCCATGTATCTAAAGAAAGTTTTATGAAAGTATTGTTGCACTGGAAAAAAGAACATGACCAGTCCAAGCCAATTGGTATTCATACCAATCCATTTATGGTATGGATAAAAGCCTTATCAGAGGCAGAAAGAATAAAAAAAGCTTATTAAGCTTCACATCAACTATGTATTCCAGAACAACCTAATTGCCTGTATTATAGAGGTAGAAGAAGCATTCACAATATACTTCAGAGGCAGGTAACACTACAAAATCATATTCTTAGCCATTTTTATTCAAGAGCAAATGACCATGTCTTCTGAAAAAGATGCTTGGATTAGTCAGTTACTTTTGCTCTAGAGTAGTTTAATGAGCACAAGAAGTGAATTAGAAAAACTGAATATTTAAATAATGAAATTTCAGCACAGATGAATTTTTTGTATGAACTTTGTTTTTTATCGAATACACAACTCTGGATTGACATTGGTCCCTAAAGGACAAATAGCTGCAGATAAATTGCTTCCAGCATGAGAAATTCATCAGGATGATTGACTGTAGTGACTAGAGAAAGCTTGCAAATAGCCTGATAAAACATTCACGAGGCTGCAGAGCTGTGCACTTCAGCGTTGAGAAGTTATGAACGTAACTATCTTTGCATTGCTCATCATCTTTCATTAGCAAGATAGTAAAATCCATAGCAATTTAAAGCAAGGCTATAACTTTACACAAATTCTCCTTTTGGGATTAGTGGAAACACAGCACTAAGTAGGTAAACATTCAGTTACCAGCTTTTTCCATAGCTAATTCAAAATCCAGTGCACTTCATTCAAAGTTCCAATAGTTCATTCAAAACTTAAATGAAAAAATTGCCGGCCATAATTCACTCCTCTCTAGTGCAGATGTCCAGAAAACTTCTGTTACCACAGGAATGAACATTGTTTTCAGTTTCATTAGCTTGTTCTTGAATGTAAATACAGAAATACATCTCTCAAAGCCACTCTGAAGTGGTCCAAGCCCTAAATAAAGCTAAACCACAGCTCCAGAAATGGCACGAGCAAGCAGGGAGATTGTTATCTGGAGCAGCAGAGGGGGGAGAGCTCATTGGAAGGCAGCCTTTTCCCTAGCTGCAGTAACAGATCAACAAGATCAATCTGCTATCACACGGATGGGACTGATCCTCCCAACTAAGACTAAGAGAACCCCTGAATCCCATTTATCTGCTGCACACTGAGGCACATTCCAACATACTCCAGCTAATGGAGACTTCACAAAGCTGTCACATAACCAAGTCCTTACAACGTTTCACTCTTCGAAATACCTGAGCTATGTCCGTATTAGCAAGTAGAGTACATCAACAGGACTGTATTTATACGGTGAAACAGTTGGTAACAATCACCCAACATGCACATTTATGCTTCGTGTATTACAGCAAAATACTTCATGTATTTTTCCTGTAGATTATTCAGCCCACTTGAGAGGTTGAATGGCCATTAATAATTCTAACTGTACTAGATGCAGTTCTGGAGTGCATCTGGTGTCCTTCTGAAAGGAATCCAGTTTGTGTGCTTTGAGACTGCCCCAGAATGCTCAGCTGGAGTGTGAAAAATAAAGAAGCTGGAAAGATTCCCTGCAGCTGTTCACCCCCTGTCTCAGCTAAAACTCTGAGGCAGAAGCACCCTAAGAACCTTTAGAACAAGTCAAGCATCTAGATCATTCTATCTGGAAATCACTCAATATATGTCTAAAGAAGAGTAAACACTATTGTTGTATTCTAACAAAATTCAGTCATTAGATTTGAAGGTGCATAAATAGAGATAAATTTTCCTAATACCTAGTACTTTTTTTCTTAGCTAAAGAATATTCTTTGTAATTCATTGAGCTGGCAGAGAAATAGAACTAACTGATAGGGTAGTTTTGTAGCTCTTTCAATTAGGGACTGTCTTCTCAAATTTCTGAAAGGCTGGCACACCAACCATTTCTGCTTAATAGTGTTTCCAGGGAATATGTAAAGAAATCTAGAAATGCTGCTTTGGCTACCTCTTTTAAGCAGTGCTGACTTGTAGCTTTTTTAGTAAGGAGATGCTGTTTGTTACACCAATAGTCCTTGATAGGCATAGGTGCCTTTGAAATACGTAAGCCTCTGGCTGAGAGGACATGGACAGGATTAATACATGGTTGGTCAATAGACAATCTCATTTATACGACCTAACCAAACTGGCAGTTCATGCCTTGATATTTAAGAGTTTGTTGCACAAGTTTAGCACCAATACTCAATGCTCTACAATATGCAGACTAAGAACCATACAGAGTAATGAGGGTAATAATCAATGGAATAAATTTATAAAAAAATAAAAAGACAAAAAAATTCAGAATGATCCATTAGTCTGCAGTTTGGGTATAGCTTGGTTAAGGGTGGGATTTAGAGGAGTTCCATCACAAGAATAAAAGATAATAACACAAAACTTCAGGCACAGACACAATACTTTCGCCAAAGAGTACAAGTTACGTAGCACCCTTCCCTTCCAGCCCTCCCACACCTTGTTCCAGCTTTGCTTACCATTAAGGTATTTGCCCAAAATGCTAAAAGCCTACATACAGGTGGTAGGTACCTTTCCAGAAACTGTAGGGTATTCAACACATGCATGTGAAGCAGGCAGATTGGCAGATACAAAAGTCTGTCAGGCTGTTTCCACCAGATATTAACATCAGCAAAAACTGAATTTGTAAATTACATGATTGGAGAGAGACGCTGAGATATATGATTCCATAGAACATGTTGATAATAATGTTATGTATCTTATGCATATAGCATCTTTAGAAGAAAATCATAAGAAATCATCAAAATTGGGTTTGATTTTTTGGCATTCTAAGATGCCAGTAAACATTATGCACATTATTCCACAAGTTCACATCAGCAATCTCTGCCTTAATGCCCTCTCTGGTTGTTAGCAGTGCTGTTTCCAATACCTTTTCTTCTCAAGTGTCACTTAAATTCTCTGACAGTGAAAAGATGCAAGAAAAACAAATATTATCAAGACAACCAACAGAAAAAGCCTAAATAGAAGGTTCTTCTAAAAGGCTACATTTACATTTTTAATCAATCAGTTTAATTTAATGTCTCCCCTATGTTCAATTCACCAACAGAAAAGTAATTAAAAAGTTATCTCCATTTTACAAGAATGGGAAAGAACAGTATTTCTCTAATTCCTCATCAACAGTTAGTGTGGCCAACACAAAATTAAAAGGGAGGAAAATATCCAGTGTCCCACTGAGATTCAAAGCTTCACTTTGCTTTGGTTTTATGGCAGTGAAAATTGTGTTTATTCTCAAGGATAGGACATTCTTAAGCACCCTGTTACTCTCAAAAAGAAAGGAGGCTTGGTACACATACTGTCAGAAAACCACTGTCTATACACTTTCAAAAACCCCTTCTATAGTCAAAATATATAAAAGACAATTACTTTCCACCAATTCATACTACATGTGAGTTCTCCAGCAACAGGTACATCCAGCCTGGTAAACTTAATAAAACACCTTTCTTTGAAATTGCTCAAATATATACACACATAGCAGGTCAAGGGAGGTGATTTTGCCCCTCTGCTCTGCTCTTGTGAGACCTCACCTGGAATACTGCATCCAGCTCTGGAGCCCTCAGCACAGGAAAGACATGGACCTGTTGGAGCGAGTCCAGAGGAGGGCCACAAAAATGATCAGAGGGCTGGAACACCCCTCCTATGAAGAAAATCTGAGAGTTGGGTTTGTTCAGCCTGGAGAAGAGAAGGCTCTGGGGAGACCTTAGAGCAGCCTTCCGTTACTTAAAGGGGGCCTACAGGAAAGATGTGGACAAACTTTGTAGCAGGACCCGTTGCAATAGGACAAGGGGTAATGGTTTGAACCTAAAAGAGTTTAGATTCAGACTCGATATAAGGAAGAAATTTTTTACAATGAGGATGGTGAGACAGTGGAACAGGTTGCCCAGAGAGGTGGTAGATGCCCCATCCCTGCAAACATTCAAGGTCAGTCTGGACAGCGCTCTGAGCAACCAGATCTAGTTGAAGATGTCCCTACTCATTGCAGAGGAGGTTGGACTAGATGACCTTTAAAGGTCCCTTCCAACCCAAACTATTCTATGACTCTGTATGAGCATTGCTTTCTTGACAGTTAATAAAGACAAAATACTAAATGAACACAAAAGCTACAGCTATGTGCTTCCTCCCTATGGAGATAACTTTCCAACCACATAAAAAAATACATTTGAAAACTGTGTTTAGTTCTGTTGCTTCTCTCTCCAAACCTCCCCTCCTTTTATGGCAGAAGAGGGGAAGCACTGGAAATTTTCAGGATCCCCTAGAAGTGAATAATCATTGGAATTTTGGAATTTCTTCCCATACCAAGGAAATTACTTTTAGAGATGGGCAACACATGTACAGACACAGTAATTAATCTAAAAAAATATCCCTCAGAATTATCATTTCAACTTCCTAGTAAAGCACAAGTAAATCACAGAAAACGGTTGTAAAACTGTTCAGCTCTGCAAACAGGCTTTTTATGCCCCACTTTTTTTGCCTTCTTTTCATGGCCCCCTCTAAGCAGTTCTTGAGTATTTTGTAAGCAGCTACGAGGTATATCAGATATCAGTTCCCTTTTATGGAATTTTTTTGTTACTTACATTTATTTGTTAATACTTCCATTTTTCACTGTTAGCTATTCGACTGGGTTTTCTTACCTGATTATTATTATGCTTTGCCTGTTTTTCTCTCCTCTGTCATAGCTCTACCTAGTGATGACTTCTACCTTCTGCTTCTGTCGACAGCTAACTGCCTATCTGCTTCCACAGTATTGTTCCTCCACCCACTTTTCCCTCCACACCGTAAGCTCACATCTATTCAAACCTTTTTGTTGTGCCACTGTCTCAGGTGTATATGTCCAAAAACATTTTTCTCAATTTCCTGATTTTTTTCCCATGGCATATATGTTGAACAAATTCCTGGAAGACACTTAAGCTGTAACACTACTTTACTTAAAGCCACGATAGGCTGAAAAAACCTAGTACCTCTGTGTTTGATGATAAACACATCATCACATAAGTTTCTGTTGACAGTACTGCAATTATACTTTTTCTTACTTTCGTATTTCACTATTTCTCTTTGATGTGTCAATCTCTTTTATCCTTTCTGCCTATCTTGCCTCAAAAAATACCTTTTTTTGCACATATTTGTGCTTACTGTATTTTGTAGTTTTTCACATGGTGCTGCTGTTTGGGCAGATTACAGCACAGGGAGTCATAAAATTTGAAACCAGTTTTTCACTCTGCCATTGATGTGTTACATGAAGTCCATCAGGTCTCCAGGCTTTGTTTTACCTCAGTGTTTCTCTACAGAATGAGACCAATGTTACTAATATACTACTGAAAAATGCTTATTGAATTACTCATTTGACATTTTCATAGTTCACTTATTTTATAGCCCCTCTGCTCCCATAGATTCATTGTTTTCCTATCTCATTTCTCTGCTTTGTTTTCCTTTTGCCTTAATCTTTACTGGTTTTCCTTACCTGAAATAGGTTGCCTATTCATCTTTTCCTGCATTTTCCCTCTGGTATAACAAGATAAAAAAATTTTCATAATTACCAATGTCTGTAAAGGTTCCATAGCTGAAGGTCAATCTCAGTGCAGAAATAATAACTTAACCAAAATTCTGACCTCTATTTCCAATACTTTCTCCTAGGTGTCTAGTTATTAGCTCATGCGTAATTTGACTAAACAAAGCTCTTAATTCCTTCCCTCCTCCCAAAGCCAACATTCCTATCCATCAACATAACACTATAAGACTGTAGATCCTATTAACTTCTATATTGCCTGTCACTCAGACATACAAATCAAGGCACCTTTTTTTGACCCTGATAAATCCTCAGCTGGAGGATATGTCTAAATCTTGCTGAGGTTTATGTTTTTGGTTTTTTGTTTGTTTTTTTTTTTTACATAATATTGCTAAATGCAACCTTTCCTACACCCCTGCTCAGCCAAAAAAGGTGCTTAGATCTTCATCCTGTTGTGTTCTGTTTCTTGAATCATCACTTTCTCTTGGCAAATATAATGATGCCTTACCATAGCTTTCAAAAATGCTTCTAAGAACTATCTCTTCACCTGTTGATTTGACTGTGTTGCACTGATTCCCTTTATAGGTAGCTCATAGCCTAGGACTACCATAATGTTCTCTACTACTTTTAGCCCTCATATTTACCACTAAATTTTGATCTGCTTCTAACAGTTCCTGTGTGTTCAAGTTCCTTGTTCATCTGTCAAATTACCCAATAAGTGTATTTATTCTTCCTTCCAAACTTCTCTTTATGGCCAGGAGGACCTTGCCAAACTACTTCATTATTCTACTTGCATCCTTAAGATACTATTTGGCTTTCATGTTACCAAAATATCCATACATGTGGGGGTAAATATCCATATAAGTATATAAATATATATGTGTGCACAAATAGGCATGGGTGTACACATGTATGTGCATGCATGTAAACATATGTGTGTGTAGATATGTGCATGAGTATAGATACGCATGCACACAAGTGTATATGTGCATGCACACATAAATGTGCATGTGGGCACATGTGTACAAATATGCACACACAAGTACATGTTCATGTGTAAATATATACACATGTGGTATGTGTGCCTGTGTGAACACATGTATTTTATTCTTTATTGGTGGCTTTTGCAACCTTCATTACTTCATTTATGCACATTTCCAACAGATATACTTCAAGGCACACTTTAATAACTACAGCTGTCTCAGTGTGGTTGCAAATGGCATGTAAATGAGTTCACTCAAAGTCAATTCAGAGGCCCTTTATTTGCAGGCCATAAGAACTGGAAAATAAAACTCAGCATAAAATGTTGGATGAATATTGTAGATGATTAATTTAAAATTCTGAAAAGAAATATTTTTTTCTTTCTCACTGAAAGCTCTTCAGAAGTCCATTTTGAACAAATACGTATACTAAATTCTTACAGCTGAATGGGGCTTTCCAAGTTACTGCACTGAATAATGTAATTACTGAATTATCTCCTGAATTTGAACATGACTGATTAAACTTTACAGGGAAATAATAAGGCAATGTGACAGACATTTCTGGACACATAGTATTCCTTATTTCAATATACTTGTGTAAGGTCTCATTCCGCCTTCCAGAATAAATAAGTGCTTGTTTCAAATAATAAACTGCTATTCACAGGAAAATTGAAGTTCCTTATTGTTCCTTTTCTTCCTCTGCACCATACAGAAAACTAGATCTAATTTGAGACAGTTTTGAAAACTTTTTTCAACATTAAAGAGTTCTACTTTTTTTAAAAAAAGACTACACTAAGAATCTGTAAAAAGTGGAAATAATAAGAATAGAAAAACAGCTAGAAATAGTCTGTCCTGACTAAAAAAATCTGTTCAAAGTGTCCCTGTACAAAACACAACTTTTGCGGTATGTAGTATTTGTACATTATCAGGAAGAACAACTTTGTATATACTGACAAGCAACTCCTGAAAACACAGAATAGATTCTTTGTTTTTTACAGAAACAGACAGCAAATATGTTCTGTTTACAAGTGAGATGTGTTATTTTCAACCGGGAAAGCAACAAACAGGTCAAAATCACAAAGAAAGGAAATCCGGGTTTGTAGGTTTTGTGTTTCATAATGTCAATTCAACCTTCCCCCTGGAAAAAGATCTGCAACTGAATTTTATCAGCCTCTCTGTTAGTTTTCCAGAAATGCTTCCCACAGAGTCCAGCTCACACTCTTACAGTTACACAAGCTCCTCAAATCAAAGGTAATAACTCTGTTGACAGCAATTCCTCTGCTAAGGCTCATCCCAAGATTTAGAGCTTGGATTCAAGTCTGCTATGTACAAAGGGCTAATTTTCCAAATTATTCAGGCGTCGCATAAAAGTTTCTAATAAAATACTTGATAGTTCCATCATTTTTAATTCTGTATCCAGCATGTTTTATCTCACTTGGTCTTCCTTAATTTTTTACATCACAAAGCTAAAATCCTAAGTAGAGGCTTTCATAAAATTTACAAAGTTTCCTGACTCAAAGTAACAAGAAAAGACATTTTATACTAGGATTTGAACACTTCAATTCTTCAATTTGTAAACTTTTTACTTTTAATTTTGGAGCCCTCACAAAACTACTAAATTGCGTGCATTGTCTGCAATGTTATGATTCTTACTATACACCTAAAATAGCCATTTGTATTCAGTGCCTTTTTTAACAATCACACATCTTATCTAGAGGGGAAAAATCGGTTCAGTGACTTAGTTTGCATGTAATAATAGGGCATCCTTAGTACAACAATGCAAATATAATTCATGAGATGCCACCCTCATGTATAGAAAACTCTAGAGTCTAGTAGGTACCAGCAAATTTACAACAATTCTATTCTTTGCAAATCTCTCAATCATTAACCAGAGCATTTTCTGTAGCCTAGTTATATATTCTCAAAGCAGAAATAGGTAAAGAAGCATATACGTGGTTTAGGAGCACAGTCCTGTGGGGTTTTTCTTCCCCACCTAAAGGGCATTTTGTTGTATTGTATATCTCAGCAGAAGGCATACTTCAAATTTGCCTTTTCTTCTACATGAAAAACACCAGCACTGGGGATAGGTAGACACTATTCAAGAGAGAGAAACAAGCACTGGGAATTCAGCAAAAAAAATGGTGGCTTCAGAAGCACTACTTTTATCTTTTACTGTTTCAGCAGTCTTCAAAAAAGTATAAAGACTTCCTGCCTTAAAGCATCCTAGAGGTTGTGAAGTTGAAGCTAAACAGCAAAAGACCTTATGCTTGGCTCTGGGACTCAAACTCATAGTACTGAGAAGACAGTTTTATTTTGTAGATTTACTTTTCATCAACTTGGACAAAATCCAGTGCTATTTCTAAAGCCAGCTGGGGAGCAGCAAGAAGGCAGGCACCTTAGAGCAATACCATCATCCCCCATAGTCATTGTGGTCAACCAGGTTCAGTACTTTTATGAAAGATGGGGCAAGTGAAGAGTAGTTTGTCCTTCGAGACGACTTCTCTCGAAGGAGGGGAGTGTAACAGTGACCACGGTTCTGGTCAAGCTCTAAAACAGTCATTTCTATTAAACATAAAAATGATTCTGCCTACATGGCTCCAAATATCTGTCTTGCTTCAAGCTTTAAAAACAGCACCCTGCTGTTCTAGTAAATGGAAGCAGGTACAACGGGAGTGTCATCTTTATTGTGTGCATTTCATATTGCTTTGCTGGTGTACTAATCATGGTGGAGGCACCTTCACAATATAAAAAAAAGCGTTAAATTTATAGCACTGGAATTGCTGTAGAAATAAGGTAGTATAATTTTATTAAAAGCTTGAGAACTCTTAGACTACTCTGAAACTGGACAAGCCTAGCATATATCCAAAAGCTTTAGAAAATTCAATCTGAATTAGGTGCTTCTGCAGTTACTAACAGCATTCCCACCAACACAGCAACTAGGTACTTGTTAAAAAATACTTCATACCGGATGTTAAACTTAATTAAAACAGCAGTCTGTTATTTTATAAATTCCACAAAATGAGTTTTAAAAAAGATTAGGAAGACACCATGGAAATTTATGCAAATATCATTGCCACAATGGTATTTTAACCACAAAATAAATTAACAGCAACTGGAAAGTAGGTTTTTTTGAATTGTTTTTGCAAAATTTCAATGTGAGCACACCTTGGCTATTAAGAAACGTTAATAAGCAGTCAGTGAGGCAAACAGCAAATTAAAAGCCAATCAAACAACTGTCTACATCAGAGCGTTTACAAGAACTATATATAGTTCTGGTCTTCAAAGAGCTGCTTTAGGCAGCTGTCTTTACCCAACCCTCTCCCTAGTGAGAATCATGTACTATAGAATGTGGGATTCATTAGGAACACTTATTTGCTTCTTTCATGAGGACCAATCTCTTCACATTATCTGAGACAAGACAATCACACTCATAAGGAATTTTATCCCTTCCTGTACTGAGAATAAGCACTTGGGAAAATTGTAGTCATTTTGGAGTTATTAAAAACTATGACAAGTACACTGCGATTGTAACAAAAGATCTGTATTCTCGTGTACCACAGCAGTATCTTGAAGGTACTCAAAATGACAGCTTAGCTGAAGCACCTGCCCTTAATTGCTTGAAGACCAAAGTCCTTCAGGCTGCCCTGTAAGAAACTTCACCCCTCTACTGCTATCTCTCCTTTCAAAGTGATAAATTTGCCTGAGGTTTGTGCTAGAAAACCTGGATAAATCATCACTGTGGTTTTGTATCCGCTTATCTGCTTACCTCTGCAGCTCATGAAAAAAGAATGATGCCTATTATGTTTAAACCAGGGATTACTATATGTAAGACAAAAAATATTATCATAGTCTTAGGTTCCTCTACAACAAGAGCCTTACCTACAAGTTGCAGGTAATGTGCTTAGTCCTCCTACTCTCTATTTTACTGTTTAGTTATATAGAAAACGGTTGAGATCCTGGCATCTTATAAACCAATTAAGTGACCTTTGGCAATACTAAGATTGCCAAAGATATTTTTTTTAAGCTTAAATGCAAAACATAATTCATCATTTTCTGAAGTCTGGGTGAAACAGTGTGCACTGTTTGGAGGAACACATACTGGTTCCTTAGAAGGTATTACTTTTAACATATTAACATCACAAAAGAAACTTCAAAATATTTGAAACAAGGGCATATAAGTGGATTTTAAAAAGATGTAGACCTAAGAAGAGTCCACAGCTGTATGAATTTATCTCAGGTTGTGAAGAGAATCTAGTACTACTGGCCACCTCCAGCCAAGATTCCTTCACTAGCATTCAGAGGGAAAGCATTTTGGTCAGGTATAACAGGCTTAATGCTGATACAACATACTAACAGCCTGGGAAAGATCAAATGATACACCTAATGGTGACTAGAATTTTCCTGTGGCAATACATGCCTGCAGGTTTTTTTTGGTTGAGTGAGCAGGTTTAGGGGTTTTTTTAAGGGTGAGTTTGCTTCTGGGACCTTGGTTTGGTTTGGTTTGGTTTGGTTTGGTTTGGTTTGGTTTGGTTTTCCCTGCCCCAGAACTGGAGTTTTTATATTGCTGGGAAGTCTGCTTTATTTCGAAAGGACAAAAAATGGCTTCTTTGCTGCTCCCTTGGAAGGCTTTCATCAGATGTACTTTCTGTTTGCAAATAAATAGACTTTGTACTTCACTTTTCAACCCTAATTTGCTATTATTATCTATTTGGCTTTTCTCTGTTTAGTAAGAAAAAGAAGACTAAAACCCCACGTGTTCCAGTAGAAAGCTTATGCAGGTAAACTAAGCTGTTTTTAAAAGGGAAAAGAAAAGAGAAAGAAAATAAATACTAGGAAGTTAAGAATGCCTTTCATGATGTCCATCAAAAAAGAACAGCAAAATCCATTTCTTTAGAAAGTTGAACAAATTCAACTTTTCTGTTAGTCCGTCAATAACAGAATTAGCAGGCAAAGAGAATTATTTACAAACTATTTTGGAAGCTGGACAAGAATAACATTTATTTTTGAAATTATCAAAGAATAATTGATGTATTCATAGCTAAAGTTCCAGCTGGCCACACAGTAGCAGTCCAATGTAGGAGCACAATTAAGTTGAATACACCCACATGTTCATAAATGACAGCTCTGGAGCCTGAAGAGTCACTTTGAAGTCTGACTCAAAGGAGAGCTTTAGTTTTGCTTGATAACACTACCATGGTTGCAAATATTGGCTAATGTGTCAAGTCTAAGAGGCACGTTTAAAGGGAAAAGGTTTTTTTTCTTCTTTGAAATAGAATTTGGGGAGTTGTTTATTTATACTATTTCCTTCTGAGAACAACCTGAATAAATCAATACATAGCCATACTTTGAACATCGTCTGCTTTTCTGGTTCCACTCACTCCCAGAAAAAATTAAAAGTTATGAGCATTAGCAACAGAGATTATTACATGTATGAAGTGCCTCCCATAATAATAACAATGAAAAAATGCAGGACTTTTCCACTGAGAAGAGACAGGTAAGAGGGTATATCACATAGTAACTTTCCGTGGCACAGATGAATTGAATTATGAATAGTTGTTTTCCATCTTTGTAACACAGTTACTGGGAAACAACCAAGAAAAACTATTCACACAGTTCCAAAAAAAAAAAAAAGGTACTTTTCCTTACTGTACCCAGTTAATCTGCATGGTGACTTTAATGTCATAAGCACTTGTCTGCAATAGAATTGAGGTAACCAAATTTATTCTGTATCATAAAATCTCATACAACACAGGTGGTGATGTGAGTGAAGACCGGAGATCATTTTATCGCCCTAACTGTGAAGCAACAGGTTGCTGTGTCTATTAGAAACATTGCACAAGTTTTTAATTTGAGAGAAATTGAACAACAAAAATTGCTTTCTTGAACTGCATGTTCAGATGATCTTGTTCCACTGTCCAATCACTTACTCCCTTTCTAAAACTATTAAAACAAACTTAAGATTAATTTTTCCACTACTTTGCTATGCTTGACAAATATTACCATCTACCAAATGAGATCTTATTTGCATGTTATTACATGAACTTTCATTTGAAATATAGTTTGATTAATTACTTCCTGCTTTGAGAAACAAACAAACAAAAAAAACAACCAAACCAAACAAAACAAAACAAAAAAAAAGACCCAAAAACATGGCTGGGGGTTTTGGTTTGTTTTTTTCCTACTTTATTCAGCAGAAAACAACCTGTCTTGATAAGCAAGCTCTGAAGTGGTTTGCTCTCCCATACAGCCAAACCCCTCCTGCGGAAGATATTCCTCTCTGATGTCTTCTTCCTCAGCTTAAACTCAGCCCTACAGCCAAGTAAATGTCCAATCCATTCAGACACATGCTTCAGCCTGAGTAGCTGCATGCAGCTGAGGAGGACACAGGTATTGGCGTCATTAGGTAGCATAGTTAGCATGGTAAAAGTTCCTCAGGAATGGCTGGCAAGCTGACCATCGCAGCTTCAGAGTCATTATAAAGCCTCAGGTACAGACTGAAGCTTCTTTACTGATCTCCACTGATCTGACAGGAGATCAACATGTTGCTAAACGCTGAAAGTGATATTCATAAAGATTATCTTTTTCTTGCGGAGTTATCTTTAGGCAGCAGTCCTCTGGCAGAGTTCAACTTCTTCCTAGACAGCTCTAAGAAGGGTCTGAACTTGAGCTGCTTTGACTTAGATATTAAAAAGCAGATTTTTCCATTGAGACTAAAAGTCTAGGAAGATCTGCTTTCCTCAATCAAAATTAGCATTTTTAACCTCTACCCCATATTTTTAACATAAGAGGAGGCACAAACGGAACTGATTTCTCCTGCAAAGTACTAAGATTTGCTTATGCAAAGAAATAACTTACCTCTGTCTCTTAAATAACTTACCTCTGTCTCTTTCCAGACCACTGCCTTCTACGTAGCATATTCATGCATGTTTTCCAACTCTAATTCCCAACGTTCACTTGGAAACAAGTTAAAAAAGACAAGTTAAGGCTCCGTTCTTCTGTACCTATCCTTTTGATAGGATAGAATTTAGTTTATCATATTAAAAAAATTGTCCCTAACTCCAATACCTTCCCCAGTTTCCCACAAGGATCTTGCCAGAAGGTTTGGAAGAAATCAACACCTTCCCACAGAAAGACTGTCAGTTGTGGGGACAGTCAAAGTGGCTACAGCACTAGCCATAGTACTAATAAATAAAAAAAGAAGAAAACCCAAACCACCAAATAAAACCATCAAAACAACAACAAAAAAGGATCTTAGTGAAGACCAGGCACAGATATTGCCAGTGGACTTAGCAATACCTGAACCACTACTGCCATGTGAAAATCTGCATCAATGTGACTCATTTTCATTAAACTACCAAAATCAATTAAAAAATAAAATAAAATTGAGTTAGTAAGATTAAACACATTACATAGGGATATTCCTGTAAGCATCAGAAAGCATAAATATGCTACGGTTATAGTGAGAGAAAGATGCAGCCATTTAGCCTTTAGATCCCAGATTTATTTTGCTCAAATACTGGATTTTAAAACACTGAAATACATTCTCATGGGGAAAAAAAACCCCAAAAGATTGAAAGTAATGTACATGTGGAACATTCTCTCAAAACCCCGTAATGGTTTTAGTGAATTTGACTGAGCAAGATACATACTTAAAATTAAGTATTTAACAAAGTCCTGGTAAACACCAAAGACGTTATTTCTAGGCTGAAACTTCGTCACTTGCAAGATGTGGGAGTATGATGTTCACATAAAGTTGGGGGTTTTTATTTGTAAAAGGAATTTTATGTTATACAACTGCATCAAGACAACTTTTTACATTCAAAGTATTTCCCTCCTTTTCTTTGCATTCCAAAAGTGAAATATAATGCTTTATGCAATTGGAAAAACATATTTTTAAACAAAATTTTTGTTTACAATAAACTTAACAGTATATCCTGTACTATAATGTGATACAGAACTATCTAATTGTCTTTTTCTTTATATTACCATTTACTTTGCTTAAACAATCTGAAGCTTGTAAATGAGAATAGCAGTCCTTTAAACACATTTGCTACTTATTTTGAGAAAGTGCGAATAATTATACCAGAGGAAGAATGGGGATGAAGTGACTGCTCTCATTTTCCGACTACATCTTTTGCAGGGGGAAAGGAGGGAGGGAGTTCTGTTTTCTTTTTTATATACAATTATGCTTTGCCATTTTACAGGGAAAAAAAAAGTCTGTTAGTTTAGAAACATTGACTGTATAACACTTTTGTGGGTCATTTTTTAAGTAGAGATAAGAAAGCAAAAGTCAGTATTTCACTGCTGTAGTCTAATAGGCTGTGACAGGGAGTACTCTTTCCCAACAAAACAGCAGGGGGTGCAACAAATACTTAAAGCTGATCTTTGCTGTTTACTTTGGGCTAGTAGGGTGGTATACTGGCTATGTCTTCACCTACACATCTTTATGCAGCTCAACAGTGCTGTGGCACAAGAAAAAAATCTGTGTCCAGATGTTACATCTTACTGTGTCCTTGTCCAGACAGTTCATGACGTTCTTGTGTTAAGAACCGCAGAAGAAATTGCTGATAAGTCTTGGTGGATGATGTTTTACAAGTAGAGTTCAAAAAGCATTATAATACTTAAAAAAATGATAAACATAAAAAATAAAATATTAAAACAAATAAAATCTAAATTTTCATTGCTTTTTTTTTAAACATCTTTTTATTTGCCCACTAATGCAGAAATCAATATACTAATATGTAAAGGCATATAACTCAGCTGTACAAAAAATGACAGAGATCCAAGTTGATAGAAATAATAGGAAAACTGTCAGAAGCATAAAGAAGCCTGTATTTCTCTGAGAAACTGCAGAAGTTTTCCACTGAAAGGTCTACAACCAACCAGATGGGCAGAAGGAGAAGATGTAGTATTAGAAAAGGTATTTCTGGCTACTTCAGGTGTCCAGCAAGTTCACAAAACAGTAGAAATTATCAATAGCAAAAAACTTCTGGACATCTTAGCAACACAGAAAGTATCTTTCTTTAAATTTGTTTTAAATTAAAGCTAGTTTTCAAGTCACTAACTGTACTTCTGATTAAAATTTTCCAAGAAGGGTTATTTTTTTTTAGCACATACATAGCATAACTTTGAGTCCACAATGCAACTGTTATGAATTGATTTTGTCAGAGTTCTTATGATGAGCAATTACTACTGTTTTAAGAACTAAATCATAAAAATCTGTGACAAAATGATTGTACTCATCCATATCCGATTACAGAAATGGTATGAAATTATTTGAATCTGTATGGAATAAACTTAAAAATCTTTAGGTAGCAAGTTTGACAAATTGTTTAATCACAAAAATGTCAGAGTCCTAAAATTAAATTTGATTCACAAGAGTGATAGGACTGTCTTGCATAAAACAAAAATTTCAGTTCTCTTTGACATTCCTGCTTTAACATAATAGAGACCAGAGACCAAAAAGAATTCTACTGGAAAAGGAATATTGTTACTTGTTTTATCTTCACTATCCCTCATTCTTGTGAATGCAAGAGTATCCTCTTGTATGCAAGAGTTTTTAATTGCATACTGCAGGGACAACATAATGATTTCAACTTGGTCTTCAAAGTTGTGATATTAGAAGTGAAAAATACCTGTACTGATATAAAAATTGGAACCCCGAACAACTTAGAAAACCACAATGCCATCAGCTCTTGCCTTACAGCACTTTGTAGGATGGAAAGCATCAAAGTACTTTGAGTTCCTGTTGCCTCTTCCACTGAAGTCAACAACTGCAGTTTTAAAGTGGTTGTACCTAGACTTCTTCCTCTCTGTGAGCTCTCTATAAAAAGGTTCTTAAACACCAAAAAAACCTCAACCAACCACCCAACCAAAAAAGAAAAGGAAAAAAAAGAAAGAAAAAAAAAAAAAGATGAGCCTAATATTGCTGAACAAAGTCTGGAAATTAAACTCTGAAAGAAAGATGGCTCAAAAAAAACAGGTAAGACAGGGTAGAATTATGAGGTCTGGTACACATACACAAGTATCTTCTTGCTCACTGTGTCCTCAAAGGTGAGTCCTTGCTTCCAGGCACCTCAACAATTTCTTGACTTGCAGTGAACTGCAGTATCCTCTGGCCCCTGGGAAGATCTGAGTCATCGCTGAAACCTGGCTCTCTGCTCCTCGCAGCACTCTTAGTTTCAGAATGAGCTGTGGACTCCCAGCTCAGTACGGTGACTCTTGCCTCTCTTACCTTCCTGTCCCTGGCAACTTCTCCTCTGAGCACAGCGCCTAAAGGAAAGAGCAGTCCCCAGCCTCCAGTGGGCTTTACAGGTCTGGATGCCGAAAGAAAAACAAACACAAATTTAGAAAAACAAGTGATACAAAGCATTTCATAAATCTTTACAAAAACATCCATTCACTACATAAGCCAGTAAGCTCTTTTACATATACAGGTGTCACGAACAATACTGAAATGTCATGCAATTTCCTGTCCAGAAGAAAGACAAGTCCCTTGCAAAACTATGAGCTTGCCCAAACACCTCCTGAAAGCCCTTCTCTTAGGTCGCTCCCAGTTCTACCACCTGTACCACACTGCCACCAAACCCAGCTGCGCGCGAGCATCCACTGCTCCTGGGCAAGGCTTCCTCCACCACCAGGTGCCTTGTCCTGTGATCACCAGCCTGCCCAAACACCCTCCAGCCCACCTCACCTGCCTCGCAGCAGGCATCACCTGCTCCTGGGCAGGGCTTTCTGCTGTGAGGCACCACCAGCCATGGGTGCCTTCTCATGGGGGCAATGGGTAGGTGCTGGCCACGGGCACCCGGAAGCAGAGAGGAAGGTGCCTCTCCTGCCACCATTCACCTTTCCAGTGTACAGAACATTGCGGATCCCA
The DNA here is from genome assembly GCA_013398295.1 of Chionis minor. Classification (NCBI taxonomy): domain Eukaryota; kingdom Metazoa; phylum Chordata; class Aves; order Charadriiformes; family Chionidae; genus Chionis; species Chionis minor. The sequence continues at coordinate 253,194 of VZSF01005376.1, forward strand.
CAGGAGGAAACAGGGCAACCTCAGGGGGTGCCCAACCCCATTGACAGCTTCTCTGCTGACAGGACCGGCAATGCCCTGGGCTTTCAGTAAACAGCTGCATCCAAAAAAGAGGAACAGATTTCTAGCTGCACACCACTTAGAAAAACTAAAGAGAAAGAAAAATGTGGACTTTTTAGAAAGCGATTTGTAGGTTTGCTCCTTGCTGGCCTGGCTGGAGAATGCTTTTTGTGGAGTAGCTTAGCAAAAAGATCAGTACAAGTATAAAACTTCATGTCAGAGTTATTGCAAGAAAATACAACCTACCAATTTCTTTTTTAAAATCACCTTTCATATGAGGCTTTATTGATTTTTTTCCTCCTGTTTCTGTTGTTTTAAAATGTTCAACAACTACTGGTATCTCCTTAGCCTCTCCTCACTTTCAAAGTACCTAAGTTATTTTTAGAGATACTTAAATCTTTTTCAAATATGACCTAAATAGATCTCCAGGGCCTAAATTCGTAACCTAAGTAACTTTAATAAAGTCAGTGGCATTATTCCAGCAAAGTCTTGTTATCTGCATTTTTCTTCTATTTCCATCTAAAGCAAAGTACAGTTTTCATCTGTTAGTGACATCCATCTTTGGAACTCAATAACTTTAATATTTCTAATGTCATACTGTGTAATACAACTATTTGATGCATGTGACAGTTGTTGATTATCTTCATTTCAGCATTTTCTGGTTTACAATCTATTCAATACCAACGTAAATGTTTAATTTACCAAATAAGCTATTTTTCTAAGACTCCTCTATCATCACTACCATCTAGTTGTTTTTTGGGTTTTTTTTTTTGTTATCTTAATTCTCTTTTCTTCCTTTCATAAGGAAACATCTAAAAATAAATTTAGCTAGGTACCTTCTCTTATTTGACAACAGTCACTTGTGGTTGAGATAAGAGATAGTAGATTCCATTTGTCTTTTAATTTGCATTAAATTTATTCAAGAAGAATAAAATGTCTTATCAACCTGTTCTAAAATAACTATACTTTATAGAGCATGAATTCACTCTTTATTAAAAAAAAGGATTATTATTGGTGTATTTGACCACAGGTCTTCCGTCACTGAGGGGAAAGGGTGATTTATAACTGTTTTTAGTGAATGAAAAACTTATCCCAAGAGATAAAGAGAAATTAATTCTTCAGGCATTAGGGAACCATTTAAAAGAGTCATACCTATATAAAAAAGATGCAGGAACAAGCCTCTAGATAATGTTTAATTATTACAAGTATATATTCACTTTTTTTATTGCTAACATTTAATTGTGGACACTTTAAAATGGATTTATAAAAATATGAATGGTATTTTTTACCATGATCCTTCCTGAAAAAGACAATGTTATTTTTCCACTGCCAGACATGCTAGATATACTTCACTTCCCCCCCACTCTAACAAGGAACATTAGATCATTGCTGCAAAAAACAAGCAAATATCAACACAAACCTGTAGTACAAACCTTGCTTAGGAATGTTGTATTGCTGTTCACTAATGAGCTGTTATAACAAAGTCTGCTTTTTGCTTCACACACTAGCCAGCTTCATGATCTGAATCTGCAAATGGTTTTCTGCACAAGTATATGAAAATATGTACAGGTATCTAATGTATTCAAGCGGCATACGCTTAATAAGTTTTGCCCATGTTCTCTGGCTTTCAATGTACAGAGCTTCATCTGAGAGATAGGCCAATAATTGGGTTTCCTCAATAAAAATTTCACTTCATGATAATGATTGTTCTGATGACATTTAATTTTCTTCACTGTTTTGCTGGAGACCTGAATGTTTCTTTTGTAGCTGCAGTTCAGAAGGGAACACAAAGGAAGCTTATGGCAGGCTGACTCTGAGTTGTTAGCCACACATCAGGAGAAAATTGACCTGTAAATTTATTTAGTCTTTGAATTTCTGTTCTTGACACCCTACATATTAAGATACTAGAATTATATCTCCATGGTGTTTAAAACTGCTATACAAGAGGAAGAAATTAGTCTGCTTAGATGGTAGTACATTATGATTTAGTCTAAATGTTTCTACAGAGGAATCAACAAGGGTAATGGACAAAAAGCAACTCTGCAAATCACATGAAAAGTTGATGATTTATCAGTTGATTAGTAATTTGTAATTCCATTGTAATTCTGAGAACTTAAGTAGGACACAAAATTGTCTGAAAAGCTTTTTGCCAGTTCTCTCCTTCCTTCAGTAGATTCTAGCAATTTTTAAGTGCTGCCTTTGTAGCTTTCCTGGATATACTATCTAAAAAAATAGAAAGCTAAAGATATTGCACTGGGGAAATTAAAAGTGCATGAGGCTTGATACTTCCCAAATAGCCAGCATTTTGAACAATGTCTAGTACTTAAACAGTAAAATGATTCAAAATTTTGTACTGGTATTTTGTGTCAAGGGAGCATCCTGAGGTATAAAAAACATAATAATCTGCTTTTGTAAAAGCATATGTAACAATTATGTCTTTGTATTTCATGGCAGATGGTGATATTTATGTTGATGAATATACCAAAACCATAGCAATCAGAAAAGGAAATATGAACATATATGGCCCTTGTATAGCTTGATATCATTATTGCCATTTCTCAGTATTTTCATGGAACTCTTTATTGCCAAAATTGCATTAACAGTATTTTTATATACATACATAGTTATATAGACAATAGTGCACTAAACAGATGACCTTGTAAAAGCCAAATAACCCCCTAGAACAGAAAGGATTGATATTTTCAGTTCTGATGCCTTCATTTTAAATATAAATATTTAAATTTGTTGATATTTATCAGCATTAATACCAAGCTGAATTATGTGTTGTTACCGTCTTAATTTTAAAACAAAGCTCAATTATTATAAACTTTACAAGATGCTTCCCTTAACAGGCAAGGCATTTGAGTCTTAGATGGCCATTTATGCCTGTCTCTTTTAATTTGCCATCCACGGAGTCTCCATTTTTATTGACATATTGAGAAATACAGCATATATTAACACCCTTCAATAGTTTACACTACTTGCAGAAACTTTAGTGTATTAACTTGGCTTAAAACTAATAATACTGCTAAACTCATGGGAATGTTCATCTGTGTATTAGTTTGGGTTGGTAGTGGATTTTGATTGCAGAAACAGCAAAAAATATGTAGGTAATTTGCTGAAACATGGAACGAATTTTTCTAGGTCTATGAAACTGGATTTACTCTGTCTCTTTAGTAGACTGATTATATGCTGTATTTCACCATTAAAGGCAATGTATTTCAGAACAGTATTTCAAATTCTGAGAGGAGGATCCCGAGTTCAAAACAGAAGACACACTAGAAAGAAGGAGTCTCATTGCTGAGGAATTTTTCCTTCCTGGATTTTCAGTAAAAAGTCACTGTAGAGATGAGGCTCTGGTTAGAACATGACCTGCAATTGCCTTTGATATTTCTCTTTGATTTATGATCTCTTTCTGCCCTGGAGAACCAAGGACAGACGTTGGTGCTGTGTAGCTCCATTGCATCTCAAATGTACATGGGTATATTATTGCCCATGTAAAGAAGAGGAATCATCTGGCAGCTTAGAAAGGACAGAGAAAACCTTGATGCATTAAGTAACCATTAAACTTGAAAACACTCCCCAGCCTCCTGGAAATAAACAGATATCCTGGAAATAAACACCAGGTGCATCCTTATTAAATGTCAGGATGAGACCCAGGAGTGCACCAGCCTGCCTTCGAGGTTTGCTCACCCTTTTCCCGCTTTCTCCAATGCCCTGGTTTCTTTTTGGATGGAAAACCAAGTATACAGCAGCAAGTGCCTTCTGGCAGGTCTCCTATCATGAAAAAAGGTGTGGGACCAGAAGTTTTACTCTGTAAAACATGATCCTGTCCCATGGTTTGGATACAGCACTCTTTTCAGCTACCAGTTCAGGAGCCAGGACCAGTCAAGTATATCCAGAACATAGCTACAGCTACAACGCAGCTACAGTTGTGAATTTTTACCAGTGGTAATAAATAGGAGATTATTAAAAAGCTCTGATTTGAAACAGGAAAAGCTCTTATGTGGGATTCTTTCACGCATTTGTTTATCACCTGTGTATCACCAATCAATTTCTTGATTGTGGCTGAAGCTTTGACTCACGTTTCGTAAATGTGAGAAAATGGATGAGGGCAGGAAAGAGTCCATTTGGAGCAGGTTTTGGTTATTTTTGCACACTTGTGAATTGCTAATTCCTTCTGTACTATCAAACGTATATATGAAATATATTAAATTCATCTCTGTTGACTTCTTACAATTCTGTTTGCTCCTGCAAATAGCTCTACATACCAAAAGGTCTGTATTTTAGCAAGAATTTCCTAATAAATGAAGCCAATGTTCAGAGCAACTACAGAAGTTGACTCAAAAAAATTGAAAAGCATCTCTAGAAAACTTATAGCAAGACGGTAGAGATACTCAGGCAGGGCTAAAGCAATGGCAATGAAACTTCTTCAGCTTCAAACACATTCATAGGGTTGTTCTCCAGTTACAAAACCAATCGAGTGTGTCCCCTTAGAGTGCAGTGGAGTGATCTGGGAATTACTCAGACGGTTAAACAGACAGTACTGAGGAACAAACTGTTCCTGTGTTTGTTTTACACTTCAGAAATGCCTATAATTGACAACAGCAGTACCCAGGGGGTAGGGAAGCTAGTGAATTACAGCTCTCTGTCAGCATTAGAAATGTAAATTCTAATTTTTCTTATGCTGGCAAGCTCTAAGTTTTGGGCCATTTCTATTAAATGTATGGAATAATATGCCCTTAACTGTTCATAACAAGACTGTAATTCCATCAAGGAGCTATGTATAAAGGGAAACATTTGAGTTAAACTTGGTTAATATTACTCTAATTCCAAGGATGAATAATAACTTCAACACACATTTTCATTGCACACTATTTTTGTTTTGTCAGATGGATAAAGCAGAAGCAGAAATGTTAAACATCCTGCTGAAATTAATACAACTTTATGTAAATGTCCTTTTATTGAAGCTAATTCAGCAAATATATACTTCCCTGCCAGAAACATTACTCTTCTCATAGGAGGTATTGCCTCCTGACAAGGATGGTTGATATTCTGCTGTTGCTTCTCATTGAGACTTCATAAATGAGAGGGAGTGGATTTCTTTCCCATTATGTCCCTGTAAAACCTTAACTGGAAGACAGCCAGACTTCTTATTTGACCAGGCTAGATTTTCTTTTTCATTATTTTTGATGAATTTATTTACAGCCATTGACTAATAGTTGAATTTTACAGCCTGGGCAATCTAATAGTTTTTTGCAAACCAAAGTGTCCACCAGCATTTACTGTTGTGCAAACAAAGGTGATCCATTGGTGAGTTTGGCACAGTACTCATCTTAAAAGACATTACAGCAACTCACACCAGTTAAATCGGACTCTCCAGGAAACAGCTCTCACTTTATTATTATAACTTATAAATGATCCAAAATGTTCCACAAGTAGAATTTTTTCTAGCCGATGTAATTTCAACAAATTGCATATTCACAGTTTTATCTGGGAATCATGTAAGTGCTTAAAACTGGTAAGAAAATGTAACTGCAAGAACCCTGAATCAAAAGCATATTATGATAATTTGGAAATAAGAATTTGATATGTTCTCAAAGACGATGGGTTGAATTGGCATTCATATACCTAATGTCAGGATAACAGCAGAACACATTTAAACTGAAATGAGAATAATTCTGGAAGGTATTTTTGGTAGTGGCCATTTTCAGAAATGTCTGGAAATGTCCAGGTCTTCCACAGTTATGAAAAACAGTTTTATTTTTTCCTTTCATAGGGAACAATGGGATTATTACAGCTGGTGAGCACAGACTAAGACTTGTGCAATTTTCAATGCATGAGCTGAAGTATTTTCTGTAAAGCAGTCTGTTTTGACTTTATGTTGTATGTCAGAATCCAGGCAATACTGAACTCAACTCTGAATCCGAAACCACGATCTCAATCTCATCAGTATAAATCATAGAATCATAGAATCACTTGGGTTGGAAGAGACCTTCAAAATCATCGAGTCCAGCCATAACCTACACTACCAAAAACACCACTAAACCACGTCCCTCAACACCACGTCCACCCGTCTTTTAAATACCTCCAGTGACGGTGATTCTACCACCTCCCTGGGCAGCCTGTTCCAATGCCTGATAACCCTTTTGGTAAAGAAGTTTTTCCTAATGTCCAATCTAAACCTCCCCTGGCACAACTGGAGGCCATTTCCTCTTGTCCTGTTGCTTGTCACTTGGGAGAAGAGACTGACCCCCACCTGGCTGCAACCTCCTTTCAGGCAGTTGTAGAGAGTGATAAGGTCTCCCCTCAACCTTCTCTTCTCCAGGCTAAACAATCCCAGCTCTCTCAGCTGCTCCTCATAAGACCTGTTCTCCAGACCCCTCACCAGCTTCGTTGCCCTTCTCTGGACACGCTCCAGCACCTCAATGTCCCTCCGATACTGCGGTGCCCAAAACTGAACACAGTGCTCAAGCTGCGGTCTCACCAGTGCTGAGTACAGGGGCATAATCACTTCCCATCCATGCTATTGACTTCATTGCTACTAGTCTCACTCAACAACAAAGTGTGACTCTAAATCTTCACCAATACTGTCACCTTCCCAGCTATTTTCTATCTACACTAATACACAAATTAATTACTTTCATTAATTTCTTTTCCCATGTCTTTCCCCCTTCTCTATTAGAACCCTAGGCTGATACATTATGTTAATCAACTTATATGTAATTGTTTTCTTGGCTTAGAATCACAAAAGCATATGATATTAACAGAATACTAAGAGGTTTAATAGTAGATAGACCGTCAGCCTGTCCTACGCATGAATAAAACGCTAAGCATCTGCAGAGTATCCAGGACAGTCACTGAACTCAGTGAGGCACATCTGACAGAGGCAGGTTTCTCAGTTTTACCTATTGTTTCCATTTAATGTTATATTGGCTTTTATTTCTCTATTATCAGCTCTTACTCATTTTGGTATTTCATCTTTTTGTGCAAACTTGTGAGCAACTTTATATTTTACCATCTTAGAGTATTCTGCTTCCCATAGTTCATTTTCCTTTATCAGTTGTCAGTTACAGACATACTTCGACTTTTTCAGTTCTTGTTTCATTAAAAAAACTAGATCCTACAATGCCAGCTTCTTTTTCAATTTCTGCTTCATCTCAATCTCTATTTTGTCTGAATAAACTACTCTTCTATTGAAATATTTGTCTCCTGAGTCTTCTGTACTTCTCAGAAACGTGAGAAATTCAGTATGTAAGTAATTCAGTATACATGACAATTCAGTTTGTTTGTTTGTTTATTTTTCAGCCTGTTCAAGTGCCAGCTTATACTGTAAGTTTTCATAAGGTGTTTGATTTTCTATGACTCAGGAATTACTTGACAGATTTTCATGAAGTAACATTTAACAAGTGTCCTCAGTATTATCTTAGTATCTCATGTACACAGAGTAATTGCCACAAGGAAATCCAAATCTTATTTTCCTATGTATATTTTCCACTACCTTCTATAGAAACTATAGATATTCTTGTAGGCATGAAGAGTCCATAGAACTCCCTCATAACCCATTTTTCATTCATGTCAAATGGAATTTGTCTTTTCTGACTTTAGATGTTTGCAGTGTAGTCATCTTTGTCTGAACTAGTCAACTGAACTAATTTTATAGTCCATTGGCAAAAATTGCCAAAGTAAAGTTTCTCTGACCCAAGTCACCTGCAATAGCATGAAATGAACTCCACGTTTGAAGTATCTTTGTCCTTACAGTAACGATTTAGGGAGATGCCTAGTCTATGTTGCAGGTGTCTACACTGGGTCAACAGAATTTCTTCTTTCTCATGCCCGAAGTATTCCACTGCTATTCCTCTTCTCCTGTTGAGCCATGCAGTAGACTGCAGAATCTCACTAGTTCAGTTTGTTTCTTCTCCCAGTGTTACAATTACTGCTAGTGACACATGGCACCTTTTTAGTAGCATCTGCCGTGCTGCATGTGACATAGTTGCAGTCTTCTCCAAACTGCTCCCTCCTGCACAGTGCTCACTGGCATTTGCATATATGTCTCTGGGGGAAGGAAGAGTACATGGAAGCAACATGGACAAGGTTTCGTACATTTCCACTCTATTCTAGCTTCCAACTGCCTCTGCTCATACTGGGAAGTAATTAAGTCCATGTTAACAGTGGTAAACTACCGAGGGACATGTGAAACAATCCATTATACTTTTCTCATTTAAAACTAAGTGGACTTGCCGATCTAATTTCCGTGTTGGCTTCATTTTGGACATAAAAGAAAAGATGGGCAAGATGTTTTAATTAGCAGGCCCACTATGCATGCTGCAATATCAGATAACAAATGTACCTTTAGTTAGTAGTATGCTGCTCTGTAGCTTTCTTTACATGAGCATCCCAGCCCTCCCCTACAATATCAAGAGACTGTCAGCTTGACTGAAAGGTTCAAATGATTCTTTGGAGATTCTCTTTAGAGTCACAATAGAATAGATAACAGCACAAAAACCTGGTCTTTTGAGAGGCTACACTCTGTCTTTACCTAACGTGTTTTATGAGGATCAATTCTCATCTTCCAAGACCATCTATCTATGAATATATTTCATAGCATTGATCTGAGAAGGATATATTACTAGTGGGTTAATTATACAGTTAGATCATGTACTAATTAAAGTGACTGTGAAGTGTTAGCCTGCTACTGGAAAAAATAGAAGGAAGAGATTTAATAACAGGCTTGCTAGAAGATTCTGATATAATGAAAATCGTAAAGACTGACTTCATTTGATATTTTATTTCCCACTATGGTGGGAAAAGTAAATAGTTAAATGGTCTAGGAAGCCTCTAAAGTTGCAATAAAGGGAAAAATTATTAGCATTGGTGTTCTTAAAAAGAGGGAAACTGAAATTAGTTGATGGATTTCATGACTTTAAAAGTTAAGCATAATGAAATACATTTTGAAAAGGAGCTGGTATATATAACTGTAGTTAAGTAAGTGACAAATTAAATGCCTTCAGTGTGTAACAAGACTGAGAATTCTTTGAAGCTTACACTGGATCTTTTATGAGGGAGGAACAAAGCTAACAGGCTGCTATCTTAAAAGCTTAACCTAAACAGAAGTGCTGAATAATTCTGAATTATTAAAGGGACTAATCACATTCTTCTCCTACAGGAATTTGCATGGTATTCTCCTGGAATTTTACTAAGACTGGTCATGATTAATGCTCAATGCAATCTCTGAAATCTAGAAATTTTTTTTAGGATGCTTTAAATTGAAAGCTTCTTCAACTTAACTAAAAGATTGAACTGCGGTTCTTGTAGGATCACACATGATAACCCACGTTCATAGAAAAACTCTTAAAATACACTGCTAAGATTTTTACAAGGAAGTAAAATGTACAAAAAGGATGTGTGTACATATTTGAGGTGCCTCATAGGTGCTCAGAGCTTCAGCTAAAGCACCAGCAATGCTGAGAAAGAAAGGGACTTTATCAGTCTAGGTCTTAAATGGATCAAAAAAAAAAAAAAAAAAGGATGAATGCACAGCTTCTCATGCGTTGTAGTTTGTGCAGTGTGTTGAAGGCCTTCTTATGCCTGCATCACAGCTCTGCACCCACTTACTCAAACACACTTCACTGATACACTAAGGACTGAGCCTTCAAAACTTAAACTTCCCTGGGAAGAGGTAGGTGTTTATGTTTTTGGTAGACCACTCTAGAGTAGGCATCACACTCATCTATAGGGGTAGCTGTGTTTATGTTGCATTTTTTGCATGTGGAATTTGAGGATAATAATTATAATAAAAGACCATTCTGATGGTATTTGAACCAGTCATAGACTTACATTTTGCATTGACAATCATTGCCATTTACAAGTAAATGCAAAATAAATTGTAATTTGCAATTAGCCTTTTTTTGTGAGTCATAGTACTGCTCTGAAAAATTTATATCTATATATAGATATAAAACTGCAGTGTTTTAGAAGGTGAGACCAGAGCAGGCATATCTGTATATAGCTGTATACTGCTGTATTCCAGACAGATCTATTGTAGCTTGCTGGGGTTCCAGTTACAGATAAACCGCAGAATTACCAACTTCAGCCATCAACTCTATCTGTAGCATGTTGGACAGGTTTCTAGATCCATATTGACTTCCATTTGCAAGACAAAGAGTCTGGGTGGAGAAGGAGGATTGGAAACTTGGGCAGTGAGGCTCCCTCTAAGAAAGTGGCAGCAGGAAGTACAGCTTGACAGGTCACATTTAAGACCTGGTTTAATAATTAGGAACTGACTAAGATTTTAAATATCCTCTAAATCACACAAAAACACCTCCAGCACAGTCCTGGAATAAACATCAGTTTAATTTTTCATATGCTGCAATCCTTTTTTTCCTTCTAGCCATTCCTGTTGCAACCTGGTAAATCTGACCTGCAAAAAGACAGCATTTCTGAGCCTGCAGTTGTGTATAATGCATGCTAAATTTGTTCCATATTACCCAAGAAAACAAAAATTCTTTTAAAGTTAAACCACATTAGATTTCCACTATTATGTGGGTTGTTTTGCTATTCATGTTATATTAGTTTTTGTGAAACTGTTGAGAGTTTCGTTTGTTAGAGAATGGTCCAAAGCAGTGATTATATTAATGGTAAAACTAGAGAGTGAATTGTCTACCAAAACAGCAGTCACATGCCACAGCATGTTTCAGTTCATGCTGTGTGAAAACGTTCTTCAACCACCATGTCACTTCCTAGAAATGAAGATTTTGAAGACTGGCCTTCTTATGCATTTCTTTCAACCAGATGCAGTTAGCTATTCAAAGCAGAAATTTTTTAGTTCCTTCAAGATTCAGAGTGCCAGTTTTCTTCCCCAGGAATATAGGAAGGGAACCATCAATCCAAATGACACCTGACATGGATATTAAATCATAAAATACCATTGCTTAAATAAGGGGTAATTCTCAGTTACCTTTATAAATAGGAGGTGACTTACCTGAAAAACAACTCTAAAGTAATTAAATTTATATGTTTATTTTCTGTTTCATGTATTTAAGGCAACATTTGTATGTATTGGTTTAAGGTGGTTCATGCCAAGAATTTATAGTCTTAAGAAAATTGATTTGTTTATTACCTGGAAGATGTTATTCTCATTATTGTTTAAACTATATATCTCACTTGTTTAACAGTGATTTCACATATTTCTATATTTTTCCTTTACTGGAAACATTTTATGTGCTTCTCAGTAAATTTATTGATCTTTTTAAACAATTTATTTGCAAAAAGTTGTTAAAAACAAGTTTGACCATGCAAATCTATCTTAAGCTGATTTCTAGAATTATTTATGGAGGTGCAGAGCCATAAAGCTGCTGGGCAGGGATGTGATTCAGAGGTACTTGGACAGAAATGGGCCTTATGAATTTTCTCATGAAGTTCAACATGACAAAGTGCAAGGTGCACTTGGAATGGATGTGGTAGGTTGACCCCAGCCAGCAGCCAAGCACTTTTACACAGCTGCTTGCTCACCTCCCACCTCCCACCACACAGCAGGACAGGGGAGAAAATAGGAAGAATGGAAATTGAAAAACTCATGGGCCTAGACAAAGATGGAAGAAAGAAAGAAAGAAAGAAAGGAAGGAAGGAAGGAAGAAAGGAAGGAAGAAAGAAAGGAAGAAAGAAAGAAAGAAAGAATCAATCAATCAATCAAAACAAAGGAAATCTCTTGGCACCACCCACAGGCAGACCAAAGCCCAGCTAGTCTCCAAACAGCCACTTTCAGAAAAAAAACAACAAAACCCCGAACAGTTTCTTCCTCTACCCCTATTTTTATTGCTGAGCATGACATTATATAGTACAGAATATATCTTTGGCCAATTCAGGTCAGCTCTCCTGGCTGTCCTTCTTGCCCACCCCCAAAGGGATCCATAGCAAAACCATGATTTTAAGCCACTACTTACCTTCGCAAGGCTAATAGATTCCTTAGTGTTCTATGTTCCATAGTTTTCTATGATATGACAACATCCTTGCTGTCTTCTAGGCTTGCTTTTAATTTTTCCTTTGAAATGAGTAAAACTATTGTTTAGTTGCCTTATTCCTCTGCATTCTGCCTCTCTTCTGATGGAGCCAACAGAAAAATGTTAACTTTCATAAATGCGAAAATTTTTACCTTTCAGCAAAATAATGGAGTTTGTTTTAGAGGAAAAGCACATTGACATATTATCTTCATTCCCATACTGAAATAGACTTTTTCCAGTTTCCCAGTTTTTGCGTGTGTGTGTAAGTGTGTGTGTGTGTGTGCGTGTCTGTGTGTGTGTGTCTGTGTGTGTGAAGTACACACACAAGGCAGCAGTGGAAGGAAAAATAAAGACTCCTGGAATGAGACAGATAAAAGTTTTATTTTTCTATTTTCTTTTAACTACGATGTTCTCTCTATAGTATTTCCGTTACAGATATGAAGCTGCCATTTATGAAGCTGCAGCAAATATCTGATATGGACCGCTTCTAATCTCTGTGTGTTCAAATTATATTAAAACAACAGAAAAAAACCCTCAAGTGCAAGTTTATACTCACAGACAATCAGTACCAATGTCTATGGTTGTTGTGTGCCCTGAAATGGGGAGCATGAGTGACCCGAGAGGGTATGGAAACATGCTGTGGGAGGGGAGGTCAAAACCTCCCAGGACCAGAAACTTTGAGACCAAAGCAGACATGAAAGAGGCTAACATCATCCAGGAGACAGCAGGATTGCAAAGAAACTATGAAAGCGCAAATTCGGCTTCACAGATATGGTCAGGTTTAGCATCAAAGCTGTAGCAGCACCGAGGTAGAGGGGTCATGTACAGATTCCTCGCATTTCCTTGGCAAAGAAAGTAACAAAGGCAGTCACGCAGGTAGCCTAGTGGGGGAGGTGGGGGGTGGCAGCGGGGGGGACTCCACCTTGCTAGTAGCTATGTTGAGCAATGCTGGCAATAGGACTGTAGAGTTACATACTTCTGTCTGAAAGGAGCTTGCTCCTGCAATTATTTCCTGTATGCTGAATATTTGCTACCAGGTCATAAATAAACTTTCAGATATTTTTAAATGTGAAAATGATAAGTGGATTTTACAGTTGTGTAATGCTTTACACAATTTTATATGTTGGTAGTTATTCAACAGAACAGATTAATTGCAAATTATACTTCTTGGTGACATGATGGAAACTCTTAAATTCTGCTATGCTCTGCCAAAACAGTGTTGTCTTTTAATGCATCTTTACCTCTGCAAAAATACTCTCAATTCTTAATTAAAATACCAATTATCAACTGCGTTTTCAATAACTTTGCACATGCAATTTAATTGTAAACTGTTAATCCAAAACACATAGCCATCAGACCTACCTCTTTTTTCCCCATAATTGTATTACAGGAATGACCAGACTGTAATGGTCTGCCTACACAGACACCAGAGATTAAATCCTGGCCTAAGGAAGACACAGATTCAATGTTTTATTGTTTCTGAAGGGAATGAGCAGAGTAGTCAATGTCAGGAGATTAGTCTGTGCCCCAGAGGTGGGAGGAAAGGAATGTGGAACAAGTTGACACTGCAAAGCTTCATTTCTGAAGTGGTCCAAACAAGGAATCAGCCATGTCAGGAAAAGCACACACATGTGCGTGTGCACACACGTGCGTCATCAACTGAGAGTCTGCACATCCAGTTGGCAGCATTGGATGCCAATGAGAGCAGCCCACAGCGACACCTAGTCGTACCTTTCCAGCAGTTGCTGCAATCGGTCTCCTGTCCCTTGCTGGTCCATGGCACAGGTCACTAGATTCAGATGGTTTGTGTTGTACCAAAGTGAGGACATGGTACTGTTTTCTCTCAGGCCATTTACGTTATGAAGATTTGAGGAACTCAGATTTCTAATTTTACCGTTGGTATTTCTTCTCTCCCCAGTCACTCTGAGTTTTCCACAGGTTGAAGGTAAGAGTCCAAAGTTTTCTCTCTCAAGACATCGTTCTTCTAGTCCTCTGCAGGCTGAGATCTGCAGGCATCAAAGCCTCAGAACATTATGTTGAATGAAGGCCTAATTTTCAGTCCATTTTAAGAAATCATTAGCATTATTTGCAATGTTTCTTCTTCCTTGGCATTACAACGTGCTCTGTTTTATCCATTTTCAGTCCACCTTTAATTTACATGGGATTATTTCTGTCTTTTTAAATGTTCCCTTTCTGTATTTAATTTAAACACAAACTCTTCAACCATAAAGAATAATTTTTTAAAAAAATTGTCTGCAGCTTTTCTCCCCATTTCGCTAATATAAAACAGTTATTGTGATTGTCTGAAGTTCTAATGAGTACATAGTATCATTAAAATCAGCCTCCAAGTTATCTAGAGGTTTTTTGCAAGATCAATATATAATTTCTGGAGATAAGTTAAATTAATTGTATTTGCCTAGTAAGATAAAAAATCAGAGTGTGTGAGTAGGTATTTGTATGTTTTATTTAAAGCAGTTTGTATCAATTGCTAAATTTCAGCTTTAATATTCCATTTGATGCTGCAAAACTCTTTTGACTAGTGCATTTATGTATTTGAAGGCTGTGTTACATTCCAAATTCATCAAAATGTCAATCATTTGCTACAACAGTCTGCTCTTCTTTTATCTGTCCTCTGTAATACTAGGATGCAGATGCAATCACACTTAGTGCTGGCATTGGTGTGTACTTGATCTGCCTTCCTCCCCCATAGATCTGATACTTTCATGGGCATTGATGAAAAGCAACACACAGAAATAAAAACAAATTCTTATCTGTTGGCAAATCTCCACTGGCAAGCATGGACGCTCCTGGCACTTGTCTGACATTCTCATGCTGGAAAAAATACAGCTGCTTATCAATGATGTATTAGAGATGGGCACAAACCAACTGGTGTACACATTCACATAAGAAAGGAGAAAATATTAATTGGTAAAGTGATCCCTTGCCTCCTGCTACGTACATGGCCTACATCTGCATCTTCTGTGGTAACTGTGCTTGGTTTCAGAGACAAGGTCATAGAGGTAAGTGCCCAGAGACAGTTGCAGCCAAACTGCCAGTAGAGACACAACTTGAAAATGAGCAGTCCTGGTTTTCCTCATCTGGAGAGTCAGCTGGTTCTCTCAAAGCTAGAGATTAGATGCCAGCCAGCAGGTTGTCGTTGTGAGTGGTCAGGAGGCTGGAATCAGCTGAAGTGGAGATATCACCTGCATAGTTTTGTTATGTCTGTGCTATTTGGTATATAAGCCTCTTACTGATTTCCAAATTCTGTTAAATATAGGATCTATAATGTGTATCACGCCATTAAAACTCAGTTGGTGAGAAATATGTCTTCTATGGAACTAAAACTTCCTTAAACAAACACTGCTAAACACAGACCAAGTTACTATCATAGCAAAGTGATTTTGAAATTCAAGACTGCATTCACTAAATGCTTGCTAATTCAATAGTGGGTTAAACAACCTCTTGAAAATTAAAACCCAGGCCAGCTCAACACTACATGAAATGGACACATTTGCTCATTCCAGCTAGTCAGGTTTGAAGGAATAGTAGTTTATTTGGGGGTAAATATAGTCAGAGTAACACCATTTTACCTAAAGAATACTTGAGTCTCTACTCTCCCTGTCTCATCCTTCCCTTATTAATACAAAGAGACGTAAATTCAGACAGACTGTTGATTAACATGATAGGGTATTGAACACAGGTATGAGAAGAATAAAAGAAAGACATGCCACACCAATTTTAAAGGGGTGTCTGCATGGAGGGGTACACCTGGCAGGGCATGAGGCCATGGGAGAATGAACGCTGCAGAGTGCACTGCAAGGTGTGTACTGGCACAACCAGAGGTCCTGAAGATGGGGTGTCCCAGCAGGCCTCCGGGGATGCAGGAAGGTGAAAGATCAGGTCTTCCACCTGGTTTTCCAGATGGATCACAGACATGCATCCAAAGACACTCTTGGGATTATACAGTGCAAACGTCAGGGAGTATAGCCTTGTCAGTAGGGTCATGGGTGCAGTAGGAGGACACTCTTTTAACATTGACCTTAATAGACCTAAAATATTTTGCCACTCTTGTCCTAGACTGAATATCTAGTATTATTTTCTATGTATAATTTATGAAGTAAGTGAAAGACTATGCAAAATAAGTAATGGACTATTTCAAGTAAAGTGATAGCTAAGTTAAATGACTTATAAATGTCAGTGTTACATTCATCAGTTTCACTGGCCCTCGGTCTTACCTTGCAAACTTGAAGAGACAAATTGGTTTATGCAGAACTATATATCACAGTGTAGCATACAATTATTCCTCAGACCATCTCCTTCAGTTAAACTGGGGAAGATTCTAGTCATATTAGATATCTGGTAAGATTTTGAGATTCATTTCAGCATTTCTGTGTGTCTTGTTTGGACTGTAGTAGTAATCCTGCAACGCACTAAACAATTTCCAAACAGAATTCCATACTCCAGGGACATTTTAGTCATAATATGTTGTTTGAAAACATTTCCATAACAAATAATTTTGCATTTACCCAGGCTGTTGTCTTCTGTTTGTTTCTTGAGCATGCATATTTGCTCAATGTTTGAGGCAGTGCCATAGAACAGAAGTAAAATGCTCAGTGTCACTCTTACTGTAGTGGTGTACATCTCTCCAGAATGGGTAGAACAGAGGACATCCTCTTGAAGAACTACTCCTGAAGGAGCAGTTTGTATATGAGTATGGTATATGAGAGAATGATACATATACCATTCTGTGATTCTGAGAGTCCTAACCCACCAGAGATATACAGAGGTCAAAAGGCGCTGAGAGTTTGTTAGAAAATAACGACCTCCAGTATTTACTTGTGAATTCCAAGTTAGAAAATAGTCTCTGAGTTTGCAGAAGCTTGTTTATAAGTGTTACAGATCCTTTGTGTGTGCTTTTGTATATGTGTGCATGTGTGAGTGTGACAGAGAGAGGAAGTGCCAGGTCCACCCAGAAGGAGTAAAACAGTGAAAGGAACCATTTGAGAGTTGGGGGGAAAAAAAAAAAAAAGGTTACTGGTGAAAAATACTGTGTTCTGCTGCACATTTCAGATATGCCACAGATTCAAAAAGGTCATTGCCAAGAGCTCTGTTGCAGAGACTCCATAAATGTGTGAAATGGCCCTGAGGGCAAGGCTGATAAGACAGTACAAATGTGTTTGATCTACAGGGTTTTTCTCTCTTCTTTCAGATTTGTTTTCTGTTCAGTCCTGTAATAAAGATGTTAGTCACAGCCATTTGCAGGCAAAACTGTATTTTTCAGATATAAAATATAAGATCTTAGAAATGGGAATAAGACCAAGAGAGGAGACTTGTTTAAGGAAATGGGTCTGTCAGCTGACACAGGGAAAAATAATTGAATAAGTATTGAAGCTGAGTATTTTTGCTTTCTCAGGAAAAGGCAATGGCCAAGTTTTGAACATCTGCAGGTGAAGCTTTATGTTTAATCTTTCTGTCAGGTGTCAGCAGAGGCAGACAGGGGCTGATTTTCAACAGGTACATATTATCTTTAATAAACAGGACATACAACATAAAACAACAGTGCTACAGTTTGATCACGACTTTAACCTTCCTTTATCTGTAGGTTCACTGCACATTTCTGAGTTAGTCTGGTCAGTTTACACAGTGGGGCAAACTATATTTCTGTGCTTCTGAGCACCAAGTCTGCATATCAAACATGAAAAACTGCACTTACAAGAGAAAATATCGCCAGTCTTTCTAGCTGAATGAGAAATAGATATTGTGACATGCTACATCATATGTGCCTTCCAACAGATTGATCTTCTGTACCCCGTTACAGTCCAGCTCCCAGTTTACACATTTACATCCAGATTTTTTTTTATCAATGGATGGATAATACCATTCCAAAGTCTTGAGGTTGCCAGGTGGTCCTCTCATTTTTTTCCTGGGATTGTCTGATATTCTTTTCCAGGTAGCCTAGTTATGGTTATCAAGAGAAAATAACTGACCTCACTGGAAGTTACAGTGATTCAGCTGCCCCCATAGTTTCAGGAGATAAAGTAGGGGAGTTTTGTTTTGGTTTCTTTTGTTTTTTGGGTTATACCCATTGAAGGAACAATTTAGTGCACCATGCTATACCTCAAAGTCTTCAGAGAAAGTCAAATGATCTGATAGACAGGAAGGGGACACTTACTCACTAAATCCTGCTTTCCTATCACTGAGTTAATTTGTCCTGACCAAATGCCTGATTTCTTCTATCCAGTTTCTGAACAGCTATTCTGTGGCTCTCAAAGCTACTCCAGAAGCTGCCTGAGTAATCTAGTTCAGATTATGTTTTGGGGTGCCACTTTTTCCCCTCTTCAATAGGTCCAAACCATCAGAGAATTTCTTTCTTCCTGGACTATGCAGTTAATGTACCATCTTTCTGTTTCATAACAGCTCTGTCACCTTAGTAGACGTGGCTAACATTTGCTTCAGATACTGAGTTACACAGAGACCTTCTTGGTTATCACTGTTTTAGACATCAGCAGTCTCACTCTATTATAGTAGCAGCAAAAGACCACTGGATAGGCATGCTCGCACAGCTACTCTGACCAGTGGATGCTGGGGAAATGGCTAAAGATCCTGGGAGTCACATACTTAACCTCAAATTTGAGTAAGACCATTTATGGTCATGAAGGGAACTTTCAGTTCTTATCATCTGTGTCACCATCTAGTCCTCAGTGATTTCCAGCTTCTCAAACTATGTTCTGCATGTCTCTTATGTTAATTTTCAGAGTGTGAAGTCTTTTGGCTATTTAAACCAGAGCTAGGTTAAGACCAAATAAAATTGCATATAGGTGTCCAGTTCTTGTTAATGGCGTCGCTGTATACACATCTCTGCATGCAACACTTAACAATGTAGACAAGTATTTTAAGAAACAACATAATCACACTTTAGATTGTATTCAAACATATATTCAAAGGCAAATGCAATTCTGCCATGATGATTTTGGATAATGAACCCCTTTAAGCACTCAAACATACATTAATAACATTTTGCTTTTATTCAATTTACACCTGCTTGTGCAAAAAATGTTATCACTCTTAGCAGAAGCTATTCTATTAATGTACATTTAATGAAAGTTTACTGCTGGGTATTCAATTAAAAATAATGCAGTAGTGTCTGAGGCTTTGAATTATATTATTTCTGGGAAGTGCTTGAAATGAGTCTATACTATCAGGTAAGGCCGTGATCTGCAGACCTGCTTTTGAGAGAAAGCGTGAAGAAACCTTGGATGATGGTACAAACCTGTTAGGTTGAATCAAATGTTATAAAATTTCTATCTAGAGAACTTTTAAAATTAGTTTACAGTAATATATCAGGCAGTGTATAGTTTCTAAAATGTCCAAGAAAGGCTTTTGCTTTTTTTTTTTTTTTTTTTTTTTGGCAGCCTATAGATGAAATGAAGAACTTAATTCTAGAAGCCACCATTGGAATTTTAGTCTGGAATATGCACTATCTAGAGCAGAGCTTCTCTTTCTAACAAATTTGCATCTGAAAGGGAAGCCTTTGATAAAAGGCATCAAACAAACATATTCATATTTCACTAAAAATGGCATTACGAGTTGTACTAGAGACGGCACATGTGAATACACGGGTGTGGAAAGATTAACAAGAAAGTATCTTCCTATGACCTGCAACTCATCCCCGCTTGACAAAAATCAGACCCAATACAGAGAGGGGAAAAAGAGGGAAAGACTTAAGTGCACTTACAAAAGACTGATTTGTCAGTGCCGGAATACCATGTGGAGCCAGGCTGTTGCACATTGTCATGTGGCATGTGCCCAAGCCTGCTCTTGGTATAATAAAACAAGATAGGAGGGGATGAGAAGTAGAGAAAAGAACAGAAAGGGACAGTAAGTCTACACTGATGGCACCAGGCAGAGGGACAGATAATAGCAGACATTTCTAGCGAGTTACATCAACCTCAATATGCAGCATTTTATGTCACTCATGTAAAGGATGCCCTGGTACTAATAAAGGTGGTACCCACAAAGCAAGAAGTAATACAGAGGCAGGGGAGTAGACTCATCTGCATATATATTGCTGATCTGCATTAGTAGCCAATGATCTTGCACCTTGATTTTCAGTGTTAGAATGGTGAAGAGGTTTATTATTCAAGGGAAAGCTTACAATTAAATAACAGCTTACAAGATCTGTTTTGGCACCTGTTTTTACTCTGATCTGACTAACATTACTGTTAGAAAACAGCACCCTATACAAACAGTTTTATGATCTCAGTATTTTAAAAGAGCTATTAGGGTCCCATAATTATTTTTTCAAGCAAGTGAAGGTAAAAAATAGGTAGCAGATATCTGCAGCTGAAAACAGTCACTTTTTATTTCAATAAAACTTTTTACTGTGTGCTTAGTTAAGTTAAGCATTTGCAATTCCTTCATGGTCCTTTGAGAGTCTGATTGATTGGGACGTGGCTCCTGGATCAATACTGCTGTAGCATATCAAACAGTTGCTAGTGCAATTGGTGTGATTGTTTTAGGGAAAGCAATTTGTCACTTTTCTGTCTTGCAAATATGCTAATTCAGCTCTTTTTCTGTATGCAAAACATTTCCTTCAGAAGTGATATCTGTGTATATGTAAAATGCTTTCATTGGCATATTTTTTCTGAATACCTGACTACTTAATGAATGAAATGGAAACCACAGGTAATTAATTTTGTTATAGTCTCAAGCCGATAGAAGTTCTCCAGATTCAGGATATAGTATTTCATCTTTGCTTGCGCTTCAGCTGTGGAATATTTAATTTGACTACTGCTAATCAGGTTCTTAACCATTGCCTGAAGAAGCAATCTTACAAAGCAGTTCCTTGTCATTTCTTGCTTCATATAAGAGGGTTTTTTGTCTTGATGCCTCATTATATACCATGCTTATTTTGCTCGTGGAAAAAGGAAAGAAACGGCTGAAGTTTTCCTTATTGCCTGTGGGAATCTCCTAGTCCTTTAGAAGCTTTGCGAGGCATTGTAAGATCAGCTGGTGAGCAGAGAAAAAGTCTGCAGTCGTCTTCTTAGCAGAGTTACTTACATATCATGCTCTATTTCCATTTTACTTAAGGCTGGAGTTTTCATATCCACCTGGATGGTCTCAAACCAAGAAGGAACAAAACTAGGCAAATATTACTGAGGCATGGTCTGTATTGTATAGAGTTGAACGTACTTCCTGATTAATCCTAGAGAGAACATAATGCTTTGTTAAAGCTCAGCATCACAGGCATGTTAAAAAAATGTTTACTGTGGACCAGTTTTTCAACTGGACCTCACTGTATACAACAGAATGTAAACGGAGTAGATGCACTGCAACAGTACCTGTTGCTATCAATTTTGTCTCAGTTTTTAGCTGCAGTATAATGCAAGGTTGTTATGTTACTGGTATTTTGAAAACATTTCTCTTGTGGGCCCATCTGAAATGAAAGTTTGAAATACATTTTTAATACAAGTTTTTATAAAATAATGGCTATGACAATCTATCATTTTCTACCCATTCTTTTGTTGTGGTAAAATAAAAAATTAAAATTACTTGTTTCAAATTCTAATGGACTAAAACTGTTCTTCTGTAATGATGCCTACATATTATAATTATGTGTATTCAATAAAAATTAACTATTTGGCTTATTCAGAAGTATTATGGAAGCTAGTTATCACCTTTTTTCTTGCAGGCTATAGAGTCAGAGAAAAGCCACTGGTTCTCTAATGGCTAACAAGTCCTTAAACTAGATATTAAAGCATCCTGTAGAGCACTGGAACATAAAATTTCTTTATGAAAGTAATACTGCCAGTATAAATCAAATTCTGAGTTTAAAGACACAGCAAGAAATACATTTTTAGAATGCCCACGCACAACATTAAAATTAACATATTAAAATATATTTGGTTACAGCAACAATAAATTTAAATCATATATATAGCAGCAGCAGCAGCTGCTTTCAGCAAGAGGAGGAACAAATACTCTCAACTGATGTTCAAACAGTGAATACACGATCAAGCTAATTCTCAGGAATGTACCAGTTAAGCACCTACAGAAACACGTGTAAGGCTCAATTCAATTATAGTTTCTTTTAAAATCTTTTTGTGTGTCCCATATTGCTAGCTGTACTTAATAGTCATGCAAAATAAATTGAAAAGTAGATTACTCAGAAAGACTCTGTCCCGATAACTGTTTCAAAAAGGTGCCATACAAAATGAACACAAGCAAAACCAGTAATTTATTTGACTTGCATTTAATGAGACATAAGAGCACCTGTATCTTATATAATGTAATATCTGTATCATTGGTTGATATTGTTTAAACAGAAGAAAAAGGTAGTGCTTAAAATGAGAACATAAACCTTGGTAATAAGCAAAGCTTAGATGGATGTGTTTATCTCTTTAAACACCCTGACACCTCAAAGACTACAGCAGCTTTTCATGAGTCCAGATCAATGCAGTCAAAGATAAATTTAGGCCCTTGGAGTTAATCATGAAATGACAGTTTAGAGCTAACTTGTTACTGAATTCTTCCCATGCCTTTTTTTTCCTTTAGCAAAAATTTCACCTTGAGCACTGTTTCGTTTATGACAGCATCTCTCCTTCTAGCTCTCATAGGGGGAAAAATTGCAGTATCTTCCCTGCTTTGTGTGATGATAGATTTAAGAAGACTGTTGCTGCCAAGGATAGTTGTGGAATACAAAGCAAATAATTTAATGAGTAAGATTGCTTTTTTACAACAAGTGGTACAATGGAACATGAACATTTGAAAATATGTATTGAAGCAGAAAGCATTTTAATTTGTTGCATCTTACATTCCATCAGTTCAGTTGAAAATATGTATCAGATGTCTATGCCTGTGACTGCTCTTTAAGATTCATTTTTAAATCACCCAGGACTTACTAGCAGCACAAAAAAGTTCTGAATAAACGTAATTTCCTTGACATTATGCAGACTGAGCACATTTTTGCCTGTGGGGTATGCAACTCCTCTTGAGGTCAGCCAAAAATCTGTAGTCTCACTACAGGTCAAGATTCCAGACCAAGACTGAATGTTAAAGTGTCTAGTGCTAAATTATGTCTTT
Source organism: Chionis minor (assembly GCA_013398295.1). NCBI lineage: Eukaryota > Metazoa > Chordata > Aves > Charadriiformes > Chionidae > Chionis > Chionis minor. The sequence continues at coordinate 276,332 of VZSF01005376.1, forward strand.
TCATGCATGGGTGCAAAAGGAGAAAAGGACAGGAACACTCCCCATGTAGCAACTATCCAGAACAGGTCTGTGGAGTCTCTGTAATAAAAAGCCAAAAGAAGTTCAAATTTCTTACCGTATGAAAATGTCCGTACCCCAGACATACTCCTCCGAAGGGTAAGAAGTAACCACAGTTCCCTCCCCAGCTTTGACATATTACTGCTTCCCACAGCTCTGGCAATTGTTGAGAGGAGGTGTAGCAGTCCTCTCCCTACATTGGATGGCAATGCCTGTCACCTAGCAGGCAAAGGAAAGATGAGGGCTTTCAACTCTTTCTGCTCTGGGCCCTGGCCTTCATATGAGTCTCACAACACCTCTGTGAAGAGACATGCAGGCAGACCATGAGAAACATAGGTTTTCTGTGGGTTGGATGGGTCCATTTTCCACCTTAAGCTCTACAGGTTTTAGCTTTCATGATATGAATCTACACGGATGGGTGGAGACAAGTTTAAGGTAAATTCAGTTCCTAACAGCTAATATTCCAGTGCTCCCAAAGCTCATTTAAAGAGCTAAACTTTTCTTCCCTACAGTTCATTACAGTGCCTGAGCACTCTGCAGAAACAATTTATCAATCATTTATAGGAGGAGATGTTATTGACATTACTTTTATTTAACCTTTAATAGTACCTTAATTGTGCTTTTCAGTTGAAAAGGGAGACCGCAAGAGACACCTCTCTGAAGGAACAGACAGAATTTTTTTGGCAGACCTCTGATTTGGCAAATCAATGACCAGCATGTATTTTAAGATGTGCAGGTTTAAGTATTCAGAACTGAAAATGTAGACCTATGATTTATGGCTATATCTGAAATTAGGGTAAATAATGTCCTGGGAAAAAAGTGAATTACTTTGTGACAGGATCTAAATTCAGCCAAAGCCTTGAGAGGAATCTGTCTGCTATTTTGATTAAGGAGACCACGTCAAAAGGAACAAAAAATAGAAAAGCTTTCTAAGTGCAATAAGTTTCTGATCTATTGGCAGATCGAAATCATAGAATCATAGAATCATAAAATGGTTAGAGTTGGAAGGGACCTTAAAGATCATCAAGTTCCAACCCCCCTGCCATGGGCAGGGACACCTCCAACTAGAGCAGGTTGCTCAAAGCCCCATCCAGCCTGGCCTTCAACACTTCCAGGGATGGGGCCTCCACAACTTCCCTGGGTAACCTGTTCCAGTGCCTCACCACCCTCACAGTAAAGAACTTCTTCCTAATATCTAATCTAAATCTCCCCTCTTCCAATTTAAAACCATTACCCCTTGTCCTATCACTAGACTTCCTGACAAAGAGTCCCTCTCCAGCTCTCCTGTAGGCTCCCTTCAGATACTGAAAGGCTGCTATCAGGTCTCCCCGAAGCCTTCTCTTCTCCAGGCTGAACAGCCCCAGCTCGCTCAGCCTGTCCTCATAGGAGAGGTGCTCCATCCCTCTAATCATCTTTGTGGCCCTTCGCTGGACCTGTTCCAACAGTTCCATGTCCTTTCTATGTTGAGGACTCCAGAGCTGGACACAGTACTCCAGGTGGGGTCTCACAAGCGCAGAGTAGAGGGGGAGAATCACCTCCCGTGCCCTGCTGGCCACGCTTCTTTTGATGCAACCCAGGATACGGTTGGCTTTCTGGGCTGCCAGCGCGCACTGCCGGCTCATGTTGAGCTTCTCATCCATGAGCACTCCCAAGTCCTTCTCCTCAGGGCTGCTCTCCAGCCATTCTCTGCCCAGCCTGTATTTATGCCTGGGATTGCCACGTCCCAGGTGTAGGACTCTGCACTTGGCTTGGTTGAACTTCATGCCATTTGCATTAGCCCACCTCTCAAGCCTGTCCAGGTCCCTCTGGATGGCATCCCTTCCCTCCAGTGTGTCAACCGCGCCACCGAGCTTGGTGTCATCGGCAAACTTGCTGAGGGTGCACTCGATCCCACTGTCCATGTCTCCAACAAAGATGTTAAATAGCACTGGTCCCAGTACTGACCCTTGCGGGACACCACTCGTCACTGGCCGCCACGTGGACATTGACCCATTAACCACAACCCTTTGAGTGCGGCCATCCAGCCAGTTCCTTATCCACCGAGTGGTCCATTCATCGAACCCGTGACTCTCCAATTTGGAGACCAGGATGTCATGCGGGACAGTGTCAAATGCTTTGCTTAAGTCCAGGTAGATGACGTCCGTTGCTCTGCCTTTGTCCACCAAGTTCGTGGCAGTATCGTAGAAGGCCATCAGGTTTGTCAGGCAGGATTTGCCCTTGGTGAAGCCATGTTGGCTGTCTCCAATCACCTCCTTATTTTCCATGTGCCTTAGCAGAGATTCCAGGAGGATCTGCTCCATGATCTTGCCAGGCACAGAGGTGAGACTGACTGGCCTATAGTTTCCTGGGTCCTCTTTTTTTCCTTTCTTGAATATCGGGGTTATGTTCCCCTTTTTCCAATCCACAGGAATTTCACCAGACTGCCACGATTTCTCAAATATGATGGAAAGTGGCTTCGCAACTTGGTCCGCCAGCTCCTTCAGGACCCGGGGATGAATTTCATCAGGTCCCATGGACTTGTGCACTTTCAGGTTGTTCAGGTGGTCTCGAACCTGATCTTCTCCTACTGTGGGCAGTTCTCCATTCTCAGAGCCCCTGGTTTTACCTACTGTGACTTGGACAGTGCAGTTAGAGCCCTTGCCAGTGAAGACTGAGGCAAAAAAGTCATTCAGTACCTCAGCCTTATCCATATCCTGGGTGGCCAGGTCTCCCGTTTCCTTCCGGAGAGGGCCCACAGCCTCCCAAGTCCTACCTTTTTCCCTGACATAGCTATAGAATTTTTTCTTATTGTCTTTGATGTCCTTGGCCAGATTCAGTTCTCTTAGGGCTTTCGCCTGCCTGATATGGTTCCTGGCCACTCGGACAGTTTCTCTATATTCCACCCAGTCCACCTGTCCTTGCTTCCACCCTCTATAGGCCTCCTTATTGATTTTGAGCTTATAAATACAATGCTTTGTGAACACATACATCTTTCATAGCCAGTGGGCCCTTGCGGGTTGCTCCAAACTTAATCTCAGTCCAGCAGCTTCAAGTGGCACTTGGGGTTGCAGGAAATAACATCCTCCCCACAGGGTCCATAGGAAGCATCTGTCTTTTCATCACCTCAGAAGCCTGACTCTGTGTTCCCTGTTGCAGACTCCTTTCCGCACCCCCTCTGCTCCTTGCCACCCAACGGCCTTGATGTTCAGACATACACACTCTGGCATGCACACTAAGGTGTCTTTCCCACGGCTAACTTAATAATCTGTGGAGGAAATGTAATGTATATAAACTCAGTAATAGCGATTGCTTCTTCTGAAGAGAAGATTCGCAATAATGACTCTTGATAATTATTCATATGATTGGCTATCTGAATAAAGACATGCATAAAACTCACAGTATATTTAAATTTCATTTAATTCAGTAAATTTCCTAGCTCAGTAATGATCTCACTGAATTAAATTAAGTCAACAGCTTTATTTTATTTATGCCTCTCAAGCTCTGCCTGTATGTATTGATTAGATGTTGCTTTTCAGAAAGCTTAATGAATATTACACAGTGATTTTGTATATAGAAGGTATGATAGAAGAAAATTCTGTTTTAATTAAGTGATGGTGATTGTTTCAGAAGTTTTGAAGGCAATAAATAGTATCAAGCATGCACAGATGATGTCAAATAGCTTAAACCCTTGCTTGTTGTCTTAATTTATGAGTCCACTGGGGGGAGGAGGGATTTTAAAACCAATATTATGCAACAAACTCGAAATACTATAATTTGTCAGATTTGAACGTTTCAAAGGAGGTAGCCTTCAAGACTTACAAAGAGTCAGTTAACTTCTGTTAATATTTCTAATACGTGTGTAGGTAATTTTAGTTTTTTGAATAACAAAGATTTGGCCTGATCTGAGGATGTGATTTTCTGTTAATTTTTTTTTAATTCCTATAGAATGGTGTACAAGCAATGTGTTTGATGCTTCTAATAAATTTTCTAATATTGGAGCCTGTGGAAAACCAACTTATTTCAATTCATTCATGTGTAATAATTACTTTTAATTTGAGCTGATACTAGTAGTCTCTGACAAAGAACAGATAGTGGAGATTTTACTCAGGGTAGTATACAACACTGAAGCCTGGAGTCTGGACTAGGAGTCTGAAGCAAAATTCAAATGATGGTCAGAATAATTTTTAAAATATACTTGATTAGCTCTAATCTGAGCTTCTTACCTGAGACAGCAAGTCAAGGTGAGAAAAAAACCAAAGTAATTTAATTAAAAAACTAGTTTGAGTTAGCTCAAAATAAATTAAAGAAGTTCTTTCTTTTGTTATCAATAAGGACTCTAATTCCAATTAGCATTAGGAAAAAAAACCACAATAGCAACTTATAAATGAATCATAAGGTCTGATCCTGCTTGTTTTGTTCTGGTAAAGTTAGAATTAGCTGCGTGACTGCTAATAAATTGAGGTTCTGGACTTCCTTACGTAAGGTGAAAAAAAAAATCAAAACTAATTTCTAGTTCATCAGGTACATCAGGTCTTCTTTTCAGAAGGAAAAGTTTAGGTTTACAGATCTTCAGATTTTCAAATTTCCAGAAAATGATGAGCTAATTCTGGCTTTACATCCTGAACACAAGAAAGCCACTAATCAAAGATGGACATATTTGCTTTCTTCTTAAACTAGATGTTTGTGAAAGAGGTGAGAGGAAGAGACATTTTAGAAATGCATCTGTTTCTTGTTAGGAGCAACACAAAACCTTTGAAAAGTTTCCCAAAAACAGAAAATCAAAGAACAGGAGAAAAAGGAGGGTGGAACAAAATTAACTTCTCTTTCTGAAAGGATCATAATTTTTGGACATACTTGAGTAGTCTTTTGAAAGGAAATGGAAGAAAGGATGAAAGAAAAGTATGTCATCCGGTCTAAAGTATAATTTCTAGTAAGAACAAGAAAGGCTAGCTAAAGATAGGAAGTGTTAATATTAGTCCTGAGAATCTAACCACTGAAAATTTGATGAGAATGGGTTTCCACAAAAAGAAAAACAATTGTTTCATTTGATATTTTTCTAAAATAAAAAAAAGTTTTATCACCTTTTGGGCATATAAAAATAGCGTGTATTCCATATTACTTCATGCAATTTTTTAAAGGAGAGCTCTCATACAATTTTCAAGGAGTCCTAAAAAATCTAGCCTGAAAAAAAAAAAAAAAGGTTTTATCAATAATAGAAAAGGTCAGTTTTACAGAAAAGGTCAGTTTTACAGCAGGTATCATACCTTACGCTTAACCAGAAGAATTGTTCTTTGCATCTACAGACAGTCGAAAAATACCCCGATCCCAAGTATTTCGCAGTAGATCTAAAGTATGTCTAATCCTCTTCATTCTCTTCAGTCACGCGTGAGAGCAAAGGCTGAGAATGTTACTTTTCACAAGCACAGCACAGGTCTACACATCTTCAGAGCTTTTGGGGTACAGCTTCACTCTCTTTTTCAGAAGGCATCAGATCTAAAAGAAGTTACCTCGGACTAGTATTAGTCAGATTCATAATCACTGGAAGTTTAGCTAAGAAAAATCAGAATTTTTAAGGTAAATGATAATTTTTGAGATAATCAGTCAAGAATTTAATCTCAGGATGCATAATAGAAATACAAGTTCTGAAAACTACAGTATTCTAAAAAAACACTACAGTGTTTTTCAAAGCCACTACAAATATTTCTAATAAAACAGTAGAGATTTTTACCATATTGGAACCAAGAGGCAACAAGAGGAGACTAGCCTATCTAAAAAAGTTAATGGGATTTGTACTTTAGATCTGGTTCAAACGTGGTCCATGTCTACACTAAGATCAAGACACATCCTGTAAGACAGCTGTTCTACATCTGCCACATTTGTAACTCTGTAAGTCTTGAGTAAGTCCTAACGTAGCCCTGAGGAATGGCTTCACAGTTTAAGAGCAGTTAAGAACATAAGCAGTTTAATGTTCACTGAATTTGAACAATTTAAGTCTTCTCATCTTAAAAAGAAATCTATGCAAATAACATTCATTGTTGTTACTGTCTGCAGTTAATACCTTTTTCCTAGAGGCAGCTGCTTTGTATAAACCAGAAATGTAGAAGTTGGTTACCTCCTTGGTTGCCTCCCTACCAGATCTGTTTCCCCTACTTTATTATCATTGCCATCTCTCATTTCTTTATATGCAAGCAAGCCATTAATTTCCAGCACCAATCTGTGAATTAGTATAAAGGTTTGTATTTCTTGCATCAGAAGATTTTCATTAAATAAATCCATTGTTTTCTGCAGTTGCAAAATCTTTATCGAGCTAACTTCTTTTTTTATTGTCCTGGTATTGATACCTTCCAAATACACCAATATTGCCGAGTTTTAGCTTTTTTTTTTTTTTTTGTCACCTATTTACCATTTATTGAAACAAGAACTATGTACTCTGGGTAGTTGTTAAGACCGAAAGAGCTTCAGAGTGTGATCTGAAAAGGCCGCCTATGCTTTCCATTTTTTTATGACAACTATTTCTTGCAAATACCAAATGAAGAGAGATTGCTTAATCCTTCTGCATTTATTCTGTTACATTGCCATAGCATTTCAGCTTACTTGAAGCTCTTCTTCTACTATCTGCTTACTGTCCTTTACTGTGTCATCTGGTATTCACTCACAACCACTGAGGTCCAGAGAAGTCCATTTCATTCAATATCCCTTAAAACATGCCTTCTTAGTTTGACATGAACTTATGGCCTGATACGACACCACTAATGGGAGTCTGGTAAAAATAAGGTTCGCTACGAGTGCTTTATGTTATAAAAGTATTCATTTCCAAAATATTCCTATTTTATCTCTACCACCAATTCTCCCCAGTAAACCTTGACAGACAGACCTGTGTCCCAATCTGTCAAGAGCATAACTTTTAGCAAAACATGTTGAAAACAGCAGTAAGAGTATCACATCCCCTCTGCTCATATATAAATACAATGGAAGTCCATTAAAATGGAAAAGAGAAAAAACAAAGAGAAGCAGCAAACAAAAAACTCCATGGAGCCACTTCTACCACTTTTACAATGCTGCTATGGTATAAACAGATACTTAAGCAGAATGCTTAGAAGTAACTGCATTTTGAAGTTGGATATAAACTGGATATAAAATGGTTATAAACTTTATTTCCTTTTTGAGAATTCTTCTGATTACCTTGTTACTGCTCTGCACAGGTAGTCTGCTCCTACTCAGACCTTGGGCATCTAGCTCAGTGCCTTCAATTATGAGACTGATCTCCTTAGTAGAGATAGACAGGGCATCTAAGCTTAGTCATGTTTGGCAAAACATAATTTTTTTCGTATTTTTTTTCATAGGTAAGAGCTAGTCAAAGTCATTAGCTGAAACAGGTACTTATATTTGGGTGATATAAGTGACTCTGTACACTGAGTATGTGAAAATCACAGAAAGAACAAAGTCCTTCAGTCTAAGTTTTAATGTATCATTTCTTTTCCTATGTAGATTACATTTTAGCAAAGCAATGGAGAAATCATGAAGAAAACAAAACATCCCTCTGTGCTGAAAGAGGTTTCAGTCCTGTTGCACCTGATTTGGAAATGTCAAAAATTAAGAAATATGAGAGTCACCTTGTGATCGTATGTGAACGTCACTAACTGACTTTTTAATAAAAGGTAAACTTTGCTTTTCTTGTACTAATAATTCCCAGTCACAGCTTTCTCCTTCAGATGGTAATCTAATGGTTTATTCTTCACCTTTCTTAGAAGTGTGATTTTTTTATTGTTGACATTTTATACCTTAATTAGTGACTTATGAAAAATTACTGTTAAATTCTTAAAGACAATTCAGAGATTCCATGTTAATTTTGTGGAACTATGTGTGGTTACTATGCTGAATAGGTCTGGGAAAAAATTATCTCTCATCAAAGGTAGAAGACTTTGTTGTCCCAAAAGTCACTTGATTTGCATTCCTGAAATAAACACTTCTCACCTAAACTCTTGAGGAAAAGTTGTTCATGCACTCTTGGATGAGATTTCAGCGAGTCCAGATTCCACTCCCATGTCTTCACATAACTTAAGAAAGTGGTAGATGCGAAAATTAACTGCCATAAATCTTGATGCAAAGTTGGCCTAAAGCTCCCAGGAAATAAACCAGAGATGTTCTTGAAAAACGGAGAGATAATGCCTCAAACCACAACGATGGACATCAGGTACATTGCTTATTTAGGCTCACTAGTCTCATGCCTTTTCTCAGGGACTCTGAATTAAGGTGTTTTCAGGGGGCATGGGGGAGGAAATAACTCTTTATTACAGTTTGCCTGACTAAGAGAGTCTTACTTTAACATCATAGACCTTTTCAGTTGAACCAAATTGTGAGACGAGTCTGGCATACACCAGTTTGAATCCTAACAAAGGGGTGCTAAAAAGACATAGCATTCTCCTATATTTTTATTATTTTTTTATTTTTAACTCTTTTTTTCCCCCTCACCAACATCATAACCATGGGCTCATGTCATGGACCATGGGTTCAATGCTCTATCAGGCTGGACTTCAAATTTTGGTCTACAAATTGCACTCATGTACATGCATGAGTGCATGAATTATTACAAAATACAGACTAAATTAGTTTTTTATGTATATATTTTGAAGACTGAATGGGCAATTAGAAACTGTGATTTATAAACTATACCGAGTAGAAACTTGAATAAATTGGACAGCTGTCATCTCATTTGGACAAATTTAGATGGCTGTCTGAAAATCACATCATTCAGTTCATTAAGACAAGTGAGGGCATGAAGCTGTTAGAAGTGACATCTACTGAAAAGGTTATAAAACACTCTTAGTCATTAAAAGGTCATATGGCATTTTCCACTGAAGAAATACAGAAACCAGTTATTAAAACCAAAATAATTCCAATTATTTTTTTCCTCCTAGGCATTTCATAAACATCATTCCTTCTTAGTAATTATGATGTCTGACTCTTAACTTTAAGGAGTAGGCAGCAATCACATTTTGCACAGCTCTGAGCACATTGTTGGTACCAGGCATAGAGTAAAGAATGTAAATGAGTGACAGTAATCAAGAACTGAAAGGCCATTTTTTTTGTTTGGATAGCAATATCCCGCATGCCTGCTTTTCTCCCCTCTCGTCTGTGCTGAGGAAGGGATTTTTAAGTTTAACTTCATAGAAAAACAACATACATCATTTATTCTAGGGCAAAATGTGCTTTAGAATCCTTTTAGAGTCGGAGATGGCTTAGCAATGGGAAGTTATTTAAATTAGCTACTGTTCTCACTTCCATTCAAAACATCTGCAGCATTTGAAATTGGCATGTTGGCTCCTCAGGGATGTATTTTCATAAAATCTAGTCACCCCTGCAGCATTGATAAGCACACACACTCAGAAACCCATGTAAGGAATGGCAGGGGAGTAGTAATACCCACTTATGCATTGCATTAATTTTAATAGGGAAAAGATAAGGTCTTTATATAAAAAGAGATGAGAAATTACATGCTATGTCACTAAAAATAAGTATATGCTAACACATTATACTATTCTGTACTATACAGTGTCTCCTGGGGACAGCTGTTTCACTTAGTGAGTTTACCAGTTGATCCTCTTCTCAGCATTTAGACCCAGCAGGTGAAACTCTCGCATCCTAGATCCACCAGTAAAAGAAAATCCCATTATAAGACTTCTGTCAATGTTTAGCACCTTTGCAACATCATAGATTTTCCTTTTTGGTGAATTGTGCTAAATATGAGAACTGTTTGGGAAGGAAGGCCGTACTTGTCCATGATAAATGTAAGGGCAAATTATGTGTTCAAGAATAAATGTATCTTTAAGCCACAGAAAGTTTAAAGTTTAAAATTTGCTTTGATGTATAATTGCAACAAAATAACTTGTTTTCCCTGAAATGTGCTCTTTTATAGGGCCAACCTCTTCAAGAAGGCTAGAGGTGAGGACTTTGTTATTGTTACTATGATGATCATCATCATTATTCTAGTAGAAATAAGATTCAGTCTTGAGTAAAGAACAAGATAGCCATGAGACAAAGCTCTGATAACTCAGGCTTATTGTGTTGTAAGATGCAGACTATTACCATCAGATAAGAGAACTAGAGAACATTGTGGGTGGGCAGAGTTGATGGTAGTGACTTTGACACAGATACCAGTTTTTCTAAATTATGTTCCTATGACTCAAGATCATTACTACTTCTGTGGGAAGCACTGCAGATTTTAATGCAGTTTTCGGTCCACGTTTTAGCAGAGAGTCAAGAAGATAATTGGGAACATCTCTGGACTCGATGATTCTGCTTGATTTACTGAGGGATCATTTAACTTTTTGATGGTTTCCTCAGCCACAGGGGAGTCCGAGACAGACATGAAAGGAGGATGACATAGTATATGTACAGGCCTGCTTGATCAATTATTAAAAACTAAAGCAACATGCCCTTGGTAGAAGAATGGCCTACTTGAGTTCAGATTCATGATTCTGTGAGGACATCCTCTGTAATACAGGCCAGGAAATTTCACCCAGTAAATGAGGACAATTATTTTAATATATCACTTGATCGGTAAAACAGAAGATATATTTTTTATATTTTCAACTGATTTAGTGGCAGCTGTTACCAAAACTGTGTCATCAACTGTGCCTAAAAGAAAAACCACATGGAAAATTGTACAATTTAAAGTTTTATTTTAGTCTGAAGCTCAGCTCTAATTAAACAGTATTTTAATGCTTGCGTAAGACTTATGATTAATATAAAATTTGTTATTTTTAATATTATTACTGTCAGATTTCAACAATAAATTTTAAAGTATACAATGTGTGACTCTTCCTAAATGTAAGTTTATATGTACACAAAAATAAGTGTGTGAAATGCATCTTTTTACCAAAATGAAGCAATTTTCTACGAAAAAGAAAATTGCTTTATAAGAATTCAGTATGTTCAGAAACAATTTTCCCTGCAGAACTGCAAGCACCATTACACAGCATCCTTGATTATGAACTTATCCTAGTACAGGCCCCACTAATTAGGCAAGGGCATCATTAGTGGTGCTTTAATGATTTGATACAAGATTGAAGACAGGGAACTAGGAAATGAAATAGGTTGGTTAGAGAAAAGATGCTAAGAGTTTTAAGATTACACAGCCAAAAAAGTTTGGGTATGCAAGTAAGAGTTTCTATGCAAAAGACAAACACTCTGTTGCATACAATAATACAGTAATGCTAATTTTGGGGGGAGATATTGTAGTTCAATAAATACATATAATGTTTAATTGTATGTATATATCATTATGTTTATACACATATGTAGACAATATGTGTGTATAAAATTTCTAAATCAGTTCCATAAATATTATTTTTTGCATTTGGTAAGATACAACATTGTTGCTTTACCCTTATATTAATATAGGCTGCGCAATAACATTCACCTGTTATTGAAAGAACAAGCTTGTACCTATCAATGCTAGGTTTTAGATAATGACTTTTAGACCCCACGTGTTACAAATCACTGATGTTAAGTATACCTATTCCTGTCCAGCTGGAGTCTTGACTGGTAAATGTAGAATAGTTATAATGTGGAAAAAAATCAATTTAATAACAAATGGTCACTTCAGAATTTTCAGAAAACTGCAGAGGGAATAAGCAAGCTAAAGTCAGAAGGTTTGTATTCCACCTTCTCTGTTCCTGCCTCTCCCCTCTCAAACATTTCAGGCTTTCCATATCTGTAAATACTGACTGCACAGGTTGCAATTTGTTGATTTTTTAATGTACAACTCATGAAACAGCCACACACTGCCCCACAAGTTCAGAACTCTTTGTGTCCTCACTTCATGCTGTGTCAGAATGCAAGGTTAATTAGACTATGCTAAAGGAAATCTTGGTAAGTCTCAAAAGAGACATTTTGCTTATGCTTTTACTGCTTAAATTGTGCCTACTTTTTGTGATGACCCAAAAACTGTGCTGTTCAATAAACACTGAAAGTACAAAGAAATCTTTCTCTTCTTCTCTCCCATGTGCCTTTATACACATTATTGTAGGAGGCTCATAAAAGTGAAGCATCAAGATGAGGGCCTTTATTTAGCTGAGGCATAATAATTTAATACAAGTGTAATGCACATGACGAGTTGACTTGCAAACAGAATAATATAAGATCTTCAAATGCATGCTTTCAATAAAGCAGTATTTTAAGAACACTTTTTTAAACTAATGTGTTCAGACAACGTATGCCTTCTCTATTACCTATTCATGAATCTGCTTCTCCTTCATACACTTGAAATAAATGTTGAATTGACTTGCAAACTAATTATAGAACAGTGCAACCCAAGCCTCAGCACAGTCATTCCAGCTCTAGTGTCCTGGGTGACTTATGTAATACCAGAAGCACTTGGATTTCTTGGAAATAAGGAGCTACGTTAGATGAGCGCCTCATCCTGTATTTGTAGTACAGTATTTCAGTAGCCGAATATAAGCAGTGTTCTTTCTAGGTCACTCCTCCACATGAGGGAAATGGAAGTGAAGTTTATTAACTGAAATTTAGTTTCAGCTGAACAGTCTTTTCAATCCTGAAAAGACACCATAAAAATATCCCTTATTTGTTCATACTGAAAGTGCATCCCTTTCATTAACTGAATGGATACTAAAATAGCTGAAATCCTACTAATAGTATGTCTTTACATATATTCTGCCATAAGCTGCATAGTCACGCTTCGTGTTGTAAATTATTTAAATAAAAAGTAACTTCAGTTAATGAATTTGCATTCTTTTAGGCTAAATGCATATCAAAATCATAATAATATACGTAGCTGGGCTTCAGGGAGAAATTCACAGGAGCTAAAAAAATACCGATATCACTTTCTTGGCATCCATTTGCGCAAGAATTTTCAGCTCATTAGAGATTTCGGCCCCTACAGATACAATGTTTGTCAAGTTAAAAGGAAAAAAAAAAAGAAAAAAAAAAAGCCTCGATCTTTTACGGTAAAATGGTGGGCAACCTCCACTAGTTCTGTGACAAGAAATTTGTCACTGCTAGTGCTGTTCAGAATCATTAGGTTGGAAAAGACCTTTAAGATCATCGAGTCCAACCATTTAATGAAAGGAAGGGAGAATCAAGCCCCCATATGCAATCTACTACAGCGGTTTAAAGCTGCTTTCTCAGAGATTAGTAAAATGCTTCCTCTCTCTGATATCGGAGGTTAATGTTGAATTCAGCTTATTCCTCACACTACATCTCCTTGTAACTGTCATTATTACAGTCAGTCAAAATGTTTTTACATGTATTTTTGCTGGTCTTTCACTGAAATACTAAAGACTTTTAAAAAACTACATTTTCCCAAAATTTACAACATTTTAAATATATTACATACCTGGGATTTCAAGGATTTCTTGCTTGGTTGCAGCCCATCACCGTTTTCCCTTCCCATCACCTTAATTCCCCTTAATGTAATATGCATAAAACTGGGGGAGAGGAGCAATAATGGAAACAATTTCTGAGAAGATCAGCCTATAAAAGGGGTCTTAAACGAAACTCCCACTAGCCATCACAAGAACATATCCTGTCAACATATTTCAAGAATGTTATTTTTCAGCCAAAAAGTCAAGGTTATATTGAGGTAAAAGACTATTTTACAGTGAGGCTGTGGATTCTTTTAATCCATTTTCCTAACTTGAGAGTTGGCTCAATATAAATGATACCAGTGCCTGGTCTTTCTGAGCTTCTGATATGGTCTAGATTATTTTTTGGCCACAGCAAAATATTTTTTTTTTTTTTTTAACCAAGCCATAGCGATTCCTATATATACCTGCTATTAGGTTTTTAGGTAATTGGGTATGAGTATCAGAACTGTTCACTTTGTGTTCTTTTTTTATTGCAAATCCACCATCAATGAATTTACATTTATTTATTATGAAAAGCACTTTCAGTCTCGGTGGATTTCAGTATGTTGAAGAAGAATGGTCTTCAGCTTAAATAAATCTCAAGCGACTTTCCTGTTTGGGGCTAAACTAATGCTATGAGCGTGTGCAAGGTAAAGGTATAGAGAATATAGTATTTGATTGATATTGTACAGAAATAGGCTTGTTCTCAGATGAGGAGTGTTTTGGCCAATAAATAGTGCTCCCTACTCAGGGCAAGCCTTTAAAGTATATAATAAATACTCTGGATGCTTTAATGTCCAAAAAGAAGTGAAAGGACATCCTTTTTCAGAATTAGTTAAAAAGGCTTCATATAATACTATAATACCTAGCAGCTGATGCCTTTCAAGACAGATGTCCAATGCTATGTTGTAAAAATGCAGAATAAAAATCAGCTCTTACATGAGAGAATTACAGTCTATGCACATTCATCTCAGAAGGTCTGAGCTGACCCGCTTAGTCACTGGAGTTCTGTTTTAATGGCGCGTAGGTGTTTAAAAAGTGTTTATACCACAAAGCTGCCCCCTGCAGATAGTACTCCTGGTACATTCACAGTGTGGTGGCAGATAAATAGAGAACAAACAACTCCCCCACTAAATACATTAAGAAGTAATGGCATAAGACTAAAGTAGGACAATAATTATGACAACCAGGAAAAATAAGTAGTGAAAGTAACAATCTGTTTGCTTAATGCATTTCAGCTTGTCATTCTTTTGCAATGAAATTAGAAAGAAATACAAAGCAGCTAATGTTTCACCTAGAAAAATACGTCTCTGGAAAGCACAGAATAAGAACAGGGAGGGGTTTTTTGCTCTAGTGTTTTGATTTTTTTCCCCAAATTGATTGTGTATTTTGAAGGCAGACATTTTATTGTGACAGAATTCGAAGGGATTATTACATACAACCTACATTTACCTTGCCTTTTACTTTCAAGATTTCACTCAGTCTGCTACTGCCATGGAGAAATTGTCTAGCCACTAACACATCCTGTCAGTGTGATTCAATAGATTTCACCTGAACTTAAACGTACAGTGGGTCTGAGCTGGAGTCATGACAGCAATAAATTAACCTGGTTAAAATACGATGGGAAAATACTTACCCAAAGGAACTTATTTCATTGTGTATTTTACCCCTAGTATTATCCTTTCACTTCTGTGCTATTATGAGACAGTGCGACTTGCAATTTAGAGGTTCTTAGAAGGATAGATTTTATCTAAAATAGGTTTATTGTGAGAACCTATTACAGATTCCAAAATTTTCTTCAAAATTTAAAGATTTTTTTTTGAGATGAAGATGCTACTGCATATATAATATGACAATGGAATTAAACAAAAAATGCACAATACATGTCATCAAAGAGAGGATTGAAAATATTTTAAAATTAAATTTAAAAAAAAAAAGTGAATCAGTGTGCTATTTCATACAAGTAGTTAGTAGCAATGGGTAGAACCCTTAAAAAATATTAAGATTTGAGATATCTATTCATTAAATTCCATTTTCAAGTGAATTGAATTAAAGCATGAGGCTCAGGTTCCAAGATTTCAAACTGGCCAGAATTTTTATGCCATCCCAAAACTGCAGCATTACCCTTTTTCTTCTCACTTGGTTGGCTTAACAGTAGTTTGTATGTCCTCATTTAATCTGAAATAAGTAAACTGCAGAGTGGGAAACATATTCTAAAAGCCTGGCTTCTAGCTTTCACTCACAGAAGCAAAAAGCATCTCTCCAGCTGCTTCCACCTATTGATCCACTCCTATTGTGCTGAAATACTTCTTGAAGTCAATGTAGCTGGGGATTAAGCAAAATGATACAACCCCTTCAACAGTCACCGTCAAGATCCTCAAAGAGGAGGTGGAATCAACAGTTTAAAACATACATTCATACATTCCTGTCTAACCCCTGAACTGCTGATCAACCATTGAAGGTCTTACTGGGGTGCTTTACAGGCTCTCTATCATTGACTACTTCAAAGTGAGGATGAGATGGTTTTTCACTTGTTGTAAAAAGAGCAAGAGAAAAAAAAAAAAAGAAAAAAACCCCAAACCAAAATCAACAAATCAAGACAAAACCCAAATAATGTCTTTTTAGAAAGTTATTCCCAGCATTTCTCTTGGACATCCTGACCTGAGCCTGTCCAGCAGATGATCCCAGCAGGGTGACTGAAGTCCAGCCAGTCTTTGTCAGGCCTCTTCTGTTACGGTAGAGGCTGTACCTCAGTGTACCTCACAAACTGGCAAAACACATTTATATTGCACCCAATACTGCTACCTCAACTAAACAAGTAAAGTGAAATTCTGGGCTCTGCTTTACAGGTATAGGTGAAAATTAACTTTACTGAAGCCAAAGATGGCAAAGCTTTAAGGAGATGTAGTGGCTGACACAATGAAGAAAAGCAACAACTTTTTGAGTGTACAAGAGCGTTTTTTTCCTGTTGATCTAACAAAAAATATTATGTCTCCATCCAACACATACTCCATCATCTTGACTAAGATCACTTTTATAATTCTTTTTTTGAGAATAAGCCAATAGATTTTCTCTGAACATACCATTGAGTATTGTAACTGGGAGCTGAATCTTCTTTTTGCATAGGGTTGGGAAACAATTATTTCTTTGTCCTCAGTTTCTGAGAAAGACAGAAGTGTAAAAGAGGAAAAAAGATGCTTTTCCCCTGACTTCCTCCCAATATACTGAGCTGATTCTCTTCCCTATTAGCAATAGCATCTTTCTATCACAAAGACCAATCTTCCAGTGATTACGTACAGTATATTTCACATCTGCGCCTGCCACAACAGCTTAAAAGGGAGTGCACGACAAGAGAAATCTGACAGAATCCCTCCATCACTGAAGAGTCAGCCAGGACACCGAACATAGTCATGATCAAAATTTTCAGTCACCAGCTATAAGTGCAATAATCTGAGAAATTTTTTAAAAATAACATTAATCCTGATAGAAATGGATGAATGAACTCTGTTTCTTTGCAAAAGAGTTAAGAAGCGACATTAAGAGAAAGTTTGTTTTCAAGAAGAAATAATGCATGATTAGTTAAAATAATGAAAAAAAGAGGGATTTGTACATATTTTAAAATACCAAAATGTTTGTGTTGAATCACAAACAGAAATAACCTTTCCAAAGAAGTTACAAAGGAATGCTAAAGCACATTCTTTATGGTAGTCTTAATCACTGCCCATATTAGAAAATAATTTACTTATGCTTAACAACTCAAACTAAGGCTTTTTCATTTGCTGTTCATTCTTATGTTGAAAACCTGTTTTTTAAATGGGTTCATTTATCATTCTTGCTTTTGCAGAAAAGGCTAGTATACAAAAAAAAATCAATTCATAACAATAGGTGTAGTTTTTATATTTACTATTATCCATCCACAATTTGCAGTATTGCTTACCTCACATGCAGGCAAGAAAATCCTTGGAAAGAAATGTAATTTTATGGTATTTCTTCAAAACCATAAAAAATGGGGAAAAAAATTACTCCATGGTAATGAATTTTTCTCTCTAAATTTGCTCAACTGGAAGATTTCATCCTTCTTGGACCAAAAGAAATGATATAAGATTTGCCTTTTATTTTACTCCTAAAATGGGGTATTACTAGGACCAGTAGACTATGACTTTGGCTTTTCTTTTAGGAAAGAAATGGAACCCCATTATTGAATATCACTGATACATGTGCATTTAAGCAAAAAGAAGTCTTTTTCAAGTACATCACTCCTCACTTGGTGACAACAGCTGGATCTAAATTAGGACTTACATGCTGATGTAAATCTTAGTGCTGATACTTATTTTCTTCCAGATGGATAACAATATACAGATTAACTTCATCAAAATAAATCTCTATCTATAGTCCTTCTAACAGGAAAAAGCTAGTTTTCTTACTCCAATAATATTTGATCAAACATTTGTGCCTGTCTTACCCAGGTAGGTATTAAAATTGTATTATGTTCCTGGTTTTCTTATTGTAAGCTGCATTCAAGCTATACAATATAGTTTCCCCATCATATTTCTCTCAGATTCTCTTTAAATTTTGGCTTTTTCTGCCCCACAAAGTTACATTATATTGACATTTATTTAGAGAAAACTGACATTTCCTTATTACTGTGACTAACAAAATGCAACACTTCAGTAGCAAGCACTTTAATGTCCCATTTACCCATATCCTCTCAAGATATTTTCATAGCAACATTAGATGTTATTTAATAGAGCCGATTCATTGCAGGGCAACTGTACTTTGAAGGACTGGCACGAGTAACTATGAGTTGGCGGTGGTGCTGCTCCAATGCTGAGCTGATCACAGAAAAATATGATGGGGATGGCAGTAGGGCACCTCTCCAGAACATAGTTTTCCATGATGCCATTACAAAAAACAAGTTGTTCATCAAGCCTAAGCAGGTGAATGAAAACAATACACAATGCCCTGCCTCTTGTTCTTCCAGCCTTCCCCCTCAAAAAAAAAACACCCACAGTTTGCATTTTTTGTGGGTCTTAACAGCTTATCAGCTCTTTCAGCATGTTCAGTACCCCATTTTCTGACTATATAAGGACAGAAGCAGCTTAAGCTTAGCAAGCAATATAGAAGCTTGCCACTGTACTTTTCCACAGTGTTTCTGAATCCCAAATTTCTCATGTATGCTACAGTATTTCTTTCTTCTGTGGCTCCAAGCATCTGCAAAAAGAAACACAATCACCTTCTTGCAACTAGAAAGTCTTTTTCCCTTTCTTTATTTACAACATAATGTTATTGAAAGAGGTGTTAGGGTCTTTTTCCCAGCTTAAATTCCACCACTCCCTTTTCACATCACATCAGACTTTAAAGTGACTAAAGGAAGAACATGACACATAACACCCCACAAAGACTTCTGTGGGAATTTTAAAGTTTACTAATACTTCACAAGAAAAACCCCAAACACACCACTAAAACCCACCCACCACAAGCAACACTGAACACCAGTTTGTTATTAGAGATCCAAAATAAGTCAGATCAAATACTGATTAAATTTTTATTAATAAAAAAATCATAGTATAAAAAATAGACTAGTTTATTCTGTGCACTTAGAGAAAGAACAAGTACAAAACTACACATTAACAGTAAAGTAAGATACTTAACAAGACAATTTAGAGATTCCTAAAGCTGTGTTTTCAGAATTGTGTTCTTTTCTGTTGTCATGTGCCATACATTTGTCTCCACTAAAGGCTGTCTCCACCAAAGGTGTCATGCGCCACCATTTATTCTCCCTTCCTGAAGCAGCCACTTGATAAACATTGGAGTTATGCATAACCATGACAGCCATTAACATAATGAAAAATATTTGCTACATTCATGTTTGCTATTGTTAGTTCATCCAGTGACGGACAAAGGTCAGATAGGTTTAGTGATAGTACAGCAAGAAGTTGAATAGCTAATTTACAGAAATTATGCCATCCAGCCAAATACTTGTTACTTTCTATGCCCTCTGATGCATTTCAGCCATACCCAGAAGAATAAACCACCTGATGTACTGCTTTGCAACACTGAATGCAGACCAAATGGAGCTATGTTACAATGTCTTTCAAGAGCATGATTCATGATAAAGGTAGACTTGGTTCATAACATTAGTGTGATTGAGTTGAACACTTTGCCAGATCTAGCACATAACTAATCTGACAGACAGCAGCAAATATTAATAGGATTAGCCACTTGAGAACAAGCAGCTTGTTAAGCTACAGTAAAGCAGGTGAGACTAATCTACACCAGAGCCAGGAGTACCATCTCTGATTAAGGTTGCTCTTCTGCTTGGAAGATGTCAGCATCCATTAGGATTACTGTTTTCCTGTCCATCTCCTCTATTCTGTCCTCAAATACCAACACACATAAATACAAATGAAAGTTGTACCTGGGTATTTGAGGTTGGGATCAACACACACTGCTCAAGCAAAGAGACCAGACTAATTACTGTTTCTTCATGTAACTGGGCTTCCTAAAAGCAAAGCTATTAACAAGCATTCTTGTAAACTTACTCCCTGTAACTGGTACACAAATACTTGCTAAAAAACATACACCATATAGCAGGTCCTACTCTACTATGTAGATCAATCTTGTTTACATCAGTGTGACTGCCCATAGAGTTGGCATCTTAAAGGTAAAATTTAACAGTATCACCTATTGCAAAGTCATTCAACACACATACTTCACCTAGACCTACAATATCTTACTTTTACTGTCATTTTTCTTTAACTACTCAAGTAAGTAATCAGGATATTTAATCCTGGTAATTTGAGAGACAACTCAAATTATAGCAACTCTGTGATGAACAAGGTAGGCCGTGGACACGTCCATTAAGCAATACTATTTAAGCTACTAACAAATATTTTGAAAATACACTTTTCCGCTCTCCTAAAGGTTTTGTTTTCTTCTTGCAGCTGAACCCAGACATTAGGAAGATCCCAAGCCTTTTGGAAAAACAAATCCGTACGTAGTATCTCAGTCAGTAAAGCCAGCACACTGTCCTGCTCAACTGTTGGTACTGCAGAAATATATACAAAAATGTTAGAGTTACTATGTTTTCCTCAAATATATTTGCAAATACATTCATATCAGCTTTTTAACACAAAATAAAATGGATAAACTGCATAAATGGGTGAGCAAGTGCTATAGGTAGAGGATTAAGTAAATATCACAATAAATGTAGAACAGCTATAGTAATTAGCACGTGTTTAATGTGAAGTAGCTTATGAGTTAATTTATTAAAATGAAAACATGGGAAGCTTCTACAGCCGTACACTTGCAGTATCTTTCAAGTCATCAAAATAGCATTGCACCCTCCAGATTGTTTTAGCTGATTACAACTCATTTGTTAACACTTACTAAAAGGCAAATGGAATGAGTAAATTATCACCATCACTGTAAAAAAAAAAGAAACAGGACTCACCTGCTTGCTGATAGCGTTTTTCTGCCAACAGTTGGTGGAGATGGTTCACTATGGAAAAAGCTTTTTATCCACCAGCATTTATCAATTAACTCAGGTAACCCTGCCAAAGGGGAAAAAGCCCACACCATTAGACGCTGTCTGGATAATGAACAGGCAAAACTAGAAGACTGTTTGAAAGAAGGGAACAATACCATGAAATCCTTTGTCCTGGTCTGTAGTGTTCACCGCATCCGAGCAGCAGGAGGAGCTGGAAGAAACACTGGATTCTGAGTTTTGTCTTGCTGTTCATGGAAAACAGAGATATGCATAATGAAAAACTGCTTCGAGATTGTACACTATTTCTATGCCAAGAATTTTTCAGGCCTGCTGCTATCTCAGAAGAAACAATCTAAAAGATAAGTCTACTTAGATTTGAAGTATAACTTCTATACCATATACTCCATTCTACTACAGTTGTTTATATTGAAGACATATTAAGTTGAACTCTGAGGCTACTTACTCTTCACTTAAAAGCATACTGAGATCTGTTTACATAACTTTCACTGAAATGAGTGACAAATCTTATGATCATGTACACACTGCTATCAAAACAAGTGAGTCTACTCTTGAATATTCAAATTGCAAAACACCTAATTGCTATACTTTCCATTGTGGTACAACTAAATACTATACTCACACTAGAGTATTCATCCTGTATAGAGGCATCCTAACACACCAGATGTACTCTTAAATCAGTGACTATTTCACATATTTAGAAACAGAAGTGAAAGTTGATTTTATATTCTCTCTAAGCCTGCAAAATAAACATGAAGTACAGCTAGAAGCCAGGACTTGCTGGGCTAATGCTTTTTTTTAATGATGTGTCTTATAATTTCAGGAAAAAAAAAAGAAAAGGATATATCCCTAATGAACAATTCTAAATAAGAAAAAAAAAGTAGATGAATAGCTGTAAGCAGATACTCATTAAAACTGAAGTTCCCTGATATAATGAAAAGCTCTCCAAGTAATTAAAAACTACCAGGCAAAGATTCCCTTTTGCCTCCAGCTCACCCAGAAGTCACCTGAAAGACTTTCTGACTTTTTTGGTATGCAGTAACAAGCCGGACACCGGCTCGGGGGAGCTTTGCCTCCCTCCTCCAGAGAAGCCCCCCCCCGTCGCGGGCAGCTCCCGGCTCCCCCCGAGCCCTTACTGCGGTAGTACTGGTTCTTGGCCAGGAGGCAGCCGGCGGAGGGTACCGAAGCCATGGCACAGAGGCGCGACGGGGAAACCGCTTCTCTCCAGGAGGAGCCTGCAAAGGGGAACGACGCGTTTTACCGGGGGTGAAGCGGCGGCGGCGGGCGGTCCGCAGCCCCCGGCAACCCCAGCTCTTGCCCTAGCGGCTCACCTGCGTAGCCCAGGGAAAGCAGCCGTCGGGAGGGAGAGAAGGAATGGGACCACGCTCCGCTCCGCAGCGAGTGCCGCCGGCACCCCGGGCCGCCCTTATATGTGCCGCGGCGGCGGGCGGCCCGCCCCGGGGGCGGTGGGGCGGGACGGGACGGGACGGGACGGAGCCAGCCCCCGGCACGCTGCCGCCCAGCCCCGGCTCGGGCGGAACAGCCCGCGACCCCCCCTCCCCGGGGTCCCCGTGCTGGTCCCCCCTGTCCGGGTGCCATCTCTGAGGGTTTTTTTGGGATGCACTAAGTGGGGACTAATAGCTGCTGCGTTAGTTATTCCCCGCCCGGTGGGGAAGGGAAAGAGGGGGATGGAGCAGACAGGCACCTGTTTCAGTAAAGATTTTTGTGTTGTTTGTAAATATGCACATTACTATGCACATACACTACAGAAAGTGAAGTCAAAGGAATACTCTCCGCTCGCTCAGCAGTAAGTAAAACCTGTGACCATGTAAAGTCTTGGTAAAGTTAGAACAAAGTCCCAGATAGGTGGCCAAATAATTTTTTTCTTCCCATAGATAAATGCCCAACTGTCTTTAAATTGTCATGATCCTCTCTCATGGCGACACTTGTCCTACAGTGTGTTCCTTCACCTTTCAGTATTGTCAACAGAAAAAAAAGTAACAAGCACAGTTTTGGCTATTTGAGTTGCTCCTGCTCCACAAGGAAAGGTTTTATCATTGTTTTTCACTGTGGGAGCGGTGGGTAAGAACACAGCCGTGTGTGGTGTGTGATACTGTGTTACTGCAACGTATCTGACTGCTTGAGTCTTATCTCAAATGATAAAGACATCATTCATAATAGTTCCTAGCATATTTGTAAGGATAGAAAGCGTAGTGCAGGGAAACTGCCTGTAAAATACTAGTCATACAGCAGATGTAACAGATAAGCACAGTGTATTTTCCTGGGTCTTTGCATTGACCTGCTGTCAGAGTCTTGACAATATGGTGGGTCTTTCCCAAGCAAAACGTGAAGGCTCACCTTTGTGAAATCTGCAAGATCAACACAGAAAATAGTTCACAGCTGGGTTGGTATCAAGCACTAGCACCAGTTACCCTGTGTTCTTATCTTGTTATATAAAAAAACACTGTAAGAGTAAGAGTAGTAAATTTTACAGATATTTTTGATACTCCATTCACAGCGTCTGTCCCTACCCACTGTTGCAGTGCCTTGTTTATGGATACCTAGATGTAACTGAACTATTAGCTCATTTTATCAATCACCTCTTTTCCTGTCTTGACAATGAATTTCCATTTTGAAGCTTGTTCTATTTGTGAGCAATAATCTTCTGCACCACCTCATTTGGTTTTGTCACCATAAATGCCCTCGACACTGGGCACTCTCTGTGTTGCCAGATCCTTTCCTGAAAGAAGGGAAGCTTCCTCACGGACAGCTGTAAAAAGAGCTTCTCTTGGGCCGTGAAGGTGGGCATCTGTAGTGATAGCACTGTGCCCTAGGCAGAACTGGTAACATTATCCTTTATTGTGTCTGCCATTCTCTTTCAGCTTTAATATTCTGTTTTAATCTACTCATAACTTTGTCAGGGCCATTACTTTGTCAGAAAACTGGTTAGGTCTGACATGACCATGGTCTAGGCATTGTATTTGGCAAGAAAGCAGACATAAGTGGTTCTCTTGCAATCTTCACAAGTATCTATCCATTTTGGAGCCATGCCGAAATACTCCAGACCTGGGGAACACCAGATCTGTGAAACTTTAAATTGCTTCACTGCTACATGCATATTATTTTGCTATACCATTTAGTGTACATGGTTATTTACCATTTTTTTCTGGAGACCTGTTTCATGCATTCCACTGGAATAGAAAGTAGTTACTTAGTGAAGAGTTTTCTACTGTTTCTCCCACTCAATCTGGCATTGTGTTCTCTCTATTGTATTTTCTTCAAGTAATGCCCTGAATACAGAACTACAGATTTCACCAGTGTTTTTTCTTCCATGGTTATTTTGACAGAATGCTTCTAAAAGCATTCATGCTTTTAGATAAAATATGCTTCTAATGCATATTTATTTTCAAGTATTGCTACAAAACCAAGGTATGCTATTATCTTCAGTTAACAAATGGGAGTTCCGAGATTCAAAGGAGCTAAGATAAAAGAATCCACAAAGCTTAGGTGTCTCATAGGACAGCAGTCTAGGACTTCATTTTTTGTATAACTACTTAACACTGTGCCACACTTCATTTACCCACTTATAGCTTTCATTCAGTTCAGATCCAGATTTAAGTACTTGGCCCGCTGATAAATCAGATTCTCATCAAACATTAAAAAAACTGGTTAGTGCCACTGATGATAAATGTAAGTAACTCGCAATTACAAACTGAGGGGCAAGGTTATAATTTACCTTTCAAGACAGCGTTCAATTGCCTTAACCACTGACCTGTTCTTTTCTCCCTGGAAGCCTTTGCTGCATTCACTACTCACTTTTTAACTTCTGTCACAGACATGGAAAAAATCCTACCAAATGCACTCTCTAATCTCTTTTAACTTCACAAACTCAATTCATATCTGTGTTTCATGCCAAAAGAGGCAGTGTCCTATGAAATAAATAGTACATAATCCCGAATTTTATAAAAATGCATTTACAGAAGGAACATTTTCAACCTTTTGACTGACTCATATTGTGACTTTAACAACAGTTTTCATTTAAAAGTGTTCATAACTATAAAATGCGTGAAACACAGAATTATGTCATCTCATGAATCACAGATACTTATCAAAAGTATAACTTAAATTTAAAAATTAAATCAGTATGATCCATTAAAAGAATGACTCTTCCACCTAATCCTTGCAGGATTACCTGGTATAACGCTTTTTTAAACATTAAAAGTAAAACATCTCAGTCACAACAACAAAAGCAAAAGAACAGTTTATATTGAGCTTCACCTTGAAACTGACCTGTTAATTATTCACCAGACAAGGTTTATCTTAAACTTAGCTACTCTTTCAGTTCTTGGAATATCTGTGAGCATGATGCCAACCTTTTTTCTGTCTTGTTTTGGGTGTTTTCTTCCATGCACTTTTCTGGCAATTTCTTGACTTTTCCCTGTTACTTAACCTTGTGAAAGAGTAGTGTGGCATTGCAAATTGTACAGTGGTGCTTCATGGCTTTGTCTTTTGAATGATTGTATGGGTACTCTGACACTGATATTTAGAGGGATGTGAACAATCTCACTGAAAGAATCTGTCCACATTCATATGCAGAAAGGTACATTTTTGGCCCATGAGGGTAGAGTTCCAAGCTTCTGGAATGGCAGATTTTGCACATTTTCATTGCCTAGTCATATTTCCCCCACAATTAACATTTCAGTCAAATTTTGTGCAGAAACTGTACAAAGTTCCTTCCCTTTCTTCTTACTTGAAGGGATTTGTGTCTTAATTTGACAGTATGACTCTCTAGGAGAAGAATGAACTTCCCCAGGTAGTATTTTGTAATGATTGCATTAACATTTCCAGAGAACTTTCAGAAATGTTTCCTTCATGCATCTTTCAGTAACTCTAATTATTTGCTGTCTCAACAAACTGTTTTGCATACTTGTCCTGTCAGATTTTAAAAGGAGTCTGTAAAAAGAGGCTTGCATTAAAGAAATTAGGTAGCTACACTAGGTAAACCTACAAAGCTTGGATATGCAAAAATTAGTTCTCAAAACCTGTTTGGTTTGTTAGCTACTTCCAAGAACCAGTACCATCACTTACCTTTTCATGCATTAGTTTTACTCTTCAAATATTCCTCCAAGCTAGACAGCTCAGCAGGAATTTGTGTCTCATCTATCAAAACCAAGAGGATTTGAGGAACAGATGAAGAATTAAATGACAGTGTGCAAGGCAGCAGAGGAATGGAAATTTCTACTGTACATAGCCTGTGAAAGAGACATGGGGCCATAGAGCTGCCTGGGAGAACCTGCACATAGAAACGACAGAAAAAGCTTTTCTCTTCACTGCTGCAGTGTGTGGCATGACTAAAAATCATCAGCGTTGTAGTAATGACCACTCCCATAAGTGAAATGACTGCTTATTGGCAGTTCTGATGCTTTTAAAATTCTTAGATTTTATACTTAAAATGTGAAT
This sequence comes from Chionis minor, assembly GCA_013398295.1. Taxonomy (NCBI): domain Eukaryota; kingdom Metazoa; phylum Chordata; class Aves; order Charadriiformes; family Chionidae; genus Chionis; species Chionis minor. The sequence goes on from VZSF01005376.1 coordinate 302,702, forward strand.
TAAATACTCTGAAAAAAGTATAACTAAGAGAAAAATAATTATTTTTTTAAAAATTCCTGATTATTTAAGGTATTAGATGAGATGACACCAAAAGCAGAAGGTAACTAATGAACTCTAGACTCCTTGTGGTATGCCTCTGAATGACGCACATTGCCTGAAATTTCAGCAAATGTAGGGAAAACACATGTTTTATAAATTGCACAGCCAAAATTCTGGAAAAGACTATATGCATTGCTAAATTGTTAGTATAACTTTGTGCAATTACAGTTAAATACACCAAGTTTCTCTTCATTCAGTTCCATGTCCTGAGTAGCACTTCACCTGTAAGAAAACAAAGAAAACACACTTTTAATGTGTGTCATTTTAGCTGTGTTTCAGCATTTAATTGAAACATATTTTTCTTTGGATCCAGATACAACAAGCTGCACAAGCTTGATAAGATTATTCCAGAAAGTTAGATCTTTTACATCTTTTTAAGGCAGCATATGAATACTTGGACTTTTTGTTAGTTTCGTCTCTCAAGCAGTCCAAACAAAAAGCCTTTAGGCTCCAGCATGACCAGATATGTGGGTTATAAATTGTAGTCCTACAAAACAGAATATGTAATTGAATGGAATGTAATTGAATAAAGCAAAATCGAATCATAGACATGTTTATGTACTCCTTTAATAAGTCCCTGGAGATTGATTGATCTATAGAGACGAGAAGAGTTGGCTCATTATTCAGTTTCACATCCTGTAGAAAGATGCAGGGCCAAAACCATGTGTATTTTAGTATCTGTCTATTTTGGTTCAAATAAACGTTTTATTCTGTAGCATTCACTTTTTCCATTTGCTGTAAACAGTACTGTTGCATTTTGATGATACACACAGAGACTCTGCTCTGATTCACTTCTGTACCTCCTCTCTCTCTCTCTCTGTCCTTGCAAGTTGCATGAACTCAGCCTCACCACATTGAACACAACCTGATACCTTTGCAGCTCTGCAAAGGCATCTTAGAAGGTGCTTATAGCCTAGTGTGCCCCACAGTGTATAGATACCACTCCTCAACACTGAGATATGACACCCTTGGTATCCTTATTTCTTGGCTAGTTGCTCTGTCACCAGGCCAGATGCTCAGAATGGAGCAGCATGAGGTGCAAAAGGAATGAAGGAGATTATGAACAAGAAGCACATATTTGTGATTTTGCAGCTGGAAAAATTTCCATTAACCTAGCAACAGATCTGGCCCAGGCCAGCATCCACCGCATCACAGAGCAGAACTGTTTCAATTTTAAGGCAAAGATAGTGTGCTTGTGCAGCTGGGTTAGAACCAACTGTTAGGAATGGTTGTGCCTTGAAGGTGTGTAGAAAGCCTACACAGTGAGGTAGCTATGCCCTGTCTCCAGGTGATCTGTGGTCTCTTTGATGGGCCAGCTATTTTAAGGTGACGTCACTGGTGCCTGATGTAAGGGGTCCAGAGCCCAATAAGCTTGCAAACAAGTGAGTGTCTCCTTTGCAAAGTTGCCCTGTTTAACATTAGGGTCTAGGTGGTTAATTAGGGTCTAGTTATTGCATTTCTGTAGATCTTAATGAATCCAATGTGGTTACAGTTTCTGTCTCCACAGATGCTGCTGGTGGGAAGTCTTTTGCTCAGGCTGCTGCAAAGCTGCCTCTACACCTCCAGTGCCAAGTCTTCTAACACAGCAAGAGTTGGTTCACAGTCCCATTCAGACAACTAGGGAGAGCTTTCTGCCTGAAATATGCAACATGTCAGCAATGAAAAAGTAGAGAACAGGCACTGCCAATCCCTGCTTCTGTGACAACTTGGGAGCAAAAAGGAGAGAAAAGAGCCAGTCAAGCAGCTTCTTTGGGAGACTAATAATCCCAGTCTCAGTCCTACTTGACACAGTTGCTGAGCCTCTAGGCACAACGGACAAGACACTGCAAGTTGCCTCTGTGAAAAAGTAAAGGCAGACAAGCTGAGCACCTCTCAAGATAAAAATGCTCAGCAGCCCAGCAGAATTTACTCCAGCCATGACCTCATCTCACTGACAACGAAGGCATAGTTGGCAGCGTTTGCCGGAGCTGAGGAAAGAAGACGAGGGGCTTCTTCAGGTCCTCTTGTCTGCACATCCTTAAGTTTATGTCTAGGAAGTCTTTTTGAGATGATTGCATGTTATTTGCTATTATATGTTGTGTTTGGTTACGTACTGTGCATCGTATCTGCATGCTCTTGTTTTCCTATCTTGTTTTGTTTTTTCTAAATTCGTTTTTGGTCTTTGACCTAATTTTCCCTTTTCCTGTTTGCATAAACATGTTTGAACTGTTAAAGGTATGTTGATCTCTCTTGTTTTTCTAAGTAATTCTAGGGCTCCTAAGGCTTCATTTCCTTGAATGACCAGCTGCTGCAAGGCAGCACAGCCATGTCCTGTGGAGTTCAGGATCCAAAACTAGAAGACAGTATAAAGAGCAGAGAGAGGAACTCCAAAAGGATGAGAAAGGCTTTCAGAAAAGGAGAAAGCAATGCAGTCCCAAATAGACACTGTGGTTGTGAACTGGAAATTTGGTTTTAACATTTAGTGGTATCCTGGTCAGGTATGCCAGACCCTAAGATCTGACAGCAACAACTGTTAGTCAGATTAAAGGGAAAATGACCCTCTTTCTGTTCAAGGCACAAAAAAGTTATGATTCCTCCCTGGTGAAATGTATTAGTGGGTGAAGGAACTTAACCACCAACCTTGGTTTGCCTAGTTCTTTCATGGGGGCATAGATGTCTATAAGGGAAGATTCCTAATTGTAGGTCTTAGCTGTCTTGCTGGCAAATCCACAGTAACCATAGAGGACAGGGCTTCATCTTTTCAATGTGCTGCATGGTCCCAGGGTGTGCATGAGGCAGACAGGTTGCCTCATATTACCAAATTCTGCAATGAAACCTCACAAACACCCCACCAAAGTGTAATGTGGATGCAATCATTGATCTGCGTCAGGATCCACTGTTTGTATGCCACGAGCCTTGGGAGCCTGAAGTCACATTCACTGCTACTAAAGCATTACAGATACAGGTTTAAAACAGTATAAGTACAGGTTCACAATCCTAGAAACAAGGAGGAGGAGGAAATGAAAGAATGGCAGGTGGTCCTTTAATCCAGAGTTCCTTTACCTCTAGGACGTGCTTTGCCAAGGCACTAACAAAAACACCTGAACCATTCTCACTGTAGAGCCATGTTCTGTAATGAGTCTTAAAGATATGCTAATTAACTCTAAATAAGACTCTTAAGACAGGGTCAACATTGACAGCTGCTTACTTACTGTGACACTGAATCATACCAAATTTGATGTAGAATCATAGAAATAGATGTTTAGACTGATGTGCTGCTGGTGGAGGGGATCTCCTTCAGGTAACTGGGACGTTGACCACACTCTGCTGATGCTACAGGTACCTCTCTTCAGCGTGACTAGACTCCATGCTTCCTGAAGACTGGACTCTGCATACAGCTGCTTGACACAAAACACCTAGCTCCTTGACCTTTGATTCTTATAGTTTAAAATATTCTTGACCTTGCAGAAGTTTAATCCATTTCTCTCTGACAAATGAGAACTGAGGTTTACATGCAGCCTTGCAATCTCAGAAACACAAGTACACTTGTAGTATAATTTTACTGGTCAGGTTCTTAGTAGGTTTTCTTAGCAAATGCCAATATGGAAAAGATAAACTTAGACAAGGGTCTAAAGAATAGAGTCAACAATGTAGTCAAAGTTTAACACAGCTAAATTAAGTTTTCCTATTTATTTCCATGTTCAGTGTTATATCTATTTCTTACAACTAAATCTGATATAAAGTGTTGAGTTTTGCCACTTTCTGCGTTACCAGCGAGAAGAATGATAGGCATTTTTTAATTTATCTTCATACCACTGAAGTACAACAGTTGTAAAATGGTCTTACAAAGGTCAGTCTCAACTATGAGGAGTCTGTTCAAAGAGAAAGTGCACAGCCCATTTCTCTCAGCCTGCTTAAGTGCAAGTCTTTCCTCCATTTTGCTTGCAATGCAGTTCAATTAACTGCAAGTTTTTGGAGTGAATTCAAGTCCAACAGATACTTTATAAATTTGGAAATGGAAAGCATTTCATACCGTACGTGAAAGTTGACTTTTGGTGGATTATTGGAATTGGCAGCAATTGAAAAGGTATGCTAAATTATTATTTATGAGATTACAGATTAGGATTATCACTAAATTGTTCCCTACACCCTTTCTCCTGTTTCCTACACTTTCATGTCTATGACAATCCAACCTACTCAATTTGAAGAATTGTATTGAGAAAAATAGGATTTATAGAAGACCACCAAAACCTCTTACATACCAAAGCTACCAAAGGTACTGTAGAACACATCAAGTTTTACAGTGGAATGGAGAGGTAGGGTGAAACAGTTACTCCTATAAAATCAGAAACAATTAGCTGACTGTTAAACACTTGAAAATGTCATAGAGGATTTGATACAGGACATATGACTGTCTTGTGGTAGCATGTAGAAAATTAAAATGTAATAACTGGCTCAAAGTGATGGAACTAGTAAATGAAGTGGAAATGGTATTGAAGGATGTACAGATTTGCTTTCAGATACAGTAAAACTGACCCAATGTATGAAATGCAGTTTTTTAAAAGCCTCTAAACATTATAGATTGTTCCTCCTGTGGAGAAATTTATTTACCAGTTCATGATTGTGAAATCTCCCAATGTCACAAATGCCTCCAGCTTGGACCCTTAGCCAGAAAATGAAAGGATGAGTATTGAATAAGTATTTAGGGTGAAAACCAGACGCTCCCTGCCTTGAGAAGGAGGATGACTCAAAGAAGAACAAGATTATTGTTAAACCTTTTTCATTTTCCTGGCATCACCCAATTTTAAATGGCCTAGCAGAGACTGAATCTTCAAAGAAGAGAAAGAAAATCATTAGAGCAAACTTGGAGAAATGACAACTCAACTGACAAGATGAACAATCCCTCAAACTGTGAAGGGCATGAGCCCAGCCCAGTGACAAAGAAAATAAGAATTCATGGATTGATCTATCCCTTCATGTAGGGACAGTAAGAAAGGGAAACTAAATGAAAATGGTAACCATGCCTGAGAAGTAGATCAAAAGATCTCCTCAAAGCAAATACTAACTTGTCAATACTCACTTGCCAAAATGACTTTCAGCTCTAGCTTGAAGCAAACTACATCCTTGTCTTAAAGTCTCCCGATGTGATGACATAATCATTAAATGATACCAGACCATACCCACATTTAGAGTGAAATTTTAGTTGGGCCCTTTTTGCCTTTTGCTGATGGTCATCTGGAGGAATCATGGCCAAATCCATAGTTTCACTAGAACTAAATGTATCTAGCTGAGTGTATCTATAGAGTTTCTGATGAGACACTTCTCAGAAAAAGCTCTGGTTTTTCACAGGTTACATCAGAGTTATAAATTAAAAAGATGTAGTTAAATATTTGCTGTGGAAACAGTAGGAGTGTCAAAAATATGTGCTATCCAAAAAACTAAACTACAAGGAATGGGCTAAGACTCCTCTTTTCCATAGTTTGGTTTAGTAAGCAGGAGTTTTATTCTTTTAGCCTGCTTACAGTACTACAGAATGAAGGCATGTGTTCCCTCCTGTACCATCAAGAAAGCTTGATAAATAATTTATTCTTTTACAGGAGCCACTGTGACACATGAACCCTGGCAAATACGTAGATACTTCTGAGGATATGGGAATTGTCTGCATGACAAGTGTGATGATGTTATTGTTCTATCAGTTTATATGAAGTTGAAAATCAAATCAAATAAAAAAAATGATTGAAGAAGCAGTTTAAGAATAAGCAATCACTCAGTATTCATCAGAAAAATTATACATAATTTCAAACTTATCTGCTTTTTCTGTTTCAGTTTCTTTTTGCACACCAACCATTTGCAGTAACATTTCTATAATGGAACCAGGGTTCACTAAGCATCTTATTTTCTGAAATCTCCCTTGTGATAAAGACATATTATTTTACAGTCTAACAAGATAAAACCTACTTTAAAAAATGCTTTTAAAACTTTAGACATATCTCTATGAGCCTATGAGGTTTTCTTCATGTATCTCTCTCTAAAACTTAACATAGTCCATACGTAGCCAAAAACATACGATGCTGTAATGGAAACTGTGGTCTTTTCATAATCCGGTAGAATGTTCAGCACTAACAATTCACAATTATTGTGATCCAGACTTCTCAGAGGCTTTACTGTAGAAGAGTATCCTCTGCAACACAGACATCAGGCATGATGAACTCAGGGATTACGGTGGGTCTTGGCTCTGATTTTTTACACAGACATTTCATTCTTTCAGTCAGTGAAAACAAAATACTGACTGTCTATTTAATAACACAGTACTGCTACCATGGTTGATAATGGAATGAAAATTGTTACCTGAAGATTGTCGGCTCAAGAGGAACAACATATTTGTTGGTGTTGATTAAAAGTTACCATTTACAATGAAGATAATGGTTATGATTGAATGATTACTTGTTGACACATAAAATGAGTCATTGTCATCAGTTATTTCCACATGAAATAGATGTTTATGTGGTATAGATAAAATTCACCTGTGCAACTGATACTATCTGGATCCATTTTGACAGCCTGAGTAAATGACTAAAAACTAAAGAAATGAGAAGATGCTATCCTTTCACATCTAGTCCCAATCACTCTAGGAAAACCCTAACAGAAAACCCATGAGACAGGAAATTTATACTGCCAGCATCCATGTTACACTTACTCTGACTATGAAAAGAAGGCCATCTGAAACTTCTATGTGGAAACAGAAATATGCTTTTCAAACACTTGCCTTTCTTTGGAACCTGCAATTATCTACAAGTCCCATTAAATGCTTTAAGATCTGATTATCATCCACAAATGAGCCATACAGAGTCTTGACCTACCCTGTGCTTGCAGAAGTGAAATTCTCTTCAGGACAGAAGAAATATGTGGTCAAATCCTGTGTTATCTATCCCCAACTCTGACAAATTCTGTAAACCGTTGGTAAATAAAAAGTGTCAAGCTGTAACAAATGTTTGAGGATTCATCTCTGCATCATTATTGGTTATGTTTTGTTTCTGTTTTTGTAACGCTCCAATTGCTTGTATGACCAAAGAAAAGCGGAAGCAAAAGAAGCTGGGAGAAGTGCTGGATAAATTTCATATATCTTTGCCAGCACAAATGCAGAGAACTGAGCAAAAGAGTCTAGAAATATCTTGAACTGGGTTATGCAACCCTGAAAATGTCACCTCCACTTGGTTCATCTCACTTCTCTTCAGCTAGACTCTCTAGCAGCTTAGCTCCTCCAGATTAGGCAAGACAGAAGAGCTTATAATTGGCTACAAGCATCTATATTCATTCCTTCACCTTGGAGAAAATGAACTGCTGTCAGCAATTTAAGCTGGTTATCAATTCCCCGGGTTGTAAAGTCCTGCAGCCGCTAATCATAGGCTGTCCTCACTGGCTAATGCGACAGCTGCTGCCAACCTGGAAGAGAGAACTGGTGCCACACGATATTTGACCAACCCACTGTAAGCCCTTTCAGGGCCGCCAGAAAGGTACTGGCCTGTAGTTTGAGAAATAATTGTCAAAAAGAACAGCTTGTCATTATACCTACAGTTTTCTTATAAGCCACCTTTGAGAAAAAGGCAGTTCTGCATGTCTGAAAGAGCTTTGGTATTGGAGCTGGGAGGCACACAGAGTTTAAAGTTGGGCAAGCTGGGCAAGCTGCCAGAACAAAGTAGTTTTGCTCAGCATTGGCTTCGACTCTCACACATCTGCTCTGTAACTCATCACCTTGGTACTGTTGGCCGGCACCTGGACAGAAATCAAGAAGAGTATTTCTAAATACTTCAGAAGACCTGGGTTCAAGTACTTTTTGGTTTATCAACAGACCTCTATCTCTGTAGCTTCATCTAGGAGACCCAAGGACATCAAATACCTGATGTTAAAGCTTTTTTTTTATGAATATTGTTAGAGAGATTCATTCTCAAAACCCCATTTATTTTTGTTTTAACTCTTAAAACCTGTAACTTTATTATAAACTGCTGTTTTCTAATTAGCTGTTAAAGAAAGTATTTAAAAAGAAGAGAAGTTCAATTTAATTGTTTACATCTTTAAGCATGTTTTTTTATGCACAATTTGCAATATGCAGAATTTCAGGTAAATATACAAAAGATAGTTGTGCATCAATCACAACAGCACATGAAGCAGGGCCAGCTAGTAAAAGATAAATTAAAAGCCAACGAGTAGAATAAATCCTGTGCTCAGACACTCAACTTTATGCATGTAATTACTATGATTTTGTCTGTATATCACAGATACAGTTTTAGATTTTTTGATTTGTCTGAAAGTGTAGTACTTACAATAGAGATACAAAATATCATCCAAACCAAACAGCATTTTTGAGTATGAAAGCAGTGCTTCAGATACAGTTCACTCACCTCATTAATTTTATTTATAACCCAGTCCAAAATTATATTCTTTTTTATTACACTCTAATGACATCTTTAATTTGCCGGAAGTACAAAAATGAGCAAAAGTTATATCAGAAAATCTTACTGCAAAACTTCTCAATTTTCTTGCAAAATATTGTTCTAATAGTAATTTGTACCAAAGAATTATTTTATAGTTTTGAAATTGGTAGGAACTTTGATATTTCTGAAATGGATAGTCTTTGGTAATTTTTAAAGCACTGTTCCCTTTTCCTTGATTCATTTATTTAATGTTTCTCTTATCAAGCTGTTGAAACTTAAGCACTTAGTCTATGTCAAACACTTAATTTGTATCATAGTTAAGTAAGCTTAGAAATTATGAGCTAATGGTGTAATTCGGACCTGCCACCCTTCACTGGAGGCAGAAGGATGCCTGCAAACGCTCGAGCTCAAAAACAGGAGATTGAACTGCTGCAGGTGTCTGCCCGAGGAGCAGGGCTCACAAGGACCACCAGAGTGGCGCTGGCAGCACCTCAGAAGCAGAAGAGGGTCTGTGGAGCAGCTGTGTTCCTACCGGGTGAAATCCTCTCCCTGTGGTTTCCCTGATGTACTGTTCCAGGTACTAAACGAAATCTGGCTCACCATGTTCTCTGCATTGGCAGCAGGCTCAGCTTGGAAAGGAGCACCTCTTGGCTGCTTTATGGCTCCGGATTCCATCTTCTGCAAATTTTCAGCAGCTTGCCAAAGGATCATTAGAGTCATTTTTGTCATTTTGGGCTTGTAGGAGGAAAAAGGCATAATCTTAACACCTACCTTAAAAAATCTCACATTTTTTTGCAAAATGGAAGGTCTGAAAGCAAGTCCTCAATCCTTAAGAAATCTGTAATGCTTGGAAATGCATCATTAGCACTGACCTTTTATATATACATATAACTGAGCTGCGTGGAAGTCTTACACATAGATATTTGCCTGTTCAGATGTTTCTTCCACAGATCTGCAGTGCCACAAGGTAAGCAAGCAGAATTAGGCCATGTCTACACTATTCCCATGACCACAATAAGGAGGCCCCAGGCTCCAGTGCCATGTTTGTGTCTGCAGTTCCCTTAGTTTGCCACAGCTTCCTGCTTTATCAAGGATGAAGTTCTCAAGGACGTGACTGCAATCATGCAAGCTCTTATATCTCCTTCAAAAGACATCTCTAACTCCTGCACAGGCTGCAGGGCCCGTAGGACCACTGCAAGCCGCTATCTTACAGCATCTGCGCTGTACTCAATGCATAACAACAAGCTACAGCTTTTGAGGTTGACAACAGGCAACAGAGGCAGTAAACGCTCCAGGTATCTCCAGATTCAAGGACAGTAAAACTTGTCAGCCTGGGTAGTTGCTGGAGGTCATTTGGCTACTGGATCTACTAGACCGCACTCTTCAAAAGTTGTGCCAGCACCAGCTGAATCTCTGCTGTTTTCTGATGCGCTAAAAGCATGGCAGATGCCACCATCAAACTTTGTTTTGCCAAGTCTTAATAATTCTGGGCATGTATCGCGAGCCCCTCCTGGTGATTTACATTCATGCATTGCTAATTTCTGGATGCAAAGAATTACATTAATAGGTCTCTCTCAGAAAATGCTCAGTGCTGGAGATGCATCCCACCTCTTTCTGTTTTCCTTTTCCCAGTTTAGAAATGTATGGGCATTTCTCCTTGGAAGTGGTTTCTGCCTGACTCCTATAGATCTGTGGCACAGCAATCTGGTGTTAGTAAATCTGTTGTGGCTGTGAATGTAATGAAAGTCTGCAGGCCATCACCATCTGCTCCTTTCCTATCTGGTGAAAGTCTACACTATCCTGGACAACTTGACTGTATTCAGGGGGAACAGCACACCCAGCTGTGCTAGGTAGGATGTGAGGATGACATTTTTCCCCAGCCAGTATTCCCTGGGCAAGGCCAGTGCCTAAGATGATCATTTGGCTTGCCGATCCATCGTATTCCACAATCACTGAGATCCCACAGGCAATTCATGCCCATAAGAGTGAGCCGTGTGCACCTCTACCGCAGGTTTCAGAATTACTGCACTTCCTTCTCAAAAAGAAAGAACACACTCATCCCAATGAAACAGGTATCTGTGATGTGTAGGTGCTCACCCACAAGGTGCAGATAGTTGTATCCTCTTCCACCAACTTACAGCAACTCTGTCCTTATGACTCTGGTGTCCATGGGGAGTTCAGCTACATAACTAAATATGAATGGCAACTGAGGTACTAGGGAGCCGCATACGCCCTTTCTATGAAATGTCCTTTCTAAGAAAATACTGTCACATTCACTGCAATTAAATGGGTCTGTGCAGCAAGGATAGGGAGCACTTTTCTAGCCTAAATGTCTGCAGAAATAGAAATATTTAGCTCATTCTTTTGCAAATCCTCAACACGTACACGGGTTCATCCTACCTTATTGTACAGCCTTATCTGGGAGCAGTTTCTAGTTCTTCTCTAACTCAGTTGGCCCTTCTTGTCAGCAGTCTTCAAAAATGTTTCTAATTCAGGAGCCCCAGGCACTTTAAGTGAGGAAAGTCCAGCTGGTGAGTTATTCAGATTTTGTGTGGGAGTGCCTCCAGAGTTTTATCCTCCTGTGGGTGCTTTCAGTCCACCCTCAGGAGCATTTCACAGACTGTGCGACATGGAAAATTAGGCTTTGTCCTCTAGAGTGCTGCAAGGAATAGGGCTGTGTACATATAAGCAGATGTCTGCCTGGTGGTGTAGACCTCCTCCGGTTTGAAGCTCCATGCTGATAAGGCTGTGATTCAAATCGAATGAGGTAGAAGTCCTTCAGAGCAGCGGTTGAGAAGCTGTTGCTGTGCAAGGCCCCATCTCATGGTGCAGGGGCACAGCCTGCAGGGCTGTACCAATTTACGTACTCTCTGATGTGCAGGGGAGGAGTCCCTTTCTTTCCCATTTCTCATACTTAGCTCAGCACTTAACATGTCCACTTCGGGCATGCATTTGCTTTGCAACTTGCACATTTTGCAAGACAAAGAAAAATGTAAAGCACTCAGTAAAACAAATTACTTTCTTAAGATTTTATTTTCAGATATTTCTTAGGCTTCCATCTGTTGATCTACATTACCTCCAATTACCTTGATCCTCCATCTGGTGGACAGACTTTTGGCTCAAACAGTCTTCACACTCTCCAGCTAATACCTGGAGAAGAATTGGAATTCCACACAGATTTCCACCTGAATTTTCAAATCGGTTTTTCCTGATTTTTTTGCATTAGCACTAGACCATAGCTTTGGCGAATCTTTCAGGTTTGCTTGTAAAGCTTTCAAATTAGAAGATCACCAGAAGGTTTCATAAAATTTTAATCTGAATCCAAAACCAAAAACCAAGGAGGAAATCATAGTTTAAAAACTAGCATTACCTACTGTATTACCTTTCTTTTTCTTATTTACAGGTCTGCGTACATAACGAAAGCAGGTGTACATGTTTCAGTACCATCTATTTAATTCCTTGACCAAATCTTCAGCTGCAACAGGCGACAATAACATTTTTTCAAGCTTTTTAATACAGTTTGACAGGTAAGACCATGAAAGCGGTAGTTCGTTATTTTATATTTATGAACCAAGCTGAGATTCTATAATATCCTGTCCTGACGTGATCTATTGTTGTAGTCTTATTTCCTGGCCCTGTTATCTGACTGCTGCTGGAAATTTTACCCATAGGTGCTGATGTGTTGCCTTTGAATATAATCATGTATTGTTGCCTGTTCTCTCAGTTTGATTTATTTTAGGGGATAAATGGACGTCTTGAGGCAGTCATCAGCCTTTAATTTGACTGAACAGATCTTATCTGAAAATCACAATTTTCCTGGAGCGCTGTTGAAGAGCAGCCAGCAATTTCACATTTAGCCGTACATTGTTGGCTGTTTATTGGTTCTCTGCAATATGCACTACAATGCTTTTTCTAATACTTACAGCACTACTCGCATATATTACTATCAATGCTTCATAAGCTACCAGCAACAGAAAAAAGATATATTTAACCCACAGAGCATGTGATACTGGGGAAAACATAGAAATGCAACACTATTAGCTATGCACATCAAACAGTATTCTAAGTTGCTTTACTTAATTAAAACTAAAAGTCCTTTATGGGTGCTTTTTTTCCCATTTCTTTTTTTTTCTCAAATCCTCTGGAGAGCCTCAAATTTGAGAAGCTTTATACTTTCCTTTGCAAGGCTTTTTAACATAGCTGCATATAGGTCTTGTTCTGCTGTCACATTGATGTCAAGGGTGTCAAGGGATTCAGTTCTGATTTATAAGACTGGAAATGTTCTACCTCTTTCCTCTCCTGGTTGCTGTCTTTACTTTCCTTTGCCTTTCAGCTCATACAACCCATACCGATTCGGCTGGAGCCCTTCCTCTTGTGCTTCATAGATTCATTGTGTTTAAGGCCTAGCAAATAAACTCATCCAAGCTCCTGTACAACAGAGGCCACAGGATATTGGCCTCTGCTGAGCCCAATAACTTGGATCTGGCTGAAAAATATCTTTCAGGAAGCACTTAGTCTCGCTTTGAAGGCAGAGAAAAAGGTAGAGTCTGCCACTTGCCAATCTGCCTGCATTTTCCCATACTCTCAGTTTTCCATCTTATAGACAACGTCATCTGAAACATCATCTTTACTTACTTTTGGCTACTGTTAATTCTTAAGCACATGCAGAGTTCTAGTAAATGTCAGATACAAGAAAGGAGCTGGATCCCAAACCCCTTTCTTATTGTAATAATTCCATCGACTAAAGCATCAGCAGCTGATTTTAATGGAATTGACTTTAAGAAAGCGAAATTTTCTGGCTGAGTTCTGATAGAACAGAATAAGGATGGTCAGCTTTCATCAGAAGCTTTCAAAGGTCCAGAATCTCTTTGCTCTTTTCAAAGAAACACCACCAGAGTGCTCTTCCCTCCTCTCTAAGGAAGCCCAGTATCGCCGCAGGCTTTACTCTCTGGGGAACATAGGGCTGCACCATCCACTCTTGTGCTGGAACATGTAGGACTCCAAGGGGACAGTAAGGAGCCCAGGTTGTACATTTTTTCTCTAACTCTACTGCTCAGCACAGCAAGGTGTCTTTTGTGCCATTTGATTCATCTTGGAAAGGATATGTATGAACTGAGGCAACACTTCTGTGTGGAAGTCCCTCTGTACTGCTCAAACTTTGAGTTAGCCTCTATGTGGGAAGTTTAAAACTTGTAAGGTCCTTATGAAGATTTTGAGCCCTAAAAACTAGATCCTTTGAAATCTGATGCTGTGTACCTACCTGGTACAGTTCCTAGTACTGTGAGTTTAAAAGCAAGACCGTTGTAGTCCTTGAAAGCCAAAATCCCTTGCTAGGGCTACTCTGTAGTACTATTTTTCTGGTAAATTTTTTTTTTTCCCAGATACAGGCGAAAAATCTAGCAGTTTCTGGCACAAGGGAAAATACATTCTTGCAGCAAATTTTTTTTGAGTTATTCTGCGTGTACCTCATTCTGAAAAAAAGCCCTGGAACACAGTGTCACCTGTCAAAGTCCATGGACTTCTAGATCCACTAAAATCATTTAAATCTCTATAAGGAATGGAAAAAAAAGTTGTATGACCTGCTGCCACAAGCAGATTGATCTTCAGAGAAAAACATTTGCTGCCATGCCCTGCTTTGAAACAATCATGGAGTGCTGTTGGGAAGTAATTTTCACTACTCATTCTTACAAGTCAGAAAAGCAAGATTGAAAGCATGATAACAACTAGGTACTGTATCTGTCCAGAGTCTCTTTAGATAAGTAACTTTCAAAGATATATGTGGAACAAAATACCTGTTGAAAGCTTGTTAAACTTTTTTTTGCCCAGGGAAGCTGCAGATGCCCCATCCCTGGAAGTGTTCAAGGCCAGGTTGGATGGAGCTTTGAGCAACCAGGTCTAGTGGGACGGGTCCCTGCCCATGGCAGAGGGGTTGGAACTAGATGATCTTTAAGGTCCCTTCCAACCTAAACCATTCTATGATTCTATTTGGTGGAGGTCTTGTAGCAGCGTACAACTTTTGTGTAGTTTGGCCTTTGCCAAGCTTACAAGTAGCTTGTATTTGCTCAGACTCTTACTGCAATCCCTTCTGCAGTTGCCTTATGTTACATGGGGCGGCTGAAATGCACATGATGTAATTATGAGAAACCCTGGAAGGTGGACTGATTATCTATCTAACTGGATATGTCAAAAAGTCCCTCTGCTAACATATTATGTTCATGTAAAGCTGTCTATACACGGTAGGCCAAATCATACACTTTAAACTGCACATAGCTTCTTGTGGAAAATGGTTTTATTTTGTTTGGAGCAAAACCTCAGATGCTAGTTCTGTTGTATAAAGGTCTGCTGCTGTCAGCCACTGGTGCTAATTCAGTCAGAGAAAGACTGAGCTTGTGAGAAAGTTCCAGAATATCACTCCATCTTCCAAAAATGTGTTCAAAACAACATCATGTACTTTTCAGCTGTAACCTCTCCCGCCTCACTTCCCAGCATCAAGCCAGGGAGATATAGAGGATTGCTGGAAGAACCAGAGCAAACATGCAGTAGAGCGCCTGACAGCACAGCATGCCAAGTTACATACTGCGCTGGTAAAAGTGCACTGATATTCTGAGAAATAGGAAACAACACTAACATTACACTGAAAATCTCTGTCCTTCGGAGGTAAACAAAGTATTACTATCTGCCCAGCCCTCTGAGAATAATCTATATTTAGTACTCTTTAAGGAAAACTTGGCTTGACTTAAGCACAGTCTCCAGTGAATATCAAACTAATAATGAGTGCACCTTTCGTAAGCTATTGTAAAGTCTTGCATAATTCACTTGCAATGAATTCCCTTACCCCATAGGATGAGCATGAGCTGGGCAGCAGGACTAAGACCTGCCTCAAGCCTGGCTTTCTGGTGGGCAGGAGGAAAGGTCTTCCCATGTTCTGAGGCACACGTGGGACTAAAGGCCTGTCTTGGCAGGAGTGTCAGCCCGTACTACAAGACCAGATCAGTGCCTAGTTCAATACTCATCCATACTGGCAAAGCCTTCCAGTTCAAACTGAGACATACATGAGGTGGTGTTTTAGCTGGGTGACAGTTTTCAACTCCTACGCTGCTGATGCTCATCTGGAGTGGGAGAGCTCATCTGCTCTGCTCTGCATCTGCTCTGCTAATACTGACATCTTCTGCACTCCAGACCAGTTCTGTCCATCTCTCTCTCTGCTCTCTCTGCATTCCCTTGAGTTAAACCCTGTGGGTATTGTTCAAGTGTGGTAATTTAAGTTGACCAGGGCAGTGAAGTCAAGCCCTAAAAGAAGATAATCCTGTTTCTGCTAAACTACATTTTAGAGGACCACACCAACAGGAATAAACTGGTTCATCCTTCTTTATATTTCCAGCCAAGGTATTCATCTGCCTTGATATGTAATAGCTCAAAAGTAAATATCCTTCATTGAAATGTAATGCTGGACTTGTCTTCAAAAGATCTGTGTCAGCAGCTCCTTGTTTCAAGCCTTCTTATTAAAAAACATTATGAATGCTATTTTATGCCTGTATGTTCAAGCCAAGCATTTTATGGTGTTTAAAAATTAATACGAATTGAAAAGCCTTTGATAGTGCAAACCTCAGCATTCTGGATTTCCTTTTTCGCTCCTTTATATGCGCTGCCAAAATATTTGTTAACCAGCTGCAACCTTTACCCTAGTTTCACTGGGTACTAAAATAGTCTGTTGTTCTGAAGAGACATTTCTCTGCTTTTAATTTGCTGTTCACGTATACTATAGCGTGTAGTAACCAATAGCCTTTTGTGGGGCAAAGGTAACCCAGGGAATACAACAAAAACAGCATGAGGAAAATGTTGAAAGTTTAATCCTAAGTACAGGCAACATTCTCTGACATTTAGGCAAACCTGAGTTCAGATTTCTGAACTGAACATTCGTGATCATGAGTCACATCCAAAGCATTTTCTATCCAATCTCTTTTTCATTTCATATAAACTCTCCATACTCTGATTTAATGTATAAGCAAGAAATGTTCATGTGTCTTAAGCTAAAATGCTTCAGGACCTCAACACAGGTATAAGAAAATGAATTATTTTGATTTTGCCTTCCATAATGCAGCTTGGAACATTTTAAATCCTCCTGGAAATAGTCAAAACAAGCTATACTAATTCTCTTAGTATGCTTTCATAATAATAAACAGGCCAAATGCTAATTCAACTAAAATCCCACTGATCAAGCAAACTGAAAAAAAGACTTTAGGGCATAGTCCTCTGACTGTAATTTGCAATATGCAGCACCTTTTGTCTAAGGCTTTTATAAATATTAAAACCCAGCATGTAATAAGTCATTGTAGACTTAACTAAAAGGAGTATTTACCCTCAAATGGACAGTCAAGGTCACAGTCACAATTTCAGAATTCAGGACTATTCTCTTATTCAACTGCCATGTCCCAAAAGACTGGTAAGAAAAGGAGCCATTGCAGACTGGACAAGATTGCCCAAAGGTAACAATAATAGCCACAGAATTAAAAAAAAAAAAAAAAGCTACAGAATAAGTGATCTGCACCATCCTGTTAAGCCTGCAGACTGGGAAGGCACTGAGCATCTATGTACTGCAAATTCCTAATTACACTATGCCTCATACAAGGCTCTTTGACTTGGCCGAAAGAAATATTTTAGGCTTTTTTCTCTATTTTAGGCTTTTTAATCTATTTTTCACAGAAAACCAAGATGGGATATGTCTCAAAAACATATAGTTTTAAAGATGTGTATGTTCTGGGGTCCCTAGCAACACCAAGAATCCTAAACTCCTGTGGATTTTAACGGCTTAACCAAGCCTCTTGATACTGGATTTAAAGCTGAGAGAGAACACATCTCTGCTGCTAGAAGCACTGGGAGACTCCTGTCCTTAACTTATTTTCTATTATACAGAAACTTTCCCATTTTTATTATGCCTATGTGCATGTGTAAGTCTTTTAAAAATACAATATTTTAGAAACAAATTTTTCTTTTAATATACTCCCTCTGTATTTAGGTATCCTTACACACACATTCCACCTTAAAACTAAATGTTGAAAAGTCATGCATACATATATATAGCCTAATTATTCATGGATTTTAAAGGTTCACCATAAGACTGAAATCAGCAAGTTGCCAGAGGAAAGCAAAATACTGTGCAGAAATTGACCCCCCCACACACCCGTCTTCTCAGCCTTATGCCAAGATGCCAAAGAAAAGAAAGATGGATTTCAGACAAGCTTTCATCAGGAATGGTTTTCTTAGGTATAGACACACCATTCTTCTACAGTCGTAAAATATAAATGTTTTGAGGGAAAAAATATCCACTCTTTGACTGACAGAAGAACATAATTTGCAAAGGTTCTAATGGTTATGTTTAAAGCATTGAGGTGGACTGCTCCAGCAGACAGGATGTATGTTCTGTTATCTGTTATATTTCTATCAATATAGAGTTATTTTCAGACTTGTTCAAGAGCAAAAGTACATAATCCATAGCCTAAACACACTATGCAAATGAGTATTATCTCCACTTTCTTCCATTTCATTAAGAAGCTTTAGAATCCTACTGCAAACCATTAGTCCTATTTTCATTACCATGTCATGTATTCACAATATTAATGTGTGCATAGAAGCAAAGGAAATACTTTAAAGATTCCGAAAGAAATAAGTGTATACAAGTGCATCTCAGTTGTGTCTAACTTATGTGGTTTTTATTTTGTTCAGTTAGTGGGGATGGGGATTCTTTGGTGGAATAATGTGTTCACTGTTTTAACATGGACATAAGTGTAAAAGCTAGAAAATTTATTTTTGGGACCAAAACTCCTGAGTTAACCACTCAGCAGTGTTCCTTGTTCTTAAAATTATCTTGTATTAGTCCATAGTTTTATGGATCGTGTATGATATAAAGGATGAACTAAGATTAGAGAAGGTATTAAACCTAAATTTGTGTACTTTTGTAATTTTCTAGTTTACCTTTAATATTAAGGAAGGGTGAACTTTATCTAATTTCAGTAACACGTGAAAGCTATTGAATTCTTACCCTACTTCCAGGAAACTGGGGTCAGCTAGAAATACAATGGAAAAAAGCATAAAAATGTCAGCTGAAAGACAAATATGTTTGAGCTAAATTCTACTTTTATCTATGTGGGCACATCTACATGGGGAAATCAGTGTGCTAGAGTATGTCATGTTCCAGTTCCTCCATACTATACATTAAGACTGAGATACTGTGCTCCATACTGAATGTCAAGTAAGCTTGACATCACACAAAAATACTTTTAGGGCTAAAATATCTGAGTGACATTTTTGAGAAGTAAAGCGGTGTGTGAAATTAGAGCACGTTGCCTTCCCTGCTCTGACACCTTCACACATCCTGCTCCTGGTGGCTCTGCCTGCCATGAGGCCACTCACCGACCAGCGGCACCTCATATACAAGATCTGAGGCTGTAAAAAGCTCTTACTTCTCCTCAGGAGCCAAGGCCAGAAGCCTTACCTCTGTGCAAGGCTCTGCAATTACTGGTCCCCTCTAGGCATCAGGTCGTCTCCACGTGCAGCCTTGTGCTATGTCCCTTCCATGACACATTTTAGCTGGGCTCTTGCCACATCACCCAAGGCACATGGTGGCCTCACTCCCATTGTGTTACCCAACTCACACAGCTTCATAATTGGGTCAGGAAAACAGGGAGAGGTCTTTTCATGAGTCAACCTGCCACTCCTCTGTACCTAATGTTCAGTGCATTCCTCCTACACGAGCATTTCGTATGGAGCAGCTCGTGCCCTGCTGTGTCTCTCTCCTGGCTTGACTCACAGTAACCTCCCTAGACAGATGGTTCTTTAGTACTAAAAAAAACAGCTCCAGAGGGGTGTGAGTTTCCTCTGACTGCTTTCTGAGCTGGCCTGCAAACTAGCAGGCTTAATAACCGTGTCCTGCTAACGTGATCCGTCACGCATAGCTCAGAAGCTCCTGGTCTGAAGCTGGGGCAGAGTGAGTGCAGAGTACATGTGTGCGCATGTCGTGTAGACATAGCTAAAAGTTCCCACAGGGAAAGGTGATGGGGAGTCACTAGCAAGATTTAAATTAAGACTTTAGCTTTCTGTTCAGTAACTTGTATAGATAGGTAACTCATTACACAAGTTTAAATACGGAATAGACTTTGCTAAAATTGGGGAAGAGTATGGCCCATATCACAGTCTCCATATGTAGACCACTCTCCTGAGAGTGTTCTGCTCTTCCGTAATGCATGCTTGCTGCAAAGAGAAAGGAAATAAATTTTTTTTGCCTCTGTTGAGCAACGACAGGAAAAGCAGCAGGAGCTTACACTGCGGCAAGAGATAAACTCTCTAATGGCAAGATTGTTGAGTAATGGAGTAGACTGCCCGGGGAGCTATAGTGTCTCCCTCACTGAGTTTTTTTTTTAGCAGGACATAACACAGCTGTCCGTCAGGGATGATTTATATACAGCTTATCCTGCCTTGGAGCAGGGGATAGACTAACTGACCTTCTCGGATCCCTTCCAGACCCCGTTTTCTGTGATTTCCCGAGCTAAGATGCTTCTGTAGATGGGAAGTATGGTTTTACGTACTGCATTTCCTTTGTATTCTAGGGGCACAACCCTTAATTCTTATTATTTATCTTTTTTCCTGAAACCAATTCCATTCCATTAAGTGTAATGACAATTTAATGCACATTTCTTCATCCTATATCGGATGAACGCACTCAGCCTTCACTTTCCATCTAACAGAGATGGTTGTTCATGTGTTGTTAGTTGAAGTTGGAAATGAAAGCCAAGCTGAAACATAAGAAAAAGCTGTGGTAGAGTCAAATGGGAAAAAAGCAAACCACGAGATGTTTTCTGTGATGACTAGATGATGTACTGGCATGTCATGGAGCACAGCATCTCTGGCAACGAGGAAAGACGACCCTGGTTTTCTTGTCCACAACTATATAGGACGGATTCAGCAGTGATTCAGCAGCTTGTCTTAAATCGTTTGTCCCAACTGCACAGTCAGATAGGCAAAGGCAGACCATTTCAATCTAGTAATTTCTAATGTTGCCAAAGGTATCTTGAAAGCAAAACTAAATTCTGTATTAATACACAGTGCCATAGACAACATCTCCAGTCCATTACCTAATCTCTGAATATTACCCTCTTCAAAGGTGATCAGGTTTTTTTAATGGTAATTAACAGTTTCTGTTGACTGTTTAATAATCCTGTCTCACTTTTTCTCTAAGTTCAAAACTTGGCTTGTGTTAGACATTTAATTCGCTTTCTTCTATGCTATGTACTTCATTTTCAGAACATCTCATGCAAACAAAACCAGTAAGACTCAGATTTTGCATTCTATTGTGCTGTTTTGTAAACAGGATATCCTGGCAGATTGTTGTGTGCCACTGAAATAATTCTAACATGTTGACACATTAATTGACTACATTATAATAGAGCGTTTTCTGCTCAAAATCTCTTGTCACTGCCATGCACATAAATTATCTCTCTATACTTTCTGGCAAGAGACATAACCAAGTAAGCTGTCCTTCACCGTAAGCCAGTCCCAACTGGTTTCTTTTAAAGCATGCAGATGATATGCGAGCTGTTTATAGAACACCAATGCTAGGAATATTATGTTAAGATTAACTGTGACCCATTAACACTAACTATTTATAAAATATCTAGAGTTGATCTCCATAATATTTATGTTAAAATTGAAATAGGTATAAATGCACGTGCATATATATGCTTAGAATTTAGGAAAGTCTCTTATCATCATGTTTCTCTTGAAAATGCACAACAGGGGAAGAGTTGCACTGAGTGGTGTGTAATGACTCAGCACTAGCTGAGTTATTAACTTCAATCCATATCAAAATACTGTTGCTTTACCTTTTTCCCCATGGTCTCATCTGATTGGATTGAGACCTTTTTGTTATAGACCAGATATTTTCTGGTCTTTGAAATACAAGGGAGTTGCTGAGGTTTGGAACAATCTTCCCCTACCACCTTTCTCCCACCGAGGACCAAAGAAAATTAGAGCAAGGGCATGTTCTTGTTCTTTTTCATGCCTAAGTTTGTAACAGGTCCTTAGCCCGTGTTCTCAAAGTCTCATAACGCTTGACATCGAGTGGGAGAAAAAAGAGAGCCTATTTCATATGCATGACCTGTTAAAGAGGACATGTCATTTAAGGTCAGCTGGCGCCTGAAAATAGAGCTATAGTGAGACCACAGGCTGTATTCATACTTATAAATAAAATAGAACAGGGTCATTTTTCTGGGAAGGGGCATAGCGTATTTTATAACTGTATGGACATACTATCTTTTTTCCAGAGCAGGTTGCCTGTGGATAGAAATCCTGGTCTATGCCAGCCCCAAAACCACACCAAGGAGTTGTGTGGGAGAGACTAGTTGCCCTGGACTGAAACCATGCCAGGAAGCATGCTAACAATTAAATGAAGTTTTTTTATTTAGCTCAATAACATGCTATAAGTATGTGACAATTCTTGAGATAGTTTCTTTGCCTTGTGTCATTAACTTGAGTAACTGTAGGCTCAGTTTCTACATAAGACATAAATGTTAGAAGGGACACAAAATTTTGTGTTGACAGCATGTAAAGAAGGGACTACATCCCTCAACCATAGTAACAGCAGCAACCCTGCTGCTACCATTTTCCCTCATGGGAAGTGCTTTCTCTGGATCCATATCAACACCGTGATAGGATGTACACCTAAGGGACAGAACCAAGCCTAACAGGATTTACAGGCGTATAGGAATTTCAAATCAACAACATTAGGGAAAAAAAAAAACCAACCCAAACAATGCACAAACTTCTCCAATCTGCAACATCTGCTGTGAGCTGTATCTCTCCATTGACTTGTGTTTATACAAACACAAACGTTTATACAAACACATGCTCCAAGGACCCAACAATTTGGCAATTTACTTAAAAGTTGCTGTGAATGAGTGTCTGATCTTCAGGCAGGTGCCACAGTTCATTTTCTTGACTGGGCATTGTCCAGGGTGTATGGTATCCAAATTTCAACAGATACCTACTGCTTTCTTTTATGATATTTTAACAAAATGAAATATTGCTGAAACGTTAATATAAGGGCTCTTGGATAATGAACTGGTTAATAAAGATTTGTAATTTATTTACTACTTTAAAATAGGAAAACAATACATTTCATTAACAGATGAATGAATGGCTTTATATTATCTACTTTCTATATCCACTTAACAGGTAAAGGCTTTTGATCCCCTAATGCACCCATCTGGGGAATCTGAGGCAGTGGGTCTTATAAAAGGCAAGTTGCTGTCCTCTGAAACACTCATATTTTAAAATTTAAGGCCGTATAAAGGCTTTCCTACGTGGCACAGTTCTCTTTTTCGTCCCCAGTGTGTCCTGCTCAGAATTTTACCAAACACTGCCAGTGTCCCTTTCAGGCCGAGGCGGCATAGCAGCGCATCTCCATGGTGGCAGGGCCATCACCAGCAGACACATGCCAGTAAACTTTGCTAGCCCCAGGAGTTTTCTTCACTGCCACCATCAGTCATTGCAAGGTCACTCTGTAATATTTCAGAGTTTGCTCTCTGTATTTGTACTGCTTAGTATAATTAAAAATAAAAGTAATAATAATCTGTGCAATCTGCATTGTACCATGGGTTCTGTTCTTATGTTCATTTCTCATGAGAGATTGCAGCTGAAATTTGCCGAGAGTTTTCATTTGTTATTATTTACGTACTGCCAGTAATGTTAATATTTCCTACACTTCAACATCTAAGAAAAAAACCTGAACTGATTTCCCTTCGCATTTAATCACTTTGGCTCTCCAAAGTGTTTTCCCTTTCAATTTCTATCAGACTCTTTGACAAAACCAAAATAATTGGAGTACAAAAATAATTTAAGCAATGGAATAATTTCTGTTACTTCAATATGAGACTTGTACTGTACTCATCAGTTTTGAAATTAGGGTTATTAGCCTCCAAAGCATACATATTCAGCACAACATGTGGCAATGAAGTTGCACTCTTCTTATTAGCATTAATGAAATGCTCATCACCAACTCCCTTTTCTTCAAGCTGCATACCTTATGCTTTTGTGTGCTTTTGTGTTTTTATTTCATTTCCCTCTAGTCACAATACATGTTCTAAACACCAGCAGAGCTTTGGAAATGGGCTGATTTGCCTGGTCAGTTCTGAAAGGGCAGAGATTCCTCACTGGGGTTGCATGGAGTAAAGCCAGTCAGGAGCAGAAGGGACAGAAAAAAATCCCAGGTCCCAGGGCATATGAGGCAGTTGTATCTCCCTTATGCTCTTTCAAAAAAAAAAGCAAACAACAATCTAAATCACCTTGAAAAGATTAAGGGTGACAAAGAGCAGTTGTTCTTTTTATGATGAACCAGCCTCAACATAAAAAAAAGTTATGATAAGAGTGAGCCTCGGGAGCAGAAAAGCACCATGATACAGATATTAAGCTTGATGGCAGATGTAAGCTACAATGAACTTTATCATCTAGTGATTCTGTTCACATGTATCACTTACATTCTGTATTAGTTTGCAATTGTTCTGATATTTTAAAGATAGTTTGAGCTTTGATTATATTTGTTTCTTTTTTTTTTATTAAAATTGAAAATGCAATAAGAAACCAAGACAGAAGCTAGTACAGACTCCAGCATGCTGAAATAATACAGCTTTTCATAGGGCTGACTTGTGCAATATGAGACTGAAATTAAGAAATAACAAACAGAGCTGTTTAAATGTTTATTTTTACAGCACAGCTGTCTATTGCAAAATGTTGTTTGGTCAAAAAACAAAATGTTCATTTTGAGTATGTTTCTAGTAGGAAATTATTAGACTTATTCAAACTCAAAACACAGTATTTAGTATTGATTTCTCTCTACAGTTCCATCTGAAATCTTAAATTCCATGCCATAGATGGGAATTACAAGTTGGTGTTGATACAGCAGGCATTACCCGAACTAAGCATTTGGACATAGCTAGGGAGAAGAAAGCATTTTGGCATGATAATTTTGATGTTTCTAAATCAAAATTCTCTGGAAAATTTATCTCCTGAGAGAAATGTAAAGTTTTATTGTTTAGAATGAAAACATTACAGAATGTCAGATTTTTCCAAAGGGTAAAATTTGGATTTCCAGCCAGGCTGGCAGCCACTCAATGTCTTCTGGAGCAGAAGTACCCTGGAGCCCTCACTTTCCTGCAAGAAGTCTCAAGAGAGACAAGCAGCACTCTCATTAGCTAACACTGCAACACTATTGTAATTACAGATTTTAATAGAAGAAGAGACCGTACACCACCAAAACAGCGCAGCTTGCTTGGAAATACATATACAGAGTCAAAACTTTTTAAGTTATGAAAAGAAAGATGAAAGATAGTAGAAAAAAGGAGAAGCCGTTTCTTCCACTTATTACATAGAACAGTTTAACTGCTTATGGTACATGCACTTCTACAAACAAGGTAAAATCCTGTCCTGGGTATTTATGGCCAAGCTCTCTTTGAACTCATATGACATTTGCCAAAGTGTAAAATCTTTTCCCTTATTTCATTTCAATATCTGTATTGATTCTGTATTATAGCAATTCATCCTTTTTACAATGCTACTCAACTTGCAAACAAGTTAAAAATGTTTCCAAATCAGAAAATATAATTCAAGTTTGGGAAGAAACAAAGAGAAGATTGTTTTAAAGGCACAGATCAATCTATTGACACCTGCTTCCACCTGTGAATCCTAAGGACAACCTTCCGTTTTCTCAGCTTTTGGTTCTCTTTCTGATTTTCAAGTGAAGGCAATGAAACATTGTCTGATCTCTATTTAAATAATATCTGGACCTCCAAGCTAGGAAATGGACTTTCATGCTTTTCCCATTACCTAAGATATGCTGATCGCCTTGCACTCTAGTTTTTTACATGTCAATATGGTCTATTTAGCAAAACTTGGCAGTTGTCTCCTGATGAGAGTATCTTAGATAAAATGGCATTTCCAGTTCTGAGCTCCTGAAACATGAAATAATAATAAATGTAAGGAGTGCACACACACACCACACACACGCATTCCTCAACAACCACAGAAGTAAAATAAAAGCAAGCACTGTTGAAGATTGTGATGGGTCCCTGAAGAATCTATATGCTATTATACTTAAGAATGTCAAAATTCAAGGTCTCTTGAGTGTGTAGCCTTGGACAAGAGGACCTGTGCCATTCCATCACCACTCCAGCTGCAGTTTTTCAGTTCCCTTGCTGTACTGTGGACCTCAGAGCATGCTGCACCAAGCAGGACCCTTCAGTAAGCCTGATGGGCTTTGAAATCTTCTAGCTTTGCTTTGGAAAACAGAGAACTTTTGAAGCAAAGTATGATTTAATGTCAGCAGAATGAAAGAAGTGCTGCAAAAGCAAAGGATTTTGCGATACAGCAAGGAAGTACACATGCACCTTTCTTTAACCAAGGCTTAGAAAGTCATTCCTTATCTCATTCAGTACCAGCCCCAGGGATGAAAATGGGATTACTGGTCTGTACACATGCAATCTTTTTCTTACCTTCCCCCTGTTTACAAGCTGCCGTGCTTGCTTACCCTAATTCTTTGCCTTTTCCTGTGCCCCTAGAAAAGTCTCTGGTTTATCAAATCGTTCCCAAAACAGTATGTTTTCTCAAATGTTCTTCTAGACAAATGCAGTGTGTTTTGTTCTTGATTAGAGGTGCATAGATATATATTACACTTAAAAAAATACAGGCATAAATTTTTCCCCCTGTACTCAGCACTGATTACACCCCACTTCGAATACTGTGTTCAGTTTTGGGCCCCTCACTTCAAGAGAGACTTTGAGGTGCTGGAGTGTGTCCAGAGAAGGGCAATGAAGCTGGTGAAGGGTCTAGAGCACAAGTCTGACAAGGAGTGGCTGAGGGAACCACAGCTGTTTAGCCTGGAGAAACGGAGTCTGAAGGGAGACCTGGTGGCTCTCTGCAGCTACCTGAAAGGAGGTTGTAGGGAGGTGGGTGTCAGTCTCATCTCCCAAGTAACAAGTGATAGGACAAGAGGAAACGGCCTCAAGTTGCACCAGGGGAAGTTTAGTTTGGAGATTAGGAGGAAAAATTTCTTCACCAAAAGTGTGGTCGAGCATTGGAACGGGCCACCGAGGTAAGCAGTGGAGTTACCATCCCTGGAGGTAATTAAAAGGATCCTCTCTGATACCTGTGTTATGATCAATGTATCAACCTCAAATCAAGCTCCATAGCCACTAGTTAACTCATAAGCCATAAAATTATATGTTTTGATTAAAAAATGATAGCCATCATCATTTGGGTAATGGCAGAGTCTTCTAATTTCATTCCTGCAATAGAATAATGATGAGCAATTTACCGCTTTCAAATACACACAGCGATAAAATGGGCATGTATTTATTGTAGTCATTATCAACTAGGAAACCTAATCAACTCCTCCTATATGAGCAAAGTACAAAAGTTTCTAACGTCATAATTAAACAACATTGAAAAAAATTAGTATGATGGATGTAGGGCATAAAGACATCCTTACCTGACCACATCTGGCCTCATGCCCAGAAAGCTGAAGGCAGTGAGGGGTACCAAGGTGTCATTGTGGTCAAAACTTGTCATGCTAAGGAAATAACTGCTTCCTTTCATCACGGATTTCTCATACAGATCACCTGCCTTGTCTTATTGCTGAACCTGCACTGCCCTATGTACTTGTCATGCCGAGAAGCCACAAGATGCTCAGACACCTCCAGTAACACTTTTAGGAAACCCTCTGCTGGTTCCTTCTGATTGCCTTTTGGGGTCTCTTGGACAAAAGTCTTTTGTCTTACTGAGGAGAACTAGCCAAACGCAAAGTAAAGAGAATAAACAAGTGCTGAAACAGCTGCTTTGTGAAAAGAGAGTCTTGGGCTTCCTGTGGTGAGCGGTTCACGCAAGGGATGTTTGGGGCTTCCTAGCGCAAAAGGCATGCTGAGAAAATGCCGACAGGTTTCCACTTCACATACTATGTATCCGTATTCCTGAAACACAGCCAGTTCATCCACAGGAAAAAATATCATTAATTTAGAATGAGTGATCAGGGGACCAGAGATGCAGCCAGAAAGAGGTATCATATCAAACTGACAGAGAAAATGAATCACTGAGTATAAGGTTAGAGGAATGTAAGGAACATTATACTTTCTGTTCTGGTTTCTTGTATAATATGATCCTAAAAAAATACCAGATTATATCTGCATTAAATCAAATAATTTGTGTATGAAAATCTTCCCTCATAAGTACAAACTAGATAAAGTCTTCACCTGCGTATCTTTTTCTGCAAATCATTTTTTCTGTCAGATTTATTGCCCATTGGCCCTTGAGAGGAACAACTTGGGGCCTTTGAGTAGTATTTTAATTTTGAGAAAATGTAGAATTTCTTTCAAGTCCTGAACTATTACTCTTGCTATCCATTAAATACCAGTAAAGGCAAAAATAACTCTATGTATTAGTGTTGAGTCATAGCCTTCAAGAACTTTGGTCTGGTAAGTCCACATCCTCAAACTGTGTCCTGGAATAATATGCATTGTTGAGATGGCAACATTTTGCACCATGTCTCCAGCTCCGACAATACTTTAGTGATTCTAACTATGTGCAATATTTATGGTTTTGTCAAGAATTCAGAATGTTTCTTTTGTTTGAAAAAACGTCACACAAACACACAAAAAAGCTTTTACTGAAATGAAGGTAGAAAGGAAATTATGATCTCCTCAGTTAAAAAAACCAAGGGGGATGAAGTCAAGGAAATGCCACAGACCCTTTGCTTTGTTTACGTAGAGACTAAAGGACATGATATACCCTACGCAGTTTCTGTGACAGTTTAATTTGAACTGAAGGATCTTAAAAACATGCTGATAATTAGAAATTTTGGAAAGAATCCAATCTGTAAAAATCTCATGTCCAAACAATTTAACTCCAGTACCACTCTGTTGATTCTATTAAGTTACCTCTGATTTACCCTTAACATAAAGCATAATTGATGTCTTCTATTAAATGGGATGTTTTATTTTTAATGAAGAGAAGTTGCTTGCTACTTGAGGATTACAACTAGATTTATGCCCCATGCTGTTCCACTGATGTCAGCAGATAAAATAGGGTAGAGTATGACTATCTTATAACTCTGTAAAACTGATTTTATTTTTAAAAAGTGAAGCTAACAGCAGTCCTATTGCACCACTTTTATTTTAATTAATTATATTTTTCCTCCCCCATATTTTGTTCATTGTTTGCCTTCTTAAATTCTATATTTTGGTGCTAAATATATTTGTTTGTACAACAGGTGTCACAAAGCATGCCTCTATGGATGGTCCTGTAGACTGCTTGGACACTGAGAAAAGCTACTAATGCAAATATGGAACAGAGCCACAGACAGTACTAGATAACGTGGGAATATTATTGTTCAAATGTTCTTTCTCATTCTTGTTCATGTGTATCCACTCTGTTGTGTTTGTTTCTGTTTATCTCTTGTCATTTCTCCTCAGGTGCCACAAGCAGTCACAGACACATGGAGTGTGTGAGAAACCATCTATGCTAGGAGGAAGATTCAGTAGCATTTTCTTCATCATCTAAAGACAATTTAGAGCTTTTTTTTCAGATAAGAAAGGGTAATGGAGCTAATGCACTACCATGATATTCACTGTATTTTGTATTCTAATTATCATGAGGCCTGGGACATGTTTGGCATGGAATAGACTGAAGAAAAAAACAAACCAACCAACCAAAGAAAAACCCAAACAACAAAACAAAACAAAAAAACCCCAAACCAAGAAAAACAAACAAACAAACAAAAAACCCCAGCAACATACTGAGAGGTTTTTGTATTATTTTCAGGGTAGTATAGCTTTATCTGTTAAGAAGATTGACCTCATGTCACCAGACCTGACTATTCACGGCATGTGCATTTAAATGGGAGGAAAGAGAGCTCAGCACCGAAGTAGCATACTGCCAAGCTACCAAAACTTTTGAACCTTCTGACAAGACTGAAGAAAAAAAGAACAGTGTACAAATATACCTGTGAGGCTTACATTACCATAGTGTAACCACTTTGTATGTAGCTACATATTTGTAATCATTGCTTTGGTACCGTACCCATAAATCCTCACAAATCCATTTGTGCAGGGGCAAAGGCTATTTGTGAAGCCAAATTTTATACTAAGTTACAGAAAATTCATGCTATAGTGCCATAGAAGTTTCAGATTTGTTCTCAGTTTTGCTTTTTTCCCTTAAATTGAGTTTAGATTGAAAACTACTGCGTTGTCCAGCTGTAAGAAATAAAACAGCACCTGAGTTACTGCTTGGCTATAACCAGCATAACCAAGAGTTATGCCAGTTTTTTCACTGGCTATACTTTACAAATTCCAATTAACAGTCAAAATGCTAAACTTCAGTTAGAACTTTAGCAAGATCTTCTTAAGGCATTAAGTGATAAAGACTTTCTTCAAAACCAGTGAGGCACAGAAAAAC
The DNA here is from genome assembly GCA_013398295.1 of Chionis minor. NCBI lineage: Eukaryota > Metazoa > Chordata > Aves > Charadriiformes > Chionidae > Chionis > Chionis minor. The sequence continues at coordinate 332,701 of VZSF01005376.1, forward strand.
TTGATTTCCTGAAAAACTGTGCATTGACTCTTCCAGACCCTAGCATGATCCTCATTATGGTAGTAAAAGCTGGCCTCTCTCACTGATATGTCTGTGGGAAAAAAGAATATAAAATAAAAATTCCACTACTAACAAAGTTTCTTTCATTGGAGGGAAAAAAAAACCAAGTTCTTTTTGCCTAAATTTAAAATATTGATCTGTTTAGTGAAAGCCTATATTTTCTTGTCATCTTACCCTATCCCAGAATTTTTTCTCTAATTTGCTGTTTCAGAAAGAGAATCAGATACTGGTATCCCTTTCCTGCAAATATCATTACCAAGCAAGAGATTTGTCTCATTTCCTCATATCTAACTCATGCCAAATTTCCTATAGCCTTGTGGGGAGCTCCAAGGACTCTGTATCTCTGCATGAAGAGAAGCCATCCCTGTTACCAGATTACAATGCAGAAAATCATCTGCATTTCCCACTAAAGCTGTCAACAGTGAAAATGAAGAAACATAAATGAACTATCAGGAGGTCATGACAGGATTGTCTTCCTGAAAGAAAGCCTTGTGTGACAACACAAGCATTTTCATTGAGCTCAGAAGAGCTTTTCTGAAGTGATTATCTCCACTTGCTTCACATGGCAAAATAGCCTTGAACTGCGTGAACTGAATTTCTTTAGACAAAGCTAAGCCAGAAGAGTTGCTCTACAAGTAAGCCTAAGATTTCTTGCTACTTACAGGTATTCAGTCTATGGGATGAGACCAGAAACACTTCAAAATATGAAAAGTGTATAGTATTGCTATCCTGCTAGATTATGTATGTATGTATGTACATATTTATTTATTTTACTAGAAATGGTGATGGGAAATCTTCATCCTTAAAGATACTTAAAACAACCATACAAGTTACTTAGCAACCTGATCTATATGGAACTGCTTTGAGCAGGATGCTAGACTAGGTGGCCTCCAGAGGCCACGTTAAATCCTGTGATTCTTTATTTTGCCCTACAGTTTAGGTTCTATCAGTCTATTATGCTTGTCAGTGTAGACATAACCTTTGTAGTTTTCAAGGGCTTCTTTGTGTGCTGGCAGAAGCTATATACTTCATCATAAGAATGATGTTGTATATATTACAAGTACAGCAAAAAATTTTAGAAACAGCAAATTATCAAGGTGTAGTAAATGTCAGAACTGACAAAAGAGAGAAATTTGAGAAGGTGAGACAAGAAAGTGTCAAAGGAATCACAAGGGATGGCAGTATGTTCCAGTAAACTTTTTATGAAATTAGCAGCCAAATTTTTGCAGACTTATCCCAAAAAGGAAGAAATCAAAATTTGCAGAGTCTGTCCTTTCTTATCTTAACCCTTAGTAGATCAAATTATAAAATGCTATTCAGTCTTTACTCACATCTGCCATGATTCTGGATTCAAAATCTACCTTTAGAACAGTGAATAGGATCTTGTTTAGTGAATTTTTAAAATGTATGTTTTTAATCACAACAATATTCAACATGCTTGAAGCTGTTCATTCATTTATTTTGCCTTCACTGAATACAATATACTTGATATCCTATGACTCCACATTCATCTCACATACATATAAATATATTTATTTGAGAATCAGCTATTTTGTTATTAATTCAAAACATAGAGAACAATACTTATGAGGAGCAGCTGAGAGGAATGGGATTGTTTAGCCTGGAGAAAAGGAAGCTGAGGGGAGACCTTATCGCTCTCCACAACTACCTGAAAGGAGGTTGTAGCAAGGTCTTAGGATCTCTTCTCCCAAGTAACAAGCAATAGGACAAGAGAAAAGAGCCTCATATTGCACCAGGGGAGGTTTAGTTCAGATATTAGGAAAAATTTGTTCCCCAAAAGTGTTGTCAGGCATTGTAAAAGGCTGCCCAGGGAACTGGTGGAGTGACTATCCCTGGAAGCATTTAAAAAACATGTAGGTGTGGTACTCAGGGACATGGCTTGGTTGGTGGACTTGGCAGAGTTAGTTTGACAGTTAAGATTATTATCTTAAAAGTCCTTTCCAAACTAAATGATTCTGTGATTTTAAATTCATGCATTTGACTGAAAGGTTTTGAACACCTCATTAATGTAAATTATGCCAAATGTTCCTGGGAATCTTAAAGAAAATAAATAATAATTTTATCGTAATTATTCATGTATTTCATTGACTATTTCTTGAACGTCTTCAAAATTTTTGTGGTATGGAAATGTAATAGCTCATGTCCTGAGGAATTTGAAGTTATTCAAACCCAAATTCGATAATTATTTCATTAGGAAATTTACAGTGATTTCAACATACTAATCTCAAGTAACTCTCCCTACAATGTTAAAGTTAAATTTAGATAAATTAAATATGCAAACAGGTTAATGAATCTTTGGTGTGTAACTGTGAAGTTACACAAAAGATCCAACTAGCCAATAATGTCCATACTGAACTCTCATCTTACAAAGATGCTCTGCTGAAGTCTAATGCATCTAGTAGATTCAGCCCAGCTACTCATTACACAAAGGTTCACACAGGGAGACTGAGCTTCGGACATACAAATTTACAGGAAAAAAATTGAGGGTGAGGAAAACATCACTGGACAGTTTCCATGAGGAAAGTGATATTTAACGTATGATTTGCTTCTTCTGCTCATTATTTTTCAGCTGAAAAGACTGCTGTTCATTTTGATGTCCCTAACATACTTTTCTTTGTGAGGTCCTTTCCTTTGTAAAATTTACGTTTGTAAAATCTTCAAAATGTGAACGAAGTCTATTCATAAAATCCAGTGTCAGTACATATTTAAATTAGAAGGGAGTTTGCATGCTCCCTTTTCTCCTGTAATGCAAGAAAAGTTCCTTGCTGCAATTCATGTCCATCTCATCTCTGCAACAAGTGTGATTTATATAGATTAGAAATCCAAACCTCAGACAAGCAAAAAATATAAAAGCCATTATGGCTCTAATGAAACCACACAATCCAGAGAGAAGTGACTCATTATATTGGATGATCTGTAGGTTTATTGAGTACGCAGTTGGGGTTTTTTGTTCTTGTTTTGCATTTTTTCCATATCATTCTTCTCCAACAGTGAATGGGAATACATCAGAGAATCTACAACATTGGAATGTTGTAGGATTGAAAGGATACCTTAACCACAAAGGCATTGACAGAGTCAGAGTATGCAACTACACAGACCAAGGCAATGCGTGGAAAATGTGGGGAAAAAAAGGGTTGCTGGAATTGAAATGAGTAACTCCCATTTACAAGAATTTCCAAGAACCAGCAAAAGATGTACGAGTTACACAAAGAGGATAGAAAGAGGAGCTCTGGTTCAAAGGAATTGGTTATCTGAACAAGAACGAAATGCTGTGGAAAGGTCTTCAGTGAGCAGCTGGACGGGTTTGTTTGAGCTCAAACAGACTATCAGGTCACTGCTTTTCAAATTCTTGCCAAGAGTTTTAGAAAATGAAAGAATTGAAGAAGCTCCAGTCCTGTGGTATTGCAACAGGAAGTACAAAATCAAACTTTCAATGGATATTTCCAAGGGGGTCCCTAGCACAAAAAGAATAAATGATTTCCTGCATGCAACAACAGAAGCCTACTACAGAGACCTGTAACCTGTGAATATCATAGAATCATAGAATGGTTAGAGTTGGAAGGGACCTTAAAGATCATCAAGTTCCAACCCCCCTGCCATGGGCAGGGACACCTCTCACTAGACCAGGTTGCTCAAAGCCCCATCCAGCCTGGCCTTCAACACTTCCAGGGATGGGGCCTCCACAACTTCCCTGGGTAACCTGTTCCAGTGCCTCACCAGCCTCACAGTAAAGAACTTCTTCCTAATATCTAATCTAAATCTCCCCTCTTCCAATTTAAAACCATTACCTCTTGTCCTATCACTAGACTTCCTGACAAAGAGTCCCTCCTCAGCTCTCCTGTAGGCTCCCTTCAGATACTGAAAGGCTGCTATCAGGTCTCCCCGAAGCCTTCTTTTCTCCAGGCTGAACAGCCCCAGCTCGCTCAGCCTGTCCTCACAGGAGAGGTGCTCCATCCCTCTAATTATCCTAGTGGCCCTTCGCTGGACCTGTTCCAACAGTTCCATGTCCTTTCTATGTTGAGGACTCCAGAGCTGGACACAGTACTCCAGGTGGGGTCTCACAAGCGCAGAGTAGAGGGGGAGAATCACCTCCCGTGCCCTGCTGGCCACGCTTCTTTTGATGCAACCCAGGATACGGTTGGCTTTCTGGGCTGCCAGCGCGCACTGCCGGCTCATGTTGAGCTTCTCATCCATGAGCACTCCCAAGTCCTTCTCCTCAGGGCTGCTCTCCAGCCATTCTCTGCCCAGCCTGTATTTATGCCTGGGATTGCCACGTCCCAGGTGTAGGACTCTGCACTTGGCTTGGTTGAACTTCATGCCATTTGCATTAGCCCACCTCTCAAGCCTGTCCAGGTCCCTCTGGATGGCATCCCTTCCCTCCAGTGTGTCAACCGCGCCACCGAGCTTGGTGTCATCGGCAAACTTGCTGAGGGTGCACTCGATCCCACTGTCCATGTCTCCAACAAAGATGTTAAATAGCACTGGTCCCAGTACTGACCCTTGCGGGACACCACTCGTCACTGGCCGCCACGTGGACATTGACCCATTAACCACAACCCTTTGAGTGCGGCCATCCAGCCAGTTCCTTATCCACCGAGTGGTCCATTCATCGAACCCGTGACTCTCCAATTTGGAGACCAGGATGTCATGCGGGACAGTGTCAAATGCTTTGCTTAAGTCCAGGTAGATGACGTCCGTTGCTCTGCCTTTGTCCACCAAGTTCGTGGCAGTATCGTAGAAGGCCATCAGGTTTGTCAGGCAGGATTTGCCCTTGGTGAAGCCATGTTGGCTGTCTCCAATCACCTCCTTGTTTTCCATGTGCCTTAGCAGAGATTCCAGGAGGATCTGCTCCATGATCTTGCCAGGCACAGAGGTGAGACTGACTGGCCTATAGTTTCCTGGGTCGTCTTTTTTCCCTTTCTTGAATATCAGGGTTATGTTCTCCTTTTTCCAATCCACAGGAATTTCACTAGACTGCCACGATTTCTCAAATATGATGGAAAGTGGCTTCGCAACTTGGTCCGCCAGCTCCTTCAGGACCCGTGGATGAATTTCATCAGGTCCCATGGACTTGTGCACTTTCAGGTTGTTCAGGTGGTCTCGAACCTGATCTTCTCCTACTGTGGGCAGTTCTCCATTCTCAGAGGCCCTGGTTTTACCTACTGTGACTTGGACAGTGCAGTTAGAGCCCTTGCCAGTGAAGACTGAGGCAAAAAGTGAAGTGGCAAAGTGAAAGAAGGCTCAGACACACTAAGTTTACTGTTAAAAAAAACCTCCTCTGCTACATTTGCAAGATCAAAATGTTTTCTTTTGGTTTAACACATATTGGAAGAAAGTTTAAAATAGATATAGTCACAGCCTGGGGCAAGGAGAGTCGCAAAGGGCAAGGCCGGCTTTTCCTCACATTCAAAAGCACAGTTAGGAAAGAATCAACATCTGAAGTGACTGGCTTTCCCTTTCTCTTAATGGCTTTATTGGAGAGACAGAAAACACATTTTTAACACACAACAGCACAAAGTGCTGCTCTGTAGTACTTGGATTTTAATAGTTACTGTGAATGGGATCACTACATAAAGCAGCAACACATGAAAAATATTTGCTGCCTGATTTTACTTTCTTCATATAAAATATTGCCTGAGCAATTTTTACTTCAATACCTATTTACTGTAACTTCTATTTTCATAACTTGGTGAAGTGCTGAAAGTTCACTAAACACACCAACCTTTTTCCCTATATCAACCAAAAAATTAATAAAAACATGCCAAAAGCAACTGCTTTTTAAATTCCATGCAGTTTCTCATTACCATTTCCCTTCTCGTCTCCTCCTTCACTTGGATGCTTGGATCAGAGATTTGCTTCAAGGCTTACTTCGTAGGTAACAGACACTTGTTCATTTTAATGACTGTCACTTTCTCAACATGAATGCTAGAAAAGCTTTGCTCTTTTATTCAAATAATAGTCCAAGTATTATGAAAATAAGTCTTGTGTAAAGTATTTCATGCTGGGCATGTAATGAACTTGAGAACAGCAATTGTTTTCAGTCCTGCCTGCAATTTCTGCTGGCTGTCTACTGGAAAATGTGCCGGTCAGGGAGCACATGGTCATCTAATGAAAAGCTGAAGACAAAAATCGAGAAGTGCTAGGTCTGAATAAGGCCAAACACAACGTTTTTTGACATCTCTCATAAAACTGGAACTTCTTGGGCCTTTAGCAAAATCAATGCCTCAATGAAATCAACGACCTTGTCAGTTCTACTTTGAGTAGCTTTTCCAGATTCTTAGGGTTATGGGGGCATCCCAACTTTCATAGTCTCTTATCTGTGACAGACCCTCCTGGCACAGTTAGATTAGAACCCAGAGCTTCGGTTTTGCCTCATCATATAGCATCTCATCAAAGATCAAATTTAGACTAGTGTTACATTCACAGTGCATCTATCACCCTCTCAGTGGAATCATAGAATAGTTTGGGTTGGAACAGACCTTAAAGATCATCTAGTTCCAACACTCCTGCCATGGGCCAGGGATACCTTCCAATAGACCAGGTTGCTCAAAGCCCCATCCAACCTGGGCTTGAACACTTACAGGGATGAGGCCTCCACAACTTCCCTGGGCAACCTGTTCCAGTGCACCCTCAGACTGAAAAATCTCTTTCTGAGATCTAATCTAAATCTACCCTCTTCCAGTCTAAAGCCATTATCCCTTGTCCTACCTATCACTACATGCCCTTGTAAAAAGTCCCTCTCCAGCTTTCCTGTAGGACCCCTTTAGATACTGGAAAGCTGCTATAAGGTCTTCCTGGAGCCTTCTCTTCTCCAGGCTGAATAATACTAATTCTCTCAGCCTGTCCTCATAGTAGAGGTGTTCCATCCCTCTGATCATTTTTTTGGCCCTCCTCTGGACCCGCTCCAACAGGTCCATGTCCTTCTTATGTTCGGGGCTCCAGAGCTGGATGTAATATTCCAGGTGGGGTCTCACAGAGCAGAGCAGAGAGGCAGAATCAACCTCCCATGATCTGCTTGGCCATGCTTCTTTTGATGCATCCCAGGATACAGTTGGCTTTCTGGGCTGCAAGTGCACATTGACGGGTAATGTTGAGCTTCTCATCAACTGACACCCCCATCAGGAGGCAGAGTTAAGGAAAGAAAAAACTAAGGTTTTAATGTTCACCACTGCATAGGATCTGTAGTGACACTAAATGCTACTTAACAGCACCAAGCACATGTAAAATGCCACTGAATATTCTTGTTCTACTATTACAGGATATTGTTATGCTAGCAATGACCTTTCATGGATTAGTATCAAATTAGTGTAGTGTTCTGGGAGCTGAAATCTGTTTGAGATTTGGGATCTAATAGCGAAAAGATGTAAGTCAAATAATTCTGAGTTTCTGTCCTGAATTAACTGCAAGAAGCCAAATGTGCTCTCCATTTTCATCCAAGAAAATGTTGCAGCTAGGACTATCTGACAGTTTCACTTACCATAGCTGCAACCAGAGAACTAGACAAGAGTTCAGTAATTTTTTTGTTACAAAAGTGGATTTTGACACATCCCTTGGCCTGGTTTTGCACACTGAGATCTGCCCTAAGGCTTCCGTCATTGAAGTGCCAGTGCCGGTGATCCATGCCAGGTTCTCACTGCCCGAGCCAAAACCCGTGGCTGGATAGCGAGTCCCCACTCTTGTCCTCAGCAGGGCACACAGACCTGGCTTACACCCTCCCTTGGGGCTTGGCTTTCTTGGCAACTCAGGAACAATAACAAAAAAAACACGGCCAAAGATTCACAGCTGTCCTAGGGATTCTCCTCAAGGTCTCTTCTTTCCCCCACTGCCTTCTTCACTTTGCCTAGAGAGCTACTGAATTTTTAATTCACCCACAGAAGAGTTAGTAAAGGAATAAAACCCCAGCTATTTCATAAAGCATTTGTAAACAATGCTCTTGCTGGTATATTAAGAACAAGAGCAAAGGAAGTGGAATAGCTGGTCTGTATTTTGCTCAGTTTATAGGATATCAAGTGAGATTTTGAGAGCATCTAAAACAGGAGATATAGAGGAGTTATAGATACAATTTTACATTCACATCTTGCTCTGAAAATCTACAGGCTTCTCTGTGCTCTGGACAAATGAACTTGGCAACCGAACCTACTTTTCAACATGGTATCAGAATACTTAAATCATTCATCCTACCACAAGACAAAATAGGCAAGTCTTCCTCCCATCACTTTTAAAAGCCCATTGTATTTGATTTTCTTCTTTTCTGTAAATACTGAAAATATTGTCTTACCTTCTTCATGAATGATAGTTCTTCCACCTTCCATTATGAAGATCCCTCCCAAAGCCACTTAATTCCAGCCAGCTTCTAACCTAATGTAAAAATTAAAATATACCAGCTCTAAAACAGAAGTGCCAGCGATTTTTACTGCATGTATCCTACTGCTCAGTCTTTAGCTGCAAAACATACCCTTTCCCTCCACAGCCAGTTTTTAAATGCAACCGTAACACAGAAACTGTCTATACTTTCTTTTTATCAAAGTTGATTAACATAATACTCAATGCATCCGGGCAGCTGGCTGGAAGGAGAGAATTTTTCAGAAAAGTCACTACACATGCTACTGAAGACCGCTTCCAACCTGCCACTGGGGCCAGCATCACACCACCAAATCTTGCAATTGCAGTCATAAAAACATGGCTTTGCATGCAGAGTCGGTCAAACACTGACCTAAGCAGGAACGTTGTGGCTTTATTAGCAGAAATTCTCTCTTCAGCACCCATGGCACATCCTTCTCCTTCATTGAAAACAACCCTGAATGGCAAGTTTAAGTTCATGACTAGTTTCATTCTGTGATCTTTATAGTTCAGGTACAAAGATTATTAAGAAATATAATGCATAACCTTGTCTTTGCCATATCGTTACAGTTGTTTCTCTCAGACTCAGCTCCCATCCTAATACTTTATGTTTCTCCTTTTCAAGGTACTTGGAAAGGCCTAAAGCCAGCCAGCAGAGAAGAGACATAAATTACGAAGCAAATTACAGGCTATTTTAATCTGGTCTCTCTGATGGTTAAAATATAATCCCTACAGAACTGACAACATCATTTGATGTCACAGAACCATCCCTTTATTCACACTGATCTTTCATTGTTTATTTTCAGTGAGTTTCAGAAGTTTGCATTGTGTGTACCTGGATAAACATATCAAGCTGCTTGTACACTCAACTGTTACTAGATTGACTGCTGGAAGATCCTGTAGTTTGGCAGACACTTATTGAAATTTTTCTCTGTTAACCCTCCTAAATAGACTTCATTAACCTGGCAGACATAATACATAAGATTCTACCTTTTTAGAATCCATTCCATTATTATCTCAACCCACTTCTTACGCCACCTCATCCCACCCCAACAGCTGATGTGTGTCTGACACAAACTCGCATCAGAGGCACTCATCCCGCTGTGCTCTGCTTCCATTTTCCCAACTGCACGTCTGCTTCTCAGCAGCAAGGCCAGGCAGGACACTATGTGTCCCGGAGAACGTCCCCATCCTGCAGATGGTGGCAGGTCTCTATGGCAGTGCAATGCCATGGGGGTAGAGAAGGGGATTGCAAGGCAATGCGGAGAGAGGGTGTTGCTCTTTTTTCAAGCCTGCACAAGAAATAACTCCATAGCTGGAAATTACACCCAAGGAAGGAGAGAAAACAAGGTGAGACTCTCTCAGCAACCTCACTGTGCAGCGTAAGCAGAATGCGCCAAGCAGGGTGTGGGATTTCCCAAGGCCAAACTGGGGGAGAGCTGGTAGAGCAAATCTGTCAGGAGTGGGATACAGTTGTTGCTTGCTGGAGAAGTTTGGAAAGAGAGAGACATGCGGTGGGCAGTCATGTGCATGCCCAGAGGCTGGCAGGGTGCACAACTGGAAATCAGGTTGCTTATGCTGCCTTCTAGCCTACCCTTTTAATATTTCTTGCCTAGAGCATAATTTCTCCTTTTTCCTTCCCGATTTCTATTTTTCCCATTTCTCTGGTCTTGACTCTTTGTTTACTAGGTTTCTATTCTTTTTTGATGTTGGAAAAAATACCGTGTAATCTCTCTCAGGCTTTCTTTTCAGCATTTCTCTTCTTCCTTATAGTCAAAATAGAAAAGACCTCAGCCTTTGCTTTTTCAAGGTAGGGTTTGTTAATTATATTTTTCTTAAAAATACACTGTTAAGTAATGTAGAAAGGCAAGCATTTCAAACCTGAAGGGACAAGTAAAACAAATATATGGGCACTGAAATTCTCAATCACTGCTTGCATTTTAATGTCTCATGATCTGCAGTATCACTGGTTATTTTTCAAAGTTATGTGTAATGAAGGTGACCTTTTCACTTCTCAAGAAAAATCCTAAATAATTAATTATCTGTGTGATACTAGCATCAATAAACATAGTCATCATTTCTTGAGCTTTCTGACAGCAGTGGGGAAAAAGCAACACATTTAGGTCTGATGAACTTGATTTGCTGAAACTGGCATTCTTTGGATTTACAATGCTCTCTTGTGGCCAAATCAGGCATCGACAATACAATAATCTGCTACCCTAATAAAACCCTAAGTCTTTTTGGCCACCATGGTCATTCTCCAAATGCCACAAAATACTACAGGCATCAAAATCTCCCCAAACAGATGTTTTAAAGAAGTGTGTTCTCTTTTTTTTTTTTTTTTTTCCACTAGGCAGATTACCTAAGTTTTTCTTTTACCAAAAGCAGCCTCCAAATACTTATACTATTTGAAAACCATGTGGGGGAAAAAAGTTTGCTCCTGACATTGGAAGAATAATTTAACATGACCTTTTTGTTTAATTAATGTTAATTTTGTAGCATGGATTTTTTAAGTCTATCATTCATAAGTTTTCAGATACATCACCAAGTCTCCTTGAGAACCACAGGGTCAAAGTTAAAAAAAACAAATGCACCTAGAATTGAGGTAAGTGTTTCATCCTACCAGTGTGTGCTCAGCTCAGATCCTCCTCCGTGCTCCTCCATTTCAAATGGGCACCAGGCAAGGTTTATAGACATGCACTCCCTTGTGCTGGGAGGTGGGACACAGGAGTGTCCGCGAGGCAGCCATGTCAGGGCTCTAGGCATGCTGGTATCACAGAGCCACACTCTGGTGACACTCATGTCCTTGTGACAGGGCACAGCAAGGCTGGGGTCCATTCTGTAGCACAGCCTGCTCTCATCCTCTTCACAGTGCTCCCCTTTCTCCCACTCTAACAAGTTGAAGCTACACAATTAACTGTCTAATTAACCTCAGATGCAGAGGAAAGTGGGCAAAAAACTGCCAATAAGTTGAAGAGCACACCAACATCAAATGAATTGGTGGGAAATACCTTCCTCGTTCCTCTGTGTTGGGGTAGTAGACTCAAGAAGAAAATGCCTAAGTCTGCAGGAGGTTGTTATCCCACCTGAAGTCTTCATTTCTGTCTAATTAAACACACACCATAAAATCTCCCACATTTAAATAATCCTAGCAAGGATGCTTCAAGTTCTTACAGTCTTCTAAATCCATTGATTCACAAGCATCCATGGGAAGGAACAAAATATGGTGGGTGATTTTCAATTATGTTTTTGACCAGTAAAAACATTTAACTGAAAGACTTGCCTTAAGAAGAATCCCTCAATTAGGCTAGAAAATTTTTGTATTTACCAGATTCAACCTCATCCATAAGTAGTTAGAAAAATTACAAGCAAGGAAGGAAAGAATGAAAGAAACGCAGATCAAGAGGCAGAAAAGAATTAATTTAAAACCTAGTTATTTATTATTAATTAGTAACTATCACAGATCTGGGAATTTTTCTTTACAACGAATATCTGATTTTATTTCATTTCTTTTACTAGTAGTGTAAAAATAGCTGCTCAAAGGAAATGTAAGATGTAGTATATTAAGTGTAATATTTAAGCCTGCTTCATAGACAGTTTTGAAAGAGAAAAATTCAGGATAAGAACCCTTTTTCTTTTTCTGTTGTTGTTCTCTTCCTGATAAATTTGGATTGCCCTTCAAATATTTCAGAGTTTGTAAATAACCTTGACATTATTTCTCTGTCTTACTGCATAGGTAATTTTAGCATCCCTGTTGGACAGTTGGTGAATAATTGCCTTGGAAAATAAAGAAACAGAAAAGTAACCTGTAAGAAGATTTTCGTTTTTACAGATACTAGTCAAATTACTAAAACAGAGAAGGAGATTTCGTTGAAATTATTCCTTGAAATTCTGATTTTAAAGAGCAGATATGCTTATTTTAAACACACTGCAACCTTCAATCAACTTGTATAAGTAAAAAAGGTGTTACAGAGTGTTAAGTGAAGAACATAAAAATATTTCTTTAATGATTTACTGGTTACCATTTTACAGCATCATCAAAATATTTCCTGTTATGTTACATGCTAAATATGCTCACATGTACTAGTTCACTTTCGACATCTTTGAATTTGATGAAATTTGAAGACCTAATCCTTAGCTCTGTATGTGGAGCTCCGCACATAAACACCAGCAAGTGGATGGATGAAGTAATTTGAAATATTTTTTTTCTCTTAATCCCCTTAAATTATTCTTCATGCTTATGGCAAGACATAATTCCCTTTTATCCCAAAGAAACAAGGCTTATGGAATCATTATTTATGTATGCAGAGCATATGTGAGTTTACACATGTCCTGTAATTTTTGCTTGTAGTATACATTACTAAATTTGACAGACAGAAAAAGTCCTAGTGTGCTGAGTTTCTAAAATTTAAAGAAAAAAGAAGGCAGCCAGTTGGAGGAGGACAGCTTTCTTAGTACTTTCACTGAGAGAATGTAGTCTGATCTCAGCTCTCAAAAAAGGTCCAGAAATCCATTGCCAAGAGGGATGTAGTGAAATTTCCAGCCATGGAAATGCTGTAGTTGGAACTCATGGCTTATTTGATACCAGCAAACAAAGCAGAGGAAGCAAGACTAAAAACCAGCCTTCACCAGTTCAGCTTTTCATGGTGCTGCTTGTTTTTCCATGAAGACATTATAGTGGTAAATTACTGATGACATTGAAACACCTGTTAGCTTGCAGTTTCCTTTAGTTTGATTGTTTTTAAATTTTGAATACATTTTAAATTATACATAAAATCAAAATGATGGATGTCTGTTATTCTACCATCTCTAAACAGAAAAAATGTTGAGAAACAAACAAAAAATATGTGGTCATTTGACATATACTAGTAGCATTCCGGTGTCAGTATGGGTTTAGTCTTCATATATAAACTTCAGGACGGAAGATGTTTTTCAAGTGTCAAATGTCAATCTTAATTTTATTTTGGCATATAACTGTCATTACATATCTGTAATTTGCATGCATATGTGTTTGATTCTGCCATAGCTGTTCATTCATACACCACTTTTTTGGAACAGAGCAGTGAATTAATTCAGAGTATGACTGATTTTTAAGAGAATTCTTACAAAATCTTTGATTTTACTGTGTAGGCATGTTGAAATGTCAGTATTACTTTAGCTGAGCCACAGAAAAGACTATGCTCTTTTAATAGCGCATTGTGTTGTGTAGCATTTTGGTGTGGGTCAGCAGCTGCTCTTGTCACGTGCTGAAACAGCTGTGAGCTTTAATGCAGTGAATCACCCTTTTGCCAGTAGCCTTGCAGAGGGCCTGTTTAAGTATCTTTTTGATCTACTTGGCTTAAAACCAGAATTGGTGGGATAGCTTTCAAAGAACACCTTATGAAAGGCAGGAACATCTCCATGTTGATATCAGTATGAAATACAGGCTCATTAGCATTCATAAGAACAAGTCTTATGAGGAGTGGCTGAGTGTATTAGGATTGTTTAGCCTGGAGAAAAGGAGATTGAGAGGAGACCTTATCACTCTGTACAACTACCTGAAAGGTGGTTGTAGAGAGGTGGGGGTCAGTCTCTTCTCCCAAGTAACAAGCGACAGGACAAGAGGAAATGGCCTCAAGTTACACCAGGTGAGGTTTAGATTAGATATTAGGAAAAACTTCTTCATGGAAAGGGTTGTCAAGCATTGGAACAGGCTGCTCAGGGAAGTGATGGAACCGCCATCCCTGGAGGTATTTAAAAGACAGGCAGATGTGGCATTGAGGGACATGGTTTAGGGGTGGTTTTGGCAGTGTTAGGTTTATGACTGGGCTCAATTATCTTAAAGGTCTCTTCCAACCTAAGTGATTCCGTGATTCCAAACAAGAACATTTCAGAAATACGTAGTTTGCATCTCTGGTCTAGAAGACCAATAAAAGACAGGATTTGTTGGAAAGATGAGGCAACCAGACGGAAATACATTAAGTTGCAATGCAAGAAATCCTGAAGAAACAAAGTCCAAGGGCTGATGCAGTCTTCTGAGTTAAATGAGTACACTGCTGTGCTGACAGAGGAGCGTATGACTCTAATGCCACTACACACAACCTGCAGACTTAATTGAAAAAGCTCTGTAAAATATTACAAAATTCATATAATACTCTTATGAACATGGAAAGAAAGTCTTAGGCTTCACAATACGAGATCACAATATATACTTTAACCCAATCTAACTGGCCCTTTGATAGAGCCCCTGGCAGCAAACATGAGTGGGAACAGACAGCAAGTGCCACTTTACTTGCCGCCATTACCAATGAAATTGGAGTCTCAAAAATAAATTGCATCTGTGCTCAAAGGCACAAATTGGCAAGGCCCCTTCCTGTGAGTCCTACATCCTTCTCTCATGAAATAAGCGAATCACTCTTAAATCAGAAAAAGCATTTGAGTGTTAATATTGCATTTCCTCAATCTTATCCAGAGGTATACTCACAGACCTCACAACAGATTTGCAGCAAAACTAAATTTCAGCCTATCACAATGGAAGCTTAGAAAAAATTTTGGAAGAGTACAAAATAATAGCTAAGCAAAGATATTCAGCTTTAAGTTACTCTTTCTGGCAACTTAAAGTCTGACAAGTTATACTATACTATACTATACTACACTTACAGTATACCTATTTACATTATACAACATTTTACTTCAGAATTTTGGATAATGTTGCAATGATACTATAAACTGATGCACACTTCTATTTTATATCTGTTGGCTTTTATATTAGCAGAAGATACACCTGTTTTTTCTCAAAGCAGAAAGTCATACAGGCAGTGAGCAACTAAGTTTTAATCACCTCTCTAGATTGTAAACCATGGCAAAACTTTATGAGTTAATTTGATAGATTGTGGATTTTGATCATATAAATATTGTTGATTAGCTTAGAAAGCTTTATTTCTTCATCATCCTTTTACTAGTTTTACAGAAGAACATTTGTCTTCAGTTTTATACATAAATACGTGACTGGTGTGTGTGATTGATTTGTCTCTCTTTTTTGAAGGCAGCTTAAAATATAGGGAATTGATCTCACTATCTCTTGAAAAGGAAAAGTATAAGGAATTCAAGGTAGTCAATGTTACAGATGGATATGTAAATACTACACTCTCTCTTAAAAATTGCACGTTTGCTTTGGATCTCTTCAATGCATTGCTCTAATATGAAATGCCTCCAATCAGAAATTTACTTTTCTATCATGAATACATGGAAAGTATGACAATGTGAATGAAAAAAGAAAAACACATCACTTCTGTATTTCAGTGTTAACAGATGAAGTATTTTATGAGTCATAAGTCTCTTTGGACATATAAAACCATACAAAGATTAAGTGTTTTTCCAAAGTTTAGGCAGAAGTGGTTGGATATCAGAATCACAAGAGAATCATATGCTGGCAGACACAATCATATCTCACTTTCATAACGCTAAATACAACACTCCAACCCTTTACTTTAACAGGAAAAAGATCAGTTGCAACAGTGTACCCTTTGTTTCACGGTATTCTTGCTAATGAGACTCCATTTTCAGCAAAAAGTCTTTTCCTTCCTTTTTTTTTTTCTTCCTAGTCATACAAGATAGAAACACACGCATCTTTGTTGGAATTTTTCAGGAGTAATTTTGGTGATTCTCAGAGCTTAGAATAAACAAGTCACAAAAGAATTGCCAATTGTAGACACAGTTTTGCTATATTTTATGACGTTTGTCCAATACACCACTCTGCTACTGCACCTTAGATCTAGGCTCTTTCCCTTCTTTTATTACGCTCCTAGGTTTGACAAAGGCTGGATTTCCCAAGTGTGATGAGTTATCACAGTCACACAGACATTACATGATTTGGAATCCACCTGTTCCTGAGTACCCTGGGACTGCGAAGTTCATTTCCCGTAATGCAAAAGCCGAGAGGCACAATTCATATGAAGTCAAATTATTAACAATGTTACATATTTTTCTTTTAAAATTTCACATGTAATGGCTACTAACAAAAGTCTTGTTACCAAAATAATATACAAACATAAGCTTATCATATCTTAACTACATTCATGGAAGGCAAACTTACAGATCTGTTTAATTTCTTTACATTTGTCTTTCTGTCTCTTTGTGAAGACACAAATTAGAAGGTCACCTTTCTGAGCACAGTTATTTTATTGCAAAGTCCATTTCATACTGTTCTCCAGTAGTGTACACGTATGGCTTTTTTTAACATTATGATTGAAATTATGCACTTTAGTACCATGAGACATCAGCCTCTTTAAATTTCTTCGTCTACTTCTTCCCTTTCATTTACATTTCGTAATTGCTCCCATTTACAGCCATATCTTATTATTCCACCCTATCTCCTTTATGTTTTTGTCTACATTTTTCATTTGACATCATGTCCCCTACCTTGTTAAATTCTGTTTTCCTTTAATTTCATTTGCATTCTCTCCAAAGTGATTTTACCCACCTCATTCATTTGTATTGTTATGTTCCGTGTCACACAATAGTGTCTATTTTCAGTTCCTTTCAGATTCTCCTTTTTTGTTTCTTTGTCAAAGCATTTTTTTGGTGAGGAGGGAGAAGGGGATACCTTTATATGTGAGAATATTTTAAATATTTATTTAAATAATATTTATTTAAATATTTTAAAATATTTAAATATTTTAATATTAAATATTAAATTATATTTGAAAAAGGAATTTTTGCCATTAAGCTAATCTTTCCCTTGGATTTTAAGACATAATATCAAGACTTCCATGTAAATTTCAAAACTAATGAGAACCTACCATCTAATTTAGAAATCACTGGATTTGGTAGTCATTTTAGTAATAGATTTCAAAATGTAAATGTTATACAAATGGGTGAAAATAGGTCACTAGCTTTTAACAGAAGAGAGTAAGATAGTGTGTGTATGTATATGCAAACAGAGCGTGTTGCATAGCTGTCCTTTTGAGCATAAGATATAGCCGTTTCCCCTCACAAGCTGTGTATTAGCTTTCTTAAGAAAAGACCAGCCCTTGAGAAGAAAGTTAAGCATAGGGATATCTGCTGACTTAGAGATGCTACGTGCTTCTCCTTGAATTCCATTTGTTTTCCCTTGGTCTCCATCTTTTCTGTGCATATTGGTGGAAAGCTGTAGGTGTTATATCCTGATCTCCATGAAATCTTTTCCTCTTAAAGAATGATGTTAACATGGCAACATTAAAGGAAGTATTTTTGAGATGTCAGTAAAGCTTTTTCTTTCAGCATAGAGATGTTATTATTTCTCACTATTGAATGATACGATAAGTAATGTATGATATGATACATATACTTTATACCAATTTAGGTTAATGCCTTCCTCATGACACTTTGAGACATAATAATAGATGACGAATGAGAAACCACATAACACAAATATTTTAAAGGCAGACTTGAAAGGCAACTGATCCAAAGATGATTCAATAAAAATGATAGACTGAATTTTCTAACTGTAAAGGAAGCAAAAGAAAGTGCTTCTCCCTCTTGGTCTCCCTCTCTGCCCTCCATGCACACTCTTCTTGGCTTTAGGACGTCTGTCTTGCCAATATTGCTCCCAGTGTGTCTATGTCACACATTAGAAGTGACAGAAGTAGTGAACTTTGGCAGGGCCAGGTGTGGGTGGAGGTACTTTCTTCTTCTTCTTCAGTGAAGGACTGCCTTTCAGGTGGAGATTCCAACCTGAGGATCATAACCCGTGGGTTGAGAGACCCTTCTTAATTCAAGGTGGGCTCGCTCTGACCACCCAAACACGTATCTACACATAAACACCTCTAAGAGGCAGTTCAGCACAACGATTTGCATTTTAGCACAGAGGATGTGGTTGCTGGTTTTGCTGTGATTGTGCCTGGTGATCAATTCTGTAGACCTTCATTTAACTTTCAAGGAGCTGTGCAAAGCAACTGTAAGTTTTTTTTGGAGATGGATGAGATGTGGTTCAGTGCTGCCTAGCAGACCACATTTTCCTATCTTGAGTACAACATGGGATTTATTGACTAAGTCTGTATAACCTTTTCTTCTGTACTCATGTTGTGCTTCCAGAAAAGGGAGATCTAGAAAGTTTTGAGTGTAGTCACATCTTTATTCCTGGCTTTCTGTGCTTCTATGACATTAGACAGAGAAACTATGATTTTATGACAAGGAGATCAGTTTTAAAGATGTAGCTTGGTTCCACTAATAGCATTTTAACTAAGATTATTTCAGTCCATGTTGAAATTGCCAATACCAGATACTTTAGCAATGTGCTGATTCTAGACCCAGTATTTGGATTTAGAGAGGACTTAAAGATCATAAATTTGCATCTGACCCTGTGAATACTGATTATATGACTCACCCAAGTTACTTCATTTCTGGAAACCATACAATCTTTCATTGAAAGGAGGATGACAGGCAGTTTTCTCTTTCACTGCCATGATTCTGTCTAGGTAGACTCATTAATAATCCTAAAACTAATTCTCATCTATAGGCAGCTAACAAATGCACCTAAATCAAAGACATGCTTCAGAGCAGGACTGCTGATGAGCTCTGAGGGAAGCAGCATCCAGACAAGAATGTTGGGCGTAACTCCTCATATATTCCCTGTGCTGGCCTGAGACAAGAATCTCTATACATCAGAGAATCACAGAATCACCGGAGTTGGAAGGGACCTCTGGAGATCATCTAGTCTGGGTTGGGTTCCCTGCCACAGCAGATTCACGTAGAGTAGGTTGCACAGGATGACATCCAGGTGGGTTTTGAATTTCTCCAGAGTCGGCAACTCCACCCCCTCTCTGGGCAGCCTATGCTACTTCATTTTCAAAAACAGCATTCACCAAACAGATAGATCCTTCTTACCTTTTAAAAATAATATTTTAAGTAATCAAAGGAAGTCTGTCACTGTATCAGACAGAACAGGGCACTGACTAGTAAAGTAAAGTAAATTGATGAAGGAAATGCACTTGCTACTCAGGGCATGGAGAAATACCAAGACCTAGGCTTCAGATTACAAAAGGCAATGACTTGTCACATGTCACTCACCAGGAATGTCCCTTTGCTAATACAATGATAACAGATTATCCCGTTCATTACACTTGTGTTTTTCTATGAGTTTACTTTGGGTTTGAAAAATAGAAGCAGCAAAACAGCCCTCATACCCGCTATGAGAAGATGGATGTAAATAAGTAAAGGCCTTAAATAAGTAAATCCTGGTAGTATCTCTCTATCAAGGCACTTCACTGAAAGTAAATGTGTTTTCATTTGATTTCTGTCGGTCTTGTCAACCTTTATATGGAGAAACAGCGGCTGTGGGGATTCTTCCATTCTTACTGACCAGTACCCATCCCTTCCTCATCACACCCTGAGACTGGGATTTTTTGTGGAGCACAGAATAAATCAGCACAAATGAAACACCGTCTGTGTCTCATTACAAGCTGGGGAGAAAGAGTATGCAATACCAGAATTCTGAATGTATTTGTCAGACATAGCAGGAACACAGCAAGAAGTTTGTATTATCACACTTTATTACCCCAGCTCAGGGTCCCAGTTCTTGGTATAGATAGGGCTTGGCTCTGTAATAGAAAAGCTAGGAAGATGGAATGGTGTAGGTCATGGACCCATTCAGTCAGTCCCTGAGGAGTTCATGTATTAACATAGTACAGTTAGAATTTTCCTTTCCTGCTTAAAATACCTTTTAAGGTGATCTGATGAACTGGAACAGCTCTTTCCTCTGACGAGTGTCCTAGTTTACCTCCAATCCAGTAGGCTCCAGGTACAGGCTGTAACGGCAAGCCTTACAAACTGTCCCCGCAGCTGTTTTCTCAAGAGGAGAGGACAAATCCTGTTTTCTCCTTCTGCTCCCCACAAATCAGTATCTGACAAGAAAATTCTGCCAGGAGAGCAACAGAAGCCACTTTCCGCCGCTGCTGCTGTGTCTTCTTTACCCCCTACACACACACACACACCCCCCTCAAATGGGTTTTTGTGGAGGGAAGGTGTGATTGAGACAGCAAGAGGTAATAAGACACTGAGTGACAGTATTTTTTAGCTGAATCATGCCCTTAAATGTTCAGCCTACACATTAATCATCAAGGATTCACTTCAAGATTGGATCTGACTAGTGCACTTAATTTACCTACTGCACCAAACAGCTGTTCAGCTTCTGTTGAATCTGAAAGCAAATGTAATTAGTGCGTGTTCACTGCTGCTTCCTCATTACGTTGCCAGCCCATATCATTGGAACAGTTAATTACTGCAGAGACAATGGCTTGACTTACCTGATATAGTACATGATTATTCATCATTGATTCATTTTTTCTTCTTCACTGGTAATTTTGTTAACATCCCTGACAGTACTTAACAGTGAATCCCTTTGATCTTTTGAGTTACTACGTCTTCTCAAATGTTTCTCAAATTCTCCAGGCAGCTTACTTCTCTGGATTTTAACAAGACTTGAGGTATAACGTCAGTTGACGCTGCATGTGACTGAAGAAATAACTTGATTATGTGGTTCACAGCAAAAATGTGCTATTCAGTCACTGCTCATCTCAACTGTCTTTGTACCTGGGGACTTTCCCCTTGCTTGCAGACCAAAGGCCAGCTGATGGAATTGCCTTCTTTCGGCAATGGCTTAAAATAATGCTGAGAAAAAGAAAGATTATTCCATAATTATTCTTGCCCTCCGTAGACCTGCTCCACTCTTACACAGGTTTTTTTGATGGCTTTGAGTGTGGTTTCTCAGATCCGCTGTGCCACAGTACTCCATCACTAAAATGGAGGCAGCTGAGTTCCCATCCCTGCCTACCAGATGTCACTGGCTCCTCTCAGATACAGCCTCTTTTCTCAAAAGGAAGCTCTGTTGTGATGGAATGTGAGGACTCTACATTTATCAGTGACCTCCAGGCTGGTGAAGGACAAATTACACAATACATCTGCCAGTCCTGGATATTTCTGCACTGCACGTGCAGATCAGCTGGGCTCTGCTGGCACGGTAATACACCATACTTCTCAGAAATGCCAGATTTAGTCACTTACTGCACATGTTCGACATTATTGCCAGGCATATGCAAAATAGCCCTAAGCTGTCCTGCTGCATCCTTCTCCCATCACATTGCAGATATACCTGGCTACTCTGGCAAAGGAAGGTCACCTAAGTTGTTAAGACAGGTTTTAGTAATTTGCACAGTGCTACACATTCATTTGTCATCTCTTTCATATGTGGTAACCTGTAAACATTCCTGTAAGAAGAAAAAAAAAAAATAAACATAAAGAACCAAGGAAATGCATTTTAAAAGTGTATGACAGTTTAGAATAGCCAAGCTATGGAAAATTCTTAACAAAGATGCTTGAATAAAAAGGAATTTTTGAAGTGTGATGTTCAGGAAGAATCTGAAGGAATTGAACCCCTAAAGTGATTCAGGAGGCAAATAGTCCTGTCAGCTACCACAGTGGGATGCTGGCACTTAGAGGTCAGTAAAGTAGAATTGAAAGGACTTCTCTGCCATCTGAAAAGACTCCATATTTTTCAAAGGCTTTGCATGATCTGAGAGATCAATACCTGACATTTATTTGGTTTGCTCATTCTTTCTTCTCACGGGTATGCTTCTCTCTTTTTATCTGACTTTCCTACATGAAACTTTCTTATCATTATACATTTCACAAAGAATCCCCAGCTGCATGAGGCTGCATGAGCAACTAAGCAGTCCACAAACAATAAACTGCAAAGCAATACCTGACCTATACATCAAACCCACATGGTAGCTGGGAGCTGCATAGAACAGCAGATACTGCTTTTACATGTTATACCATTCAGTCTGACTTTCACTAGGCTTTAAAGCTCTTTCAGTATTAGCTCATTTTATTAGTTTTGGGTTTTTTTTTTTAACGCCTTAGACCTCAAGGTTATTTTTGAGTACCTCATTTCATTCTATAAGGAAAAAGTGATCGAGTGAGAAAAATCGTTGCGTGGAACACAGGCAATTTGGCAGACACTACTGACAGGGGCACAGATCAAGTTAAATTTAAGGTAAAGTTATCTTTCATCTCCCGGAGGAGCAGCCTCTGCAGCCTGCTCAAGTCACTGAAAAAGGTTGAACTTCAAGTCGAAGCAATCTACTCTGTGTGGGGATAAATAAACTGGGGATTAGGCAATTTCAAAATAGGTAATTGCCTGAAATGAGCAATCTCTAGCAGCTAATATAGCCACTGTTATCATCCACATAAATATTGACTATTTATTAAGAGTAATCAATGAGGAAACAAAACTGCAATAAAGGAAAAAAAAGTGAAAATCCCTTAAAGGCCCTGAAGGCCTTTTTTTTCGATACTCTGTGTTTGTCAATGCTCTTAGCTGGATTTTGCAATGCACGTTTTCTCTGCTGATCTTTAAAATTTCAGCAAAGCATTTCATAGTTACTTCAACTCATGAATTATGCAATAGCACATGACAGGAGCAATTCATTCCTATCTCTGCTTCACCAGGAGACAGAGAAACTAAAAGCCTCAGCCCCAGCTTGAGAATTTTTTTGTCCAGCACACAATCTCTCCAAATGGTACCTCAGAGATTCACTCTGCAAAACGATAAGGACACATGCATAAAAGGTACAGGAGCACAATGGCTGAACTGAGGAGGACGGACAAGTACACAGTAATGTGGCACCACCTTTTGCTTCTGAGGTGGGAAATAACACAGTCCAGAAGGAATTTCAGGGCGCACATTCCATCTGCATCTGCCTCCTTTTTCTTCCCCCTGTTCCCTTGTCATTGACCTCTTCCGGCTCTGAATTCTTCAGACTTCAGACTTTAATCCATTCCAAGGCACTACTTATCTCCTCATTAATATTGCCTGTGCCTTAAAGCAGGAGTCCTGAGACCTTCTCAGAAGATAGGGAAGTGCCATAAGCCCCATTTTAGAAATGAGAAACAGCAACTGAAACACAAAGAGTAGAAATCTGCTGGAGAACTGGGACTTGTTTCTCAGGGTGAAGAATCATGAAACCTGTTTCTCAGGAAGAAGTGTATCAAGCCTTAAACCATAGAGTTACCTTTCATCTTGAAATCCTGCTGTTTGGACCCCTGATTTATTTTGGGTGAAAAGGATGTAAGGTAATCTTTAGAGTTTTAGGGATGCAACTTTTCTGAGGTTCAAACACCTCTCTTCTTCCAATATAGGTTATTACGTATATAACATCCCCACAAAATTTTGGGTTTTTTTCCTGAAATAGGACCAGCCACAGAATGCTTGTTAGTTGTGATTTTGCAACAGGTCACCTCCTCTCGCAAGTCTTTATTAGTTCCATTTCAAAAGATGTCAGCTGGTCATACTGGTTACTCATTCTTCTTCCTGGTGGTGCTTATAATATGGGACTCGGTATTTTCATCCTATCACCTGCCTCTATCACGTCTGCCATGAGAAACGGTGAGATATTTGGGATCAACAATAGTTGTTTTTCAGATGTCATGAATATCTGAATCTTCTTGAAGTCTTTTACTAAGTACCTAGATCTTTTTCAATAGCTGTGTGCATAAGAGAATAGGAGGATAGCAATGGGTAGGAGGCTAGGACCTAACTGATACAAAATAAATCGAGACAGACGCTTCGTAATGAGTAAATGAAGCTGACGTGAAGTTTTAAATAGCGGGGGTAGCAGTGAAAAAATCTATGACTTGAATCTTAGAAATTCACTGTCTGATTTAGAAGTTTTGAAATTACACATAGCAAAATTACAGCCTACTTTGAGTAAAATACATCAAATTTTTATCTTTTTTCCCCCTGGACAGATACATGTCAGAATTCACTACACAGTACAATGCATATAGCTTGTTAGGAAAAAAAGAACTGCTATGAAAAAGGGTGTAGATGAGGCACTAGAAAGATTTATCCTGTTTTAATATCAGCATTCAACATCTTGGCAAATATTTCCTTCCATGAAGAATTGTCTGATTTCAGGAATATGAGCTATGCCTGGATTAGCATATAAAACAGAGTCAAGTCACAGGATTACAAATGTCTACACTGCTTCACTTTTAGTGTTTTCCTAGCATGACTTTGGACTGTATGCTTTAGCATCCTCCCAGCCAAGGCCTAGGCATCAGTCAGCATTTTAAAAGACTGTTTCTAATAGGCAGTTTAGCTGTAGCCACCCAGTTTTAGGGAAAAAAGATCAGTTTACACATGAAGACATGAGT
Source organism: Chionis minor (assembly GCA_013398295.1). Classification (NCBI taxonomy): domain Eukaryota; kingdom Metazoa; phylum Chordata; class Aves; order Charadriiformes; family Chionidae; genus Chionis; species Chionis minor. The sequence goes on from VZSF01005376.1 coordinate 357,295, forward strand.
CAGCTGTGATGCTGAGACTCAAGGCAGCCTCTAACCTCTTCCATGTAAGAACATCCATATCTATATCTACACATCTACAATGTATCTGTGGCAATGCAGTCTTCTCAGTGTTATTCTCTAGCAAATTATCCACTCTGGTGGCAGTGGTCAATCCAGGAAAGGCCTCTCGCTCTGCCTCTTATAGCAGTGAAGTGATAAGACATAATTTACTAAGAAGCAAAGCATGAGCAAGAACTAGAGGAAAAGGCAGTACAGCATAAAGCCAGGCTTCTTGGTACCCTCTAGCCACAAGCATAGGCATGCAGGGAGCCACAGTGCAACCTGAGCAGAGGTGAGGAAATGAGGGTAAATCCTCAACAGCCTCCACAGGGAAGGCTGGTGAGATCCCACTACCAGGTTGCATCTCTGTGGCAGAATGACCAGTATTAAACAAAACAAGCCTATAGAGAAACACTATTTTTATAGCCCCCAAAAAGGAACAAAATGAGATACTTGTGCCACAAAACTGAGATCGCTGACATTTTCATACAGCATTGGAGGCATAAAAATTATCACCTTAGAAGAAGTCATTCCTGGTGCACTTCATACCACTTTGCAGAGATTATTATGGAAGGAAACATTAATCCTGCATAAATGTCTCTAAACAGGAGGAACAGGAAAAGTACCTGACCAATGATGGCCAGAGGGAACATTAGGGACCACAGAAAGAAAGCTAGAGAGACAGGTCAGCAAAAATTCAACTGATTCAAAAATCAGTCATACTACCATACCTATAATTGGACTTTGGGATCAACGATGAATCCAGTTCCAGCCAATGTGCAGAGACATCTGCAGCTCACTCCCACTGGTACCAAGAGGCAGCACAACATGTGGTTGAAGAAGTGTGGCCAAGTGCTGGCAATATGCAATAAAATGGTTTTGAAACCAGCAGGCAGGCATGGGCTGTTAACATAGAAATTTAAAAAAAAAAAAACAAAACCAAACACCAAAACATTCAATGCTACTGTCACTTGAAATGTACAGCAGTTGATGCAGAGGTAGTACCATTGCCAGGGAATCTTACTAAAGCATTGAAATACGATGTCTGACTGTCCCCACCATGAAAAGAAAAGATAATAGTGACTCTTGCCCTCTCTCACAGCCTAACAGAGACATCCTGCAAGGAGACCAATTCCTCCAGCACATGCTGTAGCCAGCTCAAGGCTCTCACAAGAGCTAGTAAGAAACCTGAAGAGCAGACATCCCTCAGGCCTTGTGGAGCTGCTGAGGAAGGAACTGGGGAGACCAGAAAGCCCAGACACCCTCACACTCATGGAAACCAGAGCTGGCAGCTGTGCCTTTTCATTCTTGCAGCATTTAGCATTTTTAAGGTGGTGAAAAGCCCTCAAGAATGTCCTAAATGTTTGGGAAACCTCCTGTCAGGGAACACAGCCCTGCAAAGCAGTCGCTATGCGGTAATCCTGAAGATACACTGCTTGACTTGTCTGGGACTAAAAGTCTCTGGTTGCAATGTTGAAAATAGGTTCTGGCATGCTGCATCACCCAGCCCCTGACACTCTGCGCTACGCTTTTTCCCAGGTACCACTGAAGGGGGAAAAAAAAAAAAGAGACACCAGACATCAGCCTGCCCTCAAAGCTATTCCAGCAATAACAGATAAAGACAAACCAGGACTTTCAGACATCAGGCCTGCAGCTGGCAATCGTTATTGCCTAAGGCGATAGCAGAAGATAGCGCAGGATGTCTTTATCAAGCTTAACAGAGCCAGAAGCAGAGTACTAGTCTGAATGCAAAGGAGCTGGAGCTCAGGAGAAGAGAGATCTTTACTATCAGAAATCTCTGGGGTCCTGGAAACTTCCAAACAAAGCTCGAGAAATGGAAAGAACAAGTTCTTGAAGTCAATGCAAGAAATTATAAGAATAGCCAAGTACAGAATTTGCATGGGATCCAGTCAGCAAGTAATACATAATGTTAAATCAGGAATGAAGAACAGGCAATATAGGTGGTGAACCAGCCGTGTAGCACTACTATAATTTTGGGCAGCAGGGGTTACAGAAGGTCCTTAGGCCTCAGGATGAGACAGAAGAGTAACACAGAAGAAACCCAGCAACTCTCACCTTCTGTTGCCACAGCAAAATGATGAATTTATATTGAAATAGAGATACCAACTCTGCGGAGTGACATCATCTGTTCATTTTGGAGCACAAAGATAAGTGTCCCAGCTGTTAGCGGTGCAACCGCAGTGCACACCACTGAGATGCCAAAAGTTGGATAGATGCAGAAAAGAACTCATGAGTTTGAATCTTTTGAACAAATAAATACGTAAGTGACAAATTAACAAAAACAGACACCCACTGATCCACTAATATAACGGTCCAAGAGAGTTACATTTTGCGGCAGATATACCACATATATTTCTGAGTACTGAGTTCGGCAGCAGAGGGGAAGGTCTCTGCTGTCTCCCGGCTGGCAGCACGCTGCCCCACAGGCTTATCACCGCTCAAGAGAGCCCCCAGCACAGCCATGGCTGCTGGGGTGCAGGGCTGGCCACCATGTGAAAGCCAAATGCCACAGGCTACAGCGCTTCCTGCGTCCGACAGACCTGAAGGTGAGGGAAACGAGCAAGTTGTGCCTACAGGGCCACGAATAACTGTCCGTGCTTTCAAAGGAAGAAATCAGAAAAGGTTTTATGTAGCTGGTTAGGTAGGTGTGTAGGAAAAGTGGCCAAGAAGAGGAGGTGTCATACAGATATATAAACCTAGTCCAAAGGTAGGAAGTTGTTGATATCAACCAGTTCAATCTAATGTCAAAGAATGCATGAATGCACATTTACATTTGCAGTTTCCAGCAGGCAATCACTACCTCAGGGACAATCAGTCAAAAAACAAAGTGGTGAGGAAGCTTAAGGTACATTTGGCAAGGTAGAAGATGCTCGAGAGCAGACCATGGACTTCTGCAGAGTGGAAAAAACACTTCAACTATTGCATGAAGTGTTTGGTATAAGAATATCAGGAATAAAACCTAGGCAAAATATAGCTGGCCAATTCCAAATACTCTAGTCGACCAACTAGAGCAAAAGGATAAGCAGGGGATAACTTAAAAAAATGTACCAAACTAGTTTTTATTGTATTTTTAAAAATCTACAACAGTTGAAACTCTATGAAAGCCGAAAATCTATGGAGCTACAGCAGGCTGTGGATAAAGAAAATGTCGGTATAAATGATAATTTAATCATACAAATTATACTCTTATAATCCTTTATTGTCAGAAAACTCTGTAAATAAATACAATAATAATTGCTACATAGGAAATTATACAGCAATTTCTGCAACATTTGGAGACAGGAATACAGGCTGTTGGAGAGCAGGGCACCACAAGGCTTAATTAAAAATACACTTAAAATCTAAGGTTCTGAAAAATTCACTCTTAATCACTTCATGCTTCAATTACTAATTTATAAAATAGGGATAAACACACTTTGCCTCCCATAAATATTTGTGAGGTGATTGAATTGTCAGTGTTTGAAATACAACCACAAGCATCTGTCAGAATATGTACAAACATACAACCATATATATGAAAAAGTATATGTAGATACATAAAAACACTTTAAATATTAATGTGTACAATACATGACAAATAAGTTTATATCTCTGCCATATAAACACACACGCACAGAGACATGCATTCCCCAGTGTTAAATCATGGAATGAAGAACAGGCAATATAGGTGGTGAACCAGCCGTGTAGCACTACTATAATTTTGGGCAGCAGGGGTTACAGAAGGTCCTTAGGCCTCAGGATGAGACAGAAGAGTAACACAGAAGAAACCCAGCAACTCTCACCTTCTGTTGCCACAGCAAAATGATGGAAATGATGAAAAAACTACCTGAAAGGAGGTTATAGCGTGGTGGGGGTCAATCTGTTCTCCCAAGTAACAAGCGACAGGACAAGAGGAAATGGCCTCAAGTTGTGCCAGGGGAGGTTTAGGTTGGATATGAGGAAAAACTTCTTCACTGAAAGGGTTATCAGGCATTGGAACAGGCTGCCCAGGGAGGGGGTGGAATCGCCGTCCCTGGAGGTATTTAAAAGACGGGTAGACGTGGTGCTGAGGGACATGGGTTAGGGGTGGTTTTGGCATAGGTTTATGGTTGGACTTGATGATCTTGAAGGTCTCGTCCAACCCAAGTGATTCTATGATTCTATGAAAAGCAGGAAATCTTGAATGATGCCTCGATGTCTCATTTTGCTGTAGCCAACAAACAATAACGACAAAAAATCCCCTGAAGTTATAGATTTCAGCCATATTAAAAAAAATCGGGAAGTGATTTAGCCATTTCTCGGCCGTTTCCATCACCCCGCTACTTCTCTTCCCCAGTGTGTGTGTGTGTGTCCCCAACCCATCAGCACGGAGGCGGCTGCCGCCCGCCCCTGGTGCATCCCAGAGCTCTCCAGCATCCCCAGTTCCCTGGCTGGCCACACGGTGGGGCGGCTGGCCCAGGACTGGCTCCGGAGAGCCGCCTCCTCCCGGTTGTGGCTGTGCCCAGCAGATGGCTCTTTCCAACCACGGAACGCTTCGCTCCCTGGGTTCCCCAGGTCAGCACTTTCGAACCTTTTGTTCCTCTTACGAATAATGCCAGCGGCGTACGGGAAGATCAGGAAAACGGGATGCGATGCAGAAGGCATTGCTTTCCAGAGTGTAATAGCTTTAGCTGGGATGTAACACACTTCTGTTTAATGAATACTTGTCACAGCGCTACACACATAAACAGAGTTATATTTATTGGACCAGAATCACATCTCAGTTCGGCTTGAGTAAATCTGAAATAGCTCAGCTGTAGCCAATACAGATGGGAATGACAGGGGAATTTGGCCCATTGTTAAAATATCTTCATGTAGGAACAGTGTAGGAAAATTGAACTATGACCAGGTTCCTTCTTTACGGGCTAAATTGACTCTAAATTGAACCCTCTTGAGTCAGTGAAGTTACGCAGGTGTGAAGAAGAGAGCACACAGAAGCCAGTCTTGTTCGAACTACTGGATCCAAAAGGAACCATTTTTGCATCTTATTAATAAACACAAGTTTCTTTGCCATGAACATTATTTTTATATATATATATATATCTCAAAATTAGAGAGGGGCTTAGACCTCTAAGACACCCACTTCAAAGCTCCTTGACTTATTGGAAAGTTCAGACTGAATCAGACTTTTGTGGTTCAATCATCATCTCTTTAATAGGCTTAAACTGGAATTACAAACCTGAATTAACCAAAACATGAAGGAACAGTTAGTTCTATAATACAGCCTAAAAGCAAATGTGCTTTTTAATCTTTTTGAATCTCACAAGTTTAGATCCTTTTACAGAACTGTACTTGATAGCTCTGACAAAGTTACTGATTTTGGAAAAGCTTTTATTGGAGCAAAACCTTCCCAAAGTGGAGAGTTTTTACATGAATTGGAAAAACTTTCCAAGATGCAAAGATTTATTCTGACTCTTTGAACTTTAAGCCTACAAGACTGGAGCTTGACATGATATCATACAGCCCTTCTTTAAATTTGCTGCCATTTCTGCTGATAGTTCAGGTGAGTATTTGGAAAGATGAGAAAAAACATGAAAAAAAAGGGTATCCCAAAAAAGTGTTTCAAAAATTTCTTAAGGGATATGTGTTGGCATGATGGAAAGGAATACCATTCCCTAACTGTTTCTCTCTACTTTGTTAATTTTGGGCTTATTCCTCTCTGGCAGCCAACCTAATCACAGTTGAGGTACTCCTCACCTTCTAGCTCTACTAAGCCTTTTCTGTTTCCAAAAGTTACACCACTTCTTTACTTTCCCAGGATATAGCAGCTGGCAGTAAGCAGGAAATACAAAAGCAAAGGGTAAGGCTGAAGCTTAGTTGGTACGTTCTACATTCAACAAGCTATTGGAAACTGATTTTTTTTTTTCCCCTTATATTAACCATTTCACACTTTCCTTTGAAATGTAGGAGACTTGTGAATTGCAAGTGAGCTACACTGTACATGTGAGTTACTTGTGCTTTTACTCCTTCCAGGATGAAGTCGTCACCTGCATCAATAAACTTCCAGAGATATTTTTGGTATGCTCCACTGGGCTCAGTGCCTCCTGGGGGTTCCTCCAAGCCTTGCTGTGCTGCCTTCCGTGGGCTCCATGGCAGGTCCGGGCAAAATGTGCTTAACAGTCCTGCCAGAGAAATACATCGTTCTGTGGGAACAGTGATCCAGCATAACTCATTTAATATTCTGAAACTATTTTTCTTGGTTCTGCTTTGGTTTATCCAGATATTTAACATTTTCCAATCCACTGTCTTGCTCCTAATTGATGTTTATGACATAAAAGCTGTCATGAGAAGAACTAAGCTGGCAATAGCTTAGCTTGGGCCCTTCTTTCCTCTTTGATAACGACCATAGTTCTGGCACCCTTTCAATTCCAGAAAGCTGAGTTACAAAAGTTGCTGCCCTTCTCAGAAATCCTGACAAGGAAAGGGATCTGGTGGAGCTATCAGAAAGGGAGAGACTACAGTGAGGCTCACAGGTTGTTGTTTAGGCACACAAACAAGTGGCCTGACATTAAAAAAAAAAAAAAAAGCCTTGGAAATTTTGGGCCTAATAATTCTGTTGGTGCAAAGCACATGCCAAGGTTTCAGCAACAGAATTGTTCGGATCTTTTCCTACCTGCTTCACAAAGTGGCAATTAGCAGCACAGTGGCATTAACAAGACAGCTTTACATGAGCTTTCAAAGTAGAAACACAAAGAATCTGTAAAAGACCAACCACTTGTAAAATTCGAGAGGGAAGCTCTAGGCCTGTTTTTTCAGAGGGGGGAGCAGGGCTTTGCCCGCAGGCAGCAGGACCATCAGAGCCATCTGCCAGCCTCCGCAATCCCCGCGCCTCCCTGGTTCCCCCAAGGAGGGGAAACCTCCCGTCTTCTGCACTCGACCTTTGTGTTTCCTTTCTTGCATGGGGTTGGATGCTGCACGTCTCCCAGTGCCCTCTCATCCACATTTGCCGTAAACACCCAGAACACCTGTTTACTCTGACTCACCCACTCCTCACGCAGACTCTCCCTTTTTTTGACAGCAGACCTCACTCAGGTAGTATGTGCTGCTAATATCCTTTCAGGACCATGTAATAACATGCCTTCTACCCAATTCCTAACATCCTTCAATCAGCTCAGCCAGTGGGCTAACTGCTTACGCTTCTGTGATTTATATAAGTGCAATTAATTTAAACTGCATCACTCCGGTGTTATGCTGGTGAAAATGCCCCGAGAGGGAGTACCTCACTGGTGAATCAGACCCTTTACTTTTAACAAACATACAAAAGAACAGATCCCGAGCCAGTGAAAATCCGCACGGCTCCATTCATTTCAACGCACAAACTTAAACCAGCTCAAGGTCTGAATCACAGCTCATGTAACAGACTATTTAGATACAGACTAATGCCTCACATCCTGAAATGCAATGCTTTCCCAGAGTTGGCAGGGGACAGGGACTTCTCAGATGGAACAGAGCTGAGAGGGCAGCAGGACCGCAAATGCAACCTTTTAAAAACACTTTGTGGATTTCTTCATTTCTGTGGAGTTGAGGAAAGCAACTGCTTGCGTCTCTGCAAGCACTGCTCTCCCTTCTGGGAGGAGCTGCCTCTGTTCCTCCACCACAGCTGCGGAGCAGGTACCTGGGAAGTCCCTTTCCTTGCCACTTTCCCTTTCCTCCTGTAGCCTGGGTGTGTTCCCTGCAGCTGGAAATCCAGTGACACCTTTCACTGACAGACACCAGAGTTAGACGCTGAACAGCTGAATCTTTTTAATCACTTCTTGAAAATGGCTAACTTTCTCTGCACTTGTTTTGGCATCCCTGAGATTAAGAAGTCACACAGCTTGACAAAGCACTTTGCTCTTACGTGTCTTAACAGAACCAGAAGGATTTCCGCCCCCGCCCCCACCCCCCCGCATCTATTCCAACACCTGCTGCAAAAAAAGGGCTGGGGTGGTCTCTCTAAAACACCCCTCCGCGCCTCCTCCTGACAAGACAGAGCCCTAGCCACACACCAGCACAGCATACCGGTATGTGCCCAGGCAGGTGTAGTTAACACACAAGGAGGAGGGGGAAGGAGTGGGAAGGGCAGAGCAAGAGTCAATCAGAGTGTAATTTGTGTTAGAAATCTACTAGCATTCAGTTGTCCATATTTTCAGAATGCAAATATTTTAAAATTAAAGAAACTATCTGTGACTAAACACCTCCTCTAAATCAATCTAGATAACCAAAAAATTCTGTGGCACATTTAAGAGGCTTTCATCCTAAATGAAATACATAATACAGATTATACCTTCATAGGAAATCAAGAGGTCCTAAATATACTAATGGAGAAGGACATTTAAGAGACATTTAAATTACCCAGTCTATAATTTTGGGGGGGTTGCTTATCTGTTCATCTTTTAACTGCTTTGGATAATTAGGAAAATTTCCTTGGCAGTGTTCTAAGAGGATAGGCAAAAGAGTGACATAACAATTCCCAAGGAAGAAAAGGTCGAGGTTTTGCATTCTGCAGGTTTTTTTAAGTAGAAAAGAGAGTAATCCTTGTACAAACAGTCTGAAGCAGTATGCATACTATACAAAACCCATCATCCTGCTTTCAAATGTCATCTTCTCCCTCTCCTTGAACTCACTTGCAGTATCTGGCTGGCCCTTCTGCCTGAAAGGGCGCAGGTTAGGGAGGCAGGCTGCTCGGCTCCAGCCTTTCCTACACACAACTATTCAAAGGCAGTTCCCAAACGGAGCAGGCACACACTCAGTTCAAAGGCTTCCATTAGCTCTGCCGGCTGACTTGTTATCTTGTAGTGTCCCCTCCCTTCTGCCCTTAATGAACAGTTTGTTCCATTGTAATTCTTACATCAAACATCTGGACAGCACACTCGTTTAAAAAAGAAAAAGGGAATAAAGGAAAAAAGAAAAAGGAAAAGGCAAAAAGAGAAAAAAAGAAAAAAGAAGTTTCAGTGCCTTAGACTTATCCAGGTCTCTGGCAGAAAGACAAAAAGAATTCAGCTGAATCAGTAAAGTGGCCTTTTTTTTTTCTTTTTGTTTTAAAAAAAGCACTTTGACCGACACATTTTTCTAGACCGAAATTCTGCAGCGCAACATACACCCACTTTATAGCAGGATAAGGCGCTCCGACCGCAGCTTGCTCCTCCGTTCACAGCTGTCTCCAGCGGGAGGAGCTGAAACCCGAACCCAACCCTCCGAGCAGGGATTGGATCCCTCTCCGCCAGCAGCCGGAGAGAGCCCTCCCAGAAAAACAGCCCGTTTGGAAAAGTGCTCGAAAACATCCCGAAGTGATTGGAGGAGCGGGAAACCCTTCCCCCCTGCACCTGACTAGTGGGTATTTACGGCACTTTTCAAGGCGCCTCGGCACTGCCACTACACCGCCAGAGTGCATGGACCGCGCGGGGCAGGCGACACGGCAGGGACCCATGCGCTCGCAGTGATCGCGTGTGCTGCGCACCAGCCGGGCACCGTCACCACCCACCCACCCGCGAGGAGAGCCTGGGAGACGCAGGGAACCCTGCATCCAAAATGCCACGCTCCTTCCTGGTCAAGAAACATTTCAACTCATCCAAGAAGCCGAATTACAGCGAACTGGACACTCATACAGGTAACGAAACGCAATCAGGCGCCACCGCCTTGCTCCTGAGGTGGCCGGTCGTGGCGTGGCGGTGACGAGGAGGGGTGGGATCGCTTTTCGGGCGTGAGGGAACCGGTTAGTTCATTGCTAGCTCTTTCTTCTTCTGCTTAGAAGGAGGGAGATTTGAGCAATATGTCAACGGCTGCCCGGAATGAATCATAAAGTTTGCTTGCCCACTTGAACTCAGTTACTTAGAGCGGATTTGGAGTTTTCCTGATCTGTATCTGCTGGTGGTGGAATTGAAACTTTTATACAAATCCCGCAGGAAGTTTCACCGCTTCATTGTAACAGGCTGTGCAGATTTAGAACCAGCATGCTGCCTTGAAGAGACTCTCCAACTGTAATTTGCCCGTTCAGGGGCACTGTCTCAACCCATCAGAATATGCGTATGAAATAGTATTTCCTTAATCCTCTGTATATTCAGATGCCCACAACAAGTTGTTTAATTTATGCACCTTTTAATCACCTAGATGTTAATTTTGCTGCCTTTTGAAATACTTTTTGGTTATCTTACCTTAATTTTTTTCTTCTTTCTCCAGTGATTATATCCCCATACCTGTATGAAAGCTATCCAGTCCCAATCATACCACAGCCAGAGATCCTGAGCTCAGTAGCTTACAATCCCATTACTGTGTGGACTACAACTGGGCTGCTACCATCTCCATTACCCAACGACCTCTCTCCGCTTTCTGGATACCCCTCGTCTTTGGGAAGAGTCAGCCCACCTCCACCTTCTGACACCTCCTCCAAAGATCACAGCGGTTCAGAAAGTCCCATTAGCGATGAAGAAGAGAGAATCCAGTCCAAGCTTTCAGACCCCCATGCAATCGAAGCCGAAAAGTTTCAGTGCAGTTTATGCAACAAGACCTATTCAACTTTCTCTGGGTTGGCCAAACATAAGCAGCTGCACTGTGATGCCCAGTCCAGGAAATCGTTCAGCTGCAAGTACTGTGACAAGGAGTATGTCAGCCTGGGAGCGCTTAAGATGCACATCAGGACCCACACACTACCTTGTGTCTGCAAGATCTGCGGCAAGGCTTTCTCTAGACCCTGGCTACTTCAAGGACACATTAGAACTCACACTGGTAAGAACAACCATTACAATTGCAGTTTCTTGTTGCGATAACATCAGGATGCCCTTTTGCTATTTGTCTCCACAGGTGAAGGGGGGGGTGGGGGGGGAAGGCAGTGTTTCTTTACTAACCTTGAAAGACATCCACAGAATTTAAAATGTACCTTCAAAAGGCAAAATTCTCTCTCTTGGGGGGCGGGTGGAAAGGGAGTGTAGTATGGTCTCATAACTGTGGGCCAGTCACTGACATAAATCAGCACTGCTCCCTTGGCAATTTTAGGATGGTTTAGCCCATTTCTACTAGCTGAAAGTTTTGCTTTAAGGATTTGATGATGTTAACTCTCAGGCTTTGGGAAATGCTAACTTTTAGAAGGCTCTGAAATCAAGCAGCAAAACAGAAAGGCAGTGCATGAGGGGCTGCTTTCTGACTCCCTAAGCGACTGGCAAGTTTTGCATGTGCTGTCTCAAGTCCTTAGCAATTAGAAACACATCATCACCAAGCGAGTTGTTTGGGGTTTTTTTCTGTGGAGGCAAAAACTTGATTTTATAGCACTGGGTACAATGTTACGTCTGCACAGCTATTTGCTGCTTTCCAGTCAAAGCCCTTGTCCCTGGTAATTCACACAGCGCTAAGCAGGATAAGTTCTATGAAAATATTTGAAAGTGTTAGGAGGAGCCCAACCTAAAAGTACTGCCTGCACCTGTAGATGCAGGAGTCAGCGGCTTGTCTTCAGCGCCTGCACTTAGCAGAGACTTCTGAAAAGCCTGAGTTCTGCAAGTACAGTCAGCAGTGCTGAAAGCTGTTGTGTCTGTGGCCTGATTAACTCTTTATTCCACGTTCTTCATTATAACAAATCCTCTCTGTTTGTTTGTTTCTTAGCATAAGAACAGGTTTTACCTGTCTTAAACATGTACTTCTTTTTTTAAAGCTTTATCCTGTTTTTCCTTGATGTTTCCTTTTTAGGAGAGAAGCCGTTTTCCTGTCCTCACTGCAACAGGGCTTTTGCAGACAGATCCAATCTGAGAGCTCATCTGCAGACCCACTCGGATGTGAAGAAATACCAGTGCAAAAATTGCTCCAAAACTTTCTCCAGAATGTCTCTTCTGCACAAACATGAGGAATCTGGCTGCTGTGTAGCGCACTGAGTCATGCAGTCAATGTTTACCTGGACTCGATGCATTTCTCCACTCCTGTTCCAAATGATAAGTGGAAATCCAAAGGCGTTTTCTCGTCTACTTTTCAGCCAAAAAACCCAAAACACCACCAAACAAGCAAACAAACAAAATAGTGGAAGAACTTAGAATATCAGTAGAAATGAGCTTTAAGTTGTTGCTGTTCAGTCACACATTTGCATTCTTAAGTGTGAATTCTGAAATATTGGGAAAGACACCATGCATGACATTTCAAGTAGACCTAAAGGAAGCAGCATTATCAGCTTGCTTTATAGATGAAGCCAAATGTATGTCGTCTTTTCTTGCTTAGAAAAGGCTGCAAAGTTAACAGTACATTCCTGCCAAGCCATTTCAACCAAAGAAACAGTATTTTAAGTGGGACTCTTCATAAAAATACTACCCAAGTGAATTTTGCTAGACACCATTTATCTCAGGTGCCTTAAAAAGTATTCCAAGTTTACCTTAGTAAATGTTTAATATTATTCATTGCTGTGTTTTTTATTTTATTTTATTAGAAGCCAAGGCCTTCATTAATGATCTGAAATGCTTTAAAACTGCATAATTAAGAGAGGAAAAAAAAAAACCATGTAAGAGAATGTATGAAAAATTGAAAGCCACAAATTAACCGCATGTGCCTTTTCAAAACAAACAAACAAAAAAATACTGTAGCTTCAAACATTCCTGGTGCATGCTTGACCATCTTTTAATATGGAATTGTTCCTCTAAACTTTAATCTTTTTTTAAAAAACGGGAATAAGTGCAAGAGAGGGGGTTCACGGGAGTTTGACAATTATTATTTTTTAAATGCACAAAGGAAATGCAATATTTTCAGCATTACCCCTCCAAGTGCCTTTTTTATTGATGATTTTGTAAAGTATGTGGACATAATGTAAATATTTTTATTTTTATATGATTGAATGTGTTATGAATGAAAGTGAATTGTTGCCTATAGCAGCATCTATAGATAACTTGAAGAAAGTGTGAAGTGAAATTTATGTTGTTTTCTAGCCACTTTTTTACAATAAACATTTTTAAGTAAGATTTCTGTTGTGTGTTGTAATTAAAGAAAACAACCGTGTCTGCTTTATTAAGGATTTGGAACATAGAAAAATGCAAGTGTTTCTACATGACCAAAGGAAGATAAAAGTGAATTTTAGATGCAAAGCCTTAGTTCACAAGTACTGGACATTAGAAAAGAATATATCCATCACATTTTAGAGCATTTAAAACCATACAGAGCATTTTTTTAGAGTCACTGCTTTAAAACACTGTTGCTTTTTTGCTACTTACGATAATATGTCAACCTTATGAAAGGTATTTTATCTAAAATATTTAAAAGCAACTTCTTTCTTGCATTTTAACAGTTGAAAGAATGTTATTAGACCAGCCTTATTATAGTACTTTTCCTGAGACTCTGATGTTAGGAAATATGGGCCTGATCCAAAGTTCATTAAAGTCAGTGGAGCCTTACAGGAGTCCAGTAATGTTTGCATGATGCTCTTTTAAAGTAGTAGTCAAGTCACAGTATGATATACTTTATATGGCCATTTCGGAAAAATTAAAGATATTTTTATTAAAGTATCTTTACATATCAGGGCTGTCAAGTGAATGTATAATGACTGTATATCAGATAATATATCTTAGGAAAGAATTATCCAATAATAAAAAGTAGAATTATTTTTCTTCAGATGATTTGAATAAGGACTCCAAGATCTGAACTATATAAATGTATTACAACATCAACTAATCATGTCTCCTTATTACCGACTAGTGCAAAACAACACTACTTTCAAATTTAACGAAGCACAAATCTCAAAATCAGATAAGCAATAGGTGGCGTCCAATCTAAAGAGGAATATGTTAGGTACCAGCAGGAGCAAGAAATAGCAAAATCAAAATTCCAACAGTTTAACAAGAACATTACAGTTGGATAAACACAAGGTGGAAATATCTAGAAAAAGAGTACATTTCAGCAAAATAAGGCAACAGACCACGCGTGCCTTTTGTCTCCCCCGTCTGAGTTCTGCAGAGGAATGCTTCAGAAGGACTGCACTGGAGTAACATAGGCAATAGGCATATGACAGAAGTTTTGTACCTTTTCCCTACGGGAAGCACCGTACTGAAAAAAGATCATCCCAAATGAAACTTTTCATATTCTCCAAACATCTTCTGACAAAAATCTCAAGGTTATAACAACGATTCCCTAGGACCTGTTAGATTTTTTTTCAGGAAATGGCTAGAGAGTTCAAGAAAGATAGAGTTAGTGGGAATTCGTGAAGTAACATTTTGAAATGAACACATGAAGGCATCAAATACCCTTGAAAAGTTTCATGTGGTTACTCTATTGATTTGCACTTCCATGTCATTCACTTTGAAGTCCTTAGGCTCCAGCAGCTCTTTGTGCAGCTTTCTCTTCCCAGAGCAAAGTTTACTTGTGTATGAGTAAAGCTCTGGCAGTCAACAGCTATTTGTACTGTCAAAGTCCTAGGTTTGCTCTTCTGTGTCATGTCACAAAGGCTCTTCCATTGTTTTAATTCACACTTTAAATTCTGTACATCCATAGTAAATGAAATGGCATAAGGGCTTGCCTTCCTGAATGAGTGGAAATGCTGCTGCTGTCCTTAAGGGAAATCAGATGAAAACTTCATCAAAATACAGTATGCTAAACCAAACACAAGTGGAACTGGTCTGATTTAGAGATGACAATTAAGATATGCTACTTTGCATGCCTGTAACACCTGTACTCATAAAACACAAAGATGGGAAAGGCTAGAAGCTCTTCTGGCTCGTCTCTTTAATTGAAACAGAGTGCTCTATCACAGATCCCTAGCTCTCTGTCCAGTTGCAGCATAAACTTCCCAGGCAGCTGCATTTCTCTTGCTTTTCCTGTGAGACTGCTTTCTATTTGCTGTCAGGACATTTCTCCAAATCATTTTGCATTAATAGTTTTACCTCATTACTCTAGAAATGCCCTTCTGTAGCTGCACAAGCTATTTACCAATGTAAATTGAATTCTGTTCTGAGCTGCTCGTTAATGACTCCTTTGACTCTCTTGAAACGTGAGCGAAAAGCTCCCTCCATGGTGAATCTACCCATTGAATCTCTTCAGCCATCATGACTTTTCTTACAAGACATGTCTGATTCTATATCCAAATAATCAACTTTAAAAATCTTTCTTAGGGAAATATGCTCTCCACACTCCAAATACCTTCATTGCTCTTTTCTGAAATCAATCACTATTTTAATTTTAATGTTAGACACCAGTGCTAAATGTAATTCTTTAAAGTGGAAGAGGCTATCAAAAGGCCAGTGTCTCCTATAAAGGCACCTGCATGATAGTAACCTATATACAACAAGTTTCATAGCTTTTTTTAACTCTTCACAAATGAGTTGCTTAAAATCAGTAGATCTAGGGAAGAGACTTTTTCCCAGATGTTAATCCAAATACTCTGAAAATATACCTGTTCGGTTTTATGATTGCCCATTATAGGGAATAGGAGCTAGATCCTTCCTTTATTATGCTCTGGCAATTTACTTTCACCTCCTGAGTGTACTTTCAGTGCGGAAAAGAGCTGAGCCACCACAGCACATGTGCGATTACGAGTCAAATGTATGAGTTTTTCAAGGCTGAAAGCAATAATTGATTCATTTTGCTTTCCTCTTTTCTCTTCCCTTGCTTCCATTTGGGCGTGCTTTTCACCTCAGAGGCTTCAGAATGAAGTAAAAGGTGCATGCAATGAAGACAGAACAAAGTACACATTTATGCTCAAAGCACTGTAATTATCCTACCAATTAATGTGGAGTTCAGAAAAGCATCTTATGCACTCACCAAAGGGTTAAAATAAGTGCCTCTCAGATTAAGGCACCATGAAATTTGTCTTTTGTATTTTAATCTATTATTTGGATTACTATAGTTCCTGTTATCATTAAGCAAGCTCAGGGCCTATTACTCTAAGCTCCATAAAATCATATAAAAAAGAAGCACCCTAAAGATCCCGTAATTTCAATTTAAAAAGGAAGGGCAATGGGAAACCTGGTAATTTAATTCTGATGTCTTGTGCTACAGCTGATTTCCCCTGACACAAAACCAAATCAATATTTCATCTTAAAATATATTTTTAGTTTTGAATAAGACATTTTCAGTGATGAACATTACTTCTTTAGAAATAATGAGGTTTACTAGCTGTCCCAGATGCTTGGTTTTGTTCTCTTTAGAGTAGGTGTTTTAACAGTTAAAATATATAAATTCTAATTCTGGTTCACAGAAATATAGAGAGTGGAATGTGAGAAGCACACTCCAGCCTGTGTATATTGGAATATCAAATGATGGCAGCAAGAAATAAGAACAGACGCAGTGTGAGTGAAATCCCAGAGTCATAGAATGGTTGAGGCAGGAAGGCACCTCTGGAGATTGCTTAGTTCAACCCCTTTGCTCAAAGCAGGGTCAGCAGAGCAGTTTATGCTAGACTGTGTCCAGCTGGGTTTGGAACATCTCCAAGAATGGAGATTCCACAACCTCTTCGGGCAACCTGTTTGAATGTTCAATCAGCCTTGCAGTAAAAAAAGGGGGTTTATTATGTTTAAATGGAATTTCCTGTATTTCAAATGGTGTGCACTGCCTCTTGTCCTGTCACTGGGCAACACTAAGAGTCTGGCTTAGTCTTCTTTACTTCTTCTCGTCAGGTATCTGAACACACTGATAAGATCTTCCTTGAGTTTTTTCTTCTCGAGCTGTCTCAGTCCCTCCCATATGAGAGATGCTCCAATCTCTTAATTATCTTTATAACCCTTCATTGGACTCACTTCAGTATTTTCATGTCCTTGTACTGGTGATGCCAGAACTGGACCCAGCACTGCAAATGGGCTTCATCACTGCTGAGTAGAGGTGGAAATGCCACCCAGTTTCTGATGGGATGCTGATAGGATGCATAATGGTTGTGGAAACCATATGAACTATAACAGCAGAGTACAAACAAAAATGACGCTTGCTGCTCTATCCCTTCTTCCCCCGAATTTTAGTTCATTTCAAAACTCTAGAAAGTCATCAGGAACTTTGGAGGATGTGGAGGATGGAACTGCTTTTCTGGGAGAGTAAGAGTTGCCCTTTCATGTTGCAGAGTGCAGCATTAGGGGACCTCAAGTGAGTACATGCCACGGGTTTCTTAAAAGGGTGCATATTTTGCTGCAGAGGTATCTCCTTTTTGAGACACTGTAAAATGGCTTAGTAACGTCTTTGAGGCCATGCTGCAACCTGGTTGCACTTTTGCATTGCTGTCCCTTCTAAGGGACACATAATCATACAAGGCTAGAGATTAAAAAAATAAATAAAATTAAAATGCACAGTGTTCTTTTTTTCACTTGTTTGTCAGTTTGGTCACCTTGTTTCTTTCCACGTACTTCTTCAATACTTCAAGAATGCCATCCAAACCAATACTTTTTCCTGTTTTTTCTCTGGTTCACTCACCATTTTGGATACAAAAATGTCAATGTGTGCTCCTTCATGGCCTTCCTTCTTTTATTTTCCGCAGGTCTCTATGAGACAAAATTATTGCAAAATGGAACAGTTGCTTTCTGTTACATCTATCTCCTCTCTCCCTTTTACCTGGGCATTGAATATACCCAATCTCTTGTCTTTGTTCCTTTCTGTTCAATATGCACCACCAGAAGTTTGTCCTGTGTGTATTCTAAGTAACCAGGAGATGGATGAAGATCATGGTTTGGCAGTCCTTGCCAAGAGGGAATAAATGCCCTTTTACATCTGTCAAAATTTTACACCATTTTGTCAAAAGAAGACACAAAAAACAGCAATCACATGAATACCAGCTCAAATTCAGATGGCTTCCATCATTTTTAGTAGCCTTTACCCTGTAGGTTCGGAAGAGCAAGGGATACATGCAGACATTCACACAGTCTCTTCACAGGTAGACATGCCACGGAACAGCCTGCACAGTCAAACATGCAAGTCCTTTCACTGTAACCCTAATTTGGGGGATCTGCTTAAGAAAAACACAGATCCTCATTTTGCTGCTGGAGTCATCCCTCAATTAAAAAAAGGCGGATTTAAATACAAGCACAAAAGTGCTTTCTAGAAGGATAAAGTCAAAGGAGGGTGTTCTTCAAGTTGTTTGCCCATCCACTCAGCACAGGAAGGTTTGAGAACACTTCACATCCTGGATCAGAATACTTTCCTAAAAGTTTAGCTTTATATTACTTATACTATAAAACAGAGCTTTTTGCCTCACTGAAGATTATAGAAAGCCATTCCTTACCTTGCTAAGCCTCTACATTCTAGTTAGTTCTCGTGTTTTAGCCCCTTC
Organism: Chionis minor; assembly: GCA_013398295.1. NCBI lineage: Eukaryota > Metazoa > Chordata > Aves > Charadriiformes > Chionidae > Chionis > Chionis minor. The sequence goes on from VZSF01005376.1 coordinate 375,554, forward strand.
TGTTACTGCTGTGTCTGCCTTACATAGTAATTGTCTCCTTCCCAGATGTAGCTGACAGGCGATCAGAGTCAGAGGGGATTGTGGATCTTTTAATAACTGATAGATGTGGGCATTGCCACGTCCTCTAACCAGCTCAAGATGTGTGGCCCAACAACAAACCCATGTTACATGCTGGGCCATCTCCCAACAATCACAAGCTGGGCAGTAGCTCCCAACCATCAACTTTTCATATCTTCTTCAAAGGCATAGCCTGGGAATGCAGGAGCTCGGTCTAACAACTCCCTCACAGAGAGGTGCCTGCGTTTCGCTGAGTCCTGTGGGTTCCCAGTACCAGCACTGAACATCAGAGTATGAAGTCACAGACATCTGCTAAGTCGCTAATAAGAAGCAGTTAAAGTATAACGTTGCACTGCAATTAGCTCAGATTTTGTACATGTCCCTGAACCAAAGTAAATTCCTTTGAACGTAACCTGCCCTCTCATGTGGGCTGGCAGATCATCCACAGCTGACAATGAATAAAGAGTTAGAAGAATGAAAACTGACAGTTATTAAGTAACTCCAGCAAAAATTGAATGAATAAGAATCAATAACTTAAAGTAATAATATTATGCATAAAAGACTAATAAAAATCCACACACTCCCCCCCAAAAAAGAGACATCATATTTAGCATTAAATCATTAATTTTTTGCATCTTTAAATTTTATAAAAAGATGTTTTGGAAGACAGTTCACTGAGATTTATAGCAAAGCATTCACTATTCATCTGTAATACATGAAACTGGGCCAGGTTGTTATGTCCCGGGGAAATTAAAAGAAGAATCTTGTGACTCGTGATGGACATTTTGGTGGTGTTTGTGAAACAACTTGGCATCTCAGTCCAGATCCTAACTAGTTCTGACTGGACAAGGCCCACACTTAAAAACAGTCAGGATTTTTTGACAGCCCTGACTTACTGACAGAAAAGAGCTTTTTTGGGGAAAAAGGCTTTTAGCTTCTAGGTAGTTTCAAGAAATTGCTCCACTCCTTTTCTCTGTCCCCAATTTTCACATGATGGGCAGAAAAATAGTTGCTCTTACTGACATTTTTTTTTTGCCCAGTGACCCCTCCTCACAGGTTACAAAACCACCACTGTAGGTTCTGGTTTGGTGGCCATGGACTGCTTCCAAATAATTGAAGTCAAATGCTCTGTCTGTCCAGAGAGTATGTCAGTATGTCACACTGGTGGGACAACATGGGTTCTGGAACAAAAGGAAGAAAAGGAGAGGTCTTAAGGACTGTTTAAATATCATCCTTCACAGAAGAGCATTCTATTTAATGTGTAGTTACAAGCAGCAAATATCAATTACAAATTACCTTCCAGGTCAGGCTTCTGTAACAGGAGAAACTCAGAAGTTCAGCACTGTTTAGCTTTGAGAAGAAATTTTGACTCAAGCTACGACTGCAGCTGATAAATCAAGTATGTCTGATTGCTATTCTTATTGCCACAAAATATAGTAGGAACTAAGGACGTAGTATTTTTTACTAAATACACAAATATAAACTATGAATAACAGGAACATCTAAAATCATGATGAACTATATATATAAAAATAACAAAAATGTAAATGTACAGAATTAAGATTGGGAATATATTTTAAGAAACAGCTGTGCTACAATTCTGTTTTGGGGGTTTTTTTACAATCTAAAACTTAACTAAAAATATATTTCCATTGTTTGTCAGCTTTTTAAAATAGGAATGTTCATGTTTTCTTTCAGATAAAGCATTCTTTTCCAATTTTGCAAAAGAAAAAGAGTATTATTCCTTTTTACCAGACTTACTTAGATCCCAGAAGGCACTGGAACTAAGTTATTTTGAAAATCATTGTAATATGCTCTTATTGGTTTGATTTCCATGTCTGGCATTCTGGCAGTGAAAATTTTCCGGTATACAGGGTTTCCTGGGATTGTCCCATGCAGTGATTTTTCTCCCAGTGAACTTTGCACTTGTCACTGTCAGAAGCAACATTCCCAATCTATATGGACATTTGCTAACAGAAACGGCAATTGTCAATAATGTTTTGCTGCAGTACGATCCCATGTGCAAGATCGTAAGTATTATTTGCTTAGGTGTGTAGTATTAAGAAGGAAGTAGAGCCAGAAGTCTGTAGGCTTAGGTGTTTTGTTCTTCCTAAAACACTGACCTGTTTGGAGCTCTGTGGGTCCTCTCTTGTAGTAAACATTTTTTCTTGCTGTATAGTCATGCAGGCTGGAGAGGAACCAGTATCATCTGTAACAAACTCTTGCCTTTTCCTGCATTGCTACAGTTTGCGCATCAGGTTGCTGTGCTAACAACAGTGAGGTTCTGAGTTCCTCTGGTAAGTTTAGAGGTTTTTTAACACCTTTCTCCATGCGTTTTGTTATGTACTGGTGGAAAAATTATACCTTATTCACTTATCGTTTAAGTCAGGTTTAAGTGATTTTTGAAAACATAATTCTCCACAGATTTTCTGGTAACTGCAGACATGATATTAAATCTGAGCTCCCATATATTTGAGAAGCTTTTTCCATTTGTCTTCAATAAACACATTTCCATCCTGTTTATATCCCCCTACTTAAAACATAAAGTAAAAATTTCATGAGAGGCCTCTTTGGCACAACCTGAAATTATGGATCTTCTCTTTGCCATTTTAGACGATGTGCTCAGGATGGGAAATGCTGCAAGTACAATGCTTGCTGCTGCATGTTGACACTGTAAGAAGTATCACAGATCTTAAAGAAAATAAAAGCCTGTTTGCATCTTAGGTCACTAATGGAGAGGAAGGATCTGTTTTGTGGCATTTGCAAAAACAAAAATATGTTGCCGTCACACGTGTGATTTTGGTTCCCCACTTTAAACAGGAAATAGCTTTTAGGTCTTTTAGTTCAGATAATCTTCTCTTGCTCCCATTACTTTGTTCCTAAACATAAAGGAAGTTGTTTTCTGAAAAAGATCTTAGAATCTGGCATAGTACTTTTTTTTTTTAGGGGCCTATAACTAAAATTGCAACACATATTACCAACACAGAGGAACACTAGCTCAGTATCCACGCAATCCCTCATTTTGAAAGGAGGAAGTAATATTTTAAAGAAGTGCCATGTAAAGTCAAACCATGCATTTGTATTGCTCCTTCACGGATAGATTATGAACCAAGTCAAACTGTCTAGGAGCAGGACTGTCTTCTCCCTTGAGACAGAGCCACTCTTGTGCATGTTAACGTTCACGATGTTGGATAAGGTTGTCCTTTAGCCTTATTCTCATGTTCTTTAATGCCCTGGTAGCAGTGGCTAACATTGCCAGGACCCACCATGCTCCAGCTTAGTGCAGCTGTGAAGAAAGCATGTAAGTGTGTCACTTAGGTATCCAGGATGAGTCTTCCCTGCAGGAGATTTTGCTGATGTAACTGTGCAGCCAACTCTCCTGGCATATATGCAATTCGCATATTGACAAAATGTGCTTTGACAGCAGTGTTTCTCTCGGTTGCCCAAGCACAAGAGCACCATGCAAGCCAATATAACAACTACATTTCAGTTTTTGTCAGTACAGAAGTGCTGTAAGGAAAAAAAGAAAAAAGAAAAAAAAAAAGAGGAAAAGAGGAAAAAACCAAACCAAACCAAACAACCCAGTGCTACACTCTTGGCAAGAGATTTTGAGTCTCAAGACTGTGCAGCTTACACACCTTCTTGCTCCCAGGATTATACCTGAAGTATAGCCCAGACATTAATGCTTGAGTGACAGGATTTTGAGGTGACTTGTGATGGGAGTTAGGAGTGGGAAGGTACATGCTTGGCGGCAGAAGAAGACCCGGAAACAGTCCTTCTCACGGTGGGACTGCAGCAAATATGCTAGAGTTCGTCTGTTTGCTTTCATTTTATTTTCTCCTTGCCTGTTTTTAGTGAGGATGAATAATGTCCATGTCTTGTAACACCTCGGTAATAATTCAGCAGGATTGTTGTGACCTTTCCCGGTTGGACCGGGACTGATTAGCTGCAGATTTCGATGTATGAAACTCAGCTGACAAGCCAGGCTTGTAGAGTCTGTACTGTTGCAGTTTCTGTTGAGGAATGTAAAATGATCATTTCTGTTGCTCTTTGAGGGGGAAACTAATGAGTTGGTGGAAATGGAGAATTGAAGTGAATTACTCCTTCTGATTTCGTTTTTGCAAATAGCCACACATGCATGTGCTATGCTGAGCTGGGAGTGTAGCACTTTGGTTTTAACCATTTAAAACTCCCATGTGCTTATGCCAAAGATGAACCTTTCCAGGTGATCTAAAATGTAGACTCCTTCACTGATGTGAATGGCAGCCTTCCTGTTTTAAATTCTAAGCTGTAAAAAGAGAGTTGCATTGTCAATCAGCCAGCAAATGGTGCTGCACTGGCCTTTCTAGAAAAACAAACAATGGGTAATAAATGACTTTATGGTAGGACTGAATTTAAAACAAAAAATCCTTATCAGTGCAATATGTTTTCTGGTCCACTAAAACTCTTCTGTTTTAATCTCTTCCAGCTACGTTAGATTTCCCATTTTTTCTTAATTAAAACAAGTCCTTCTAAACATATATATGTATGTATACATACAAACGTGGATATGTATATGCAAATGTACAGATGGAAACATTTTCTGCACTTAGGCAAAGATAGAATTAGAGCAGAATTATACCCTAAATGATATTTTATATTTTTGAGCAGTACTATTAATATGTGGCACATTTCTGTCCTCCTCTCTATTCCAAAATGTCAATTTTCATTAAAAAAAACTACAGGGAGTCTCTTGTTCCTACAGTTACCCAGGAAAAATAGAGTTTTGACAGTAATCAAGTGAAACCAGTACACTTGTCACTTTCAAGCAGCCAAACATACTGCAAAGGCAGACAAGTCTCGAAGAGATATGCAGCTCAAGGCAGTATATTGGCACTGCTTCACTCAGAAAGGTTTCAATGGGGACAGTCCTCAAGGAGATGATAAATGTTGGTAGAGGAACCAGTTCTCTGGCTGACCAAAGCATGGAAGAAAGCGTGGGAGAACACCGTAGTGAAGAGCTTCACCAGTTATTGAGTAGCATTACTGTTTCAAGCAGCAGGAGTCAAACCCAAAAGAAGATAAAACAAACTGCTTAGCCAGTGAAAATAGAGTGCAGGAGTTCCACTGCATCCCAGGGGCCTTTCAAAGCTAGTAGATACACCTGAAACCCAAGAGTACATGTAGCCTCTTGGATCCTATTGGATTACATTTGTGAAAATACAGAAAAATTCCACTGGGAGTAGCATCTCCTAGGAATATTTCTGAGATTCTCAACACTGGAAAAACAATACTGTTCCCACCTTTCCTTTCCATTCAGTTCCTACTTTTGAGACACAAAATGCATGGCACAATAAAGCAGTCCATGTACTGGCTTCCAGAGCCAGGTAGACAATATGCTGCAGGCAGGCTTACAGACCTGAAGGGAACGAACTGTATTAATTTACTCAGACTACATGTTTTCCTTCAGTTTTCAGCATCTGTAAAGGAGACTCAAGCACATAGTTGCCAAACTAGTCAAGAAATCTTCTTTGTGCTTATGGAATACAGGCAGTTTCTGTTCTTTACTTGGGCTTTTTCCTGACTCTTTAATGGCAGCACTGGAGTACAATATTCCTGCATAGGTTTTCTGTGCACCTGTGTTATCCTTTTTCTCCAGCAGAAATTAAGTTGGGGCACAACTGAGATTTTGGGTTTGGGTTTCTCCTGTATGTTCAGCAATGTCGTCAGAGCAAAAATAAAGAGGCAGGTATCTTCCTGTGCACATGAATACATCACTTATGTTTGTTCAGGAAATCTGATGCATTCAGGAAACACTGGTCTTACCAGGTGTGAGCAATACAGCTGTGCAGAGCCCTCACAGCATCACATTGGACCTATTGCATAAATGCAAACTCTTGATCTGCACCTAAGTGAGAAGTCACAGGCATCTCCAAAGTTTCACATTTTCTATACATTCAGAAGCCTTCTGAAATATCAAGGAGAATATAACAATCCCACTCCTACACAGATGCTCTGAAAAAGGAGCATCTGTATGCACCAGGCAGGGCAGCAGAGAATTTCACCTTTTAAGAGAGATGAGGGTGAAAGATAAGACTCTGCCTACATATGCAAAGGATATACAGCACAAATCCGATCCTCCTTCATCCACGCCTCAGCCCAGGAGCTGTGGATTACAACCTTTCACCCCATACTGCACACAATCAGTGTTCAGCTCCCAAGCCCAGCACTAGTTTTATGCTGGAGTTTTCAAAGCGCCTGGTTCCAGTGAATAGACACAGTCTTCTCTTTTTTGGCTCCCCACTAAGTCATGCCTGCAGAATATGTCAGACAAATGCTGGAAAGGTCAGGGGGCAATGGCTAACAGGAAAGCTGGTTCTCATGGCTCTATCCACAGGATAGAGTGGATGCATTTCCCAGTGTGCCCCACAGTCCTGGTGCACATCTGGTTACATTCTCACTGCACATCAGGGCAAATCATCGATGAGCAACCTTACTTTCCTACGGAGGGGAGCTCGGGCATATAGGCAAGGTACCTTTCAGAAGGTCTTCTGTCCTACAGTAGAGGACAAGAAACACTGTAGGGTGTGAATTAACTTCAGAGCCTAGTCAGAGCCATTATATGCCAAATTTTGTTAACATTATATATCCTTTTCACAGGCCAAAGGTCAAAAACATTTCTGTCAAGAAAGTGCTTTCCAAAGGCAGTGTGGAAACGATGTCGTTTGCAACACATTGCATGTGTGTCAGAGATCTCCACAGGAGATCTATATGTGTTCTTGGCTTGCCCTTCAGGCTGCTCTGTTCCACAGGTAGCTGTCACACTGTAAAGCTTAGATGGAAGCTCACAGGACAGCAGAGCTGAACAGAATCACAGCTGGTGTCTCAACAGCAATAGCTTTCCACCCCATAGAGCTATTTTAAAAAGGGACGGGGTTTCAGAAGCTTTCAGGAAAAAAGCACGCTTAGATGCTGCCCTATTTAAAATCTAGCCTTTCACATGCTGACTTGAGTAGCAAGTTAGGAAAGCGTCATCAAGGAGGTCGTGCTATAAATTCAGGTTTAAACCCCTATTAGGTACAACACAGGCTTAAATCCGTCTCCCTGGGCTGCGCCTGGACTGCTGTGCCATGAGTCATATTCCACCCTCCTCTCTTTCCTTTTTATACCTGGAAACCTTTCAGACTGGTGGTTAGACAACTTGGAGGTGGAAAACTGGTTCAAATCCTACCAGGTGCAGTGATGCCTAAACCAGGAAGTTCCCGGGGCTGCGCTAACCAAACATGTACGCTCACAGCAGTGCATGACTCAGTACAAGAGGATGACCTTTTTCTAAAATCCTATGAATGTTGTCTTGTACCTTCTTACTTTTTATTTCAGACAGTTCCAAACATACACTTTAAGTAAACCTGTCAGGGCGGTCAAACACCGGCACTGCAACAGGTTGCTCAGAGAGACCGTGGAGTCTCCATCCTTGGAGACATTCAAAACCCAACTGGATACAGTCCTAGGCAATGTACTCTAGCTAACCATGCTTGACCAGGGGGGTTGAATGAGAAAGTTTTCAGATACGCCTTCCAACCACAAGAATTCTGCGATTTTATGGGGNAAGGAAAGTAAGTTTTTTTATATTCTCACGTGAGCAAAAATCCCTAGAGAAAAATTAAATTATTTTGGATCAGATTGGTGAAATGTATTTATTGTTTTAGCCATGGAACTGCAAATTCAGTTATGGTCATAATTCCCATTACTGAACCCTCCTAAACCCTGGCCTTGTTTTCACTCTGTTGGGGTACAACAGCATTGATGGATGTGTGTGGCACCAGTGTGACAGGGATGTGAAATCATGTGCTTTCCCCTCACATGAAGAGGCATTTCAGCAATGATTAATCATGTATTTTCTCCTTTGGCAGCTATTCACAGAGGTTTTCATTTGCAAGGCATGATTTCTTTTTCTTTTTATTGTCATCATGGTGAAGTCCCTAATAAGTGACATTTACTGAGGGAACTAGGAGCAGATTTGTCTGAGACGTGTAGGGGATGGGCTAATTTCTTGTATTATCAAACTGCCTTCAGGAAATCTCAGAAATAAAAGTCTTCCAACTGAGATTTATTAAAGTTTCTTAAAGTCCTGAATTGTTTTCCCTTGAAGCATTTAGTTCAGTAGATCTTTATCAATCTATACCTGTACATACATGAAGATCCATATGCAAGGACACATGTTTACAACAAATTGCTGAGACTCTCCACATCTGAGGTTGTTTCTGCATATTCATGAATACACCTAAGGGCTGAAAATGTTCTCTGCATGACAGATTTTGCACTAATAATGCGTGCAGTATATCATTCAAGAAAAGTAACAACTTTCGGACAGACATTTCTGAAACACACTTTCATGGTTCCCTGAAGTACTCTTGGTGTATTTAATTACCACAGATGTTATTTTCTTTTGGTGAAACAAATGATAAAATCTTAGAGAATCTTTCACGAGAAGTGTCTATAAACAGATTGGAAATCCCACAAACTATGGCATTTTCTTCTTTCTATTGATCGTTGCCATGTTTCTTAATGCCAGATCCTCTAGATCCTGGAAAAATCATAATACTAGGTAAAAGTACTAAATAAGCATGGGGAACAGAAAGCAAGTTGGATGTTGAAACACAGGCTCCTATCATTAAAAATGTATTACCATGTCTTATTTATTTAGGATTATGATTTATCTATGGCAAAAACCTTTAAAAGAGGTGAATAAAGTTTCTTATCCTGATTTGGATAAACTAGGCAAATTCACCATTCATTTTCTCTTTTAATTTGGTACACAGTTTATTTAAATCTTTTGCAGTGGAACAGCATGTATCTTTCCAAGCATTAAGAAATCCCTGTTCCTTCGTTTATTGATTTACAAATTTGCCGCATACATCATTTGTTGCATCAGGTCTTTTCTCTCCTAAAGAGAGCTTCATCAGCCAAAGTAGAAATTTTTGGCTGTTAAAATTAATTTAAGTATTTACAATTAATTATGCCTTATTTTTTCCAGGGCATCCAAAGCACAGCAAGCTCTGTGCTGTCATTTCCAATCAGCTCTAAAACACAAGATGTCAACCATACATATTTAATTAAATGGCATATTCAGTTAAACCAATAGAATTACATTGTTCTTATCAATATAACTTATTCCACTAGTCTGCAGATGAAAAGTACATATTCCTACTTGGTATTTTATTGATGGCAGTGGGAAGAGAAACTATATATTTCCTCATAGCTTTCCTTCCTCCTGGAGCTCTTTCCATGGCCCAGTTTGTTCTTTGTCTACCGTCTTTACTAGCATGACCTCCAAAGCTGGCTTATAGGCTGCAGCAAAACGTGGAAGATGAGGTAGTAGTGTTTTAGAGGCAGCACAGTGTAAGGCTGCCTCTGGGCAGTCTATACATACTGCTTCTGCATAAGTCATGCAAGGGTTAATTGTCAACTGTTTGTGCAGGGGAATCAAGCAGTTAAACTTAACAAAGACTGGTTCTCATCTTTCTCCTAAGCTCTGTTTCATATTCTGAACTTCCAAATAAGAAGAATTCCAGGCTCTTAAAAAGATCATTACTAAGCTCTTATTTTTTAATTTTTTTTTTAAATGAAGCCTTGCATGTCCTGTATTCATTAGACATCTGCAACAATGACTGCACATTCACAGTGGCCACAGCTTAGCAAAGTCGTAAGCAAGTATGTACTTAATTTTCTGACAGCGTTCAAAGCAGCGCAATATAAAACGTACCTGATTTTAAATAGGCTCTGAGTTGGGCTTTTCTCCACTTTTGATGCCTAGACACAGGGCAAGATACAACCATAATGCCAATAGTCAATGCTGACCATAGTGAGGACTTTCCTGTGAGAGGCTTTTCCAGTGTTCATGTCATACAAAGTGGTGCTAGAGGAATAAGGAGGAAAAGAAAAACTTCCCCCATTGGATTCCTCCTTTCCCTGGGATATCAATTCCAAAAAAGCAATGCTCCAGCATTTTTCAGATCGAAGTGGCTTCTGATCTGAAAAAGTCAGTTGCAGGATTTGTCATATTCAAAGGAAGACAAATTACTCCTAATAATAAATTTATTTTAAAAAGCCCTGATACATACATTTTCTTTCATTCCAATTCATCCCAATGAGTTTTGCAAATTCAAACAGCCTGACATTTATATTAAACTTAAAGAGGTCATTGGTTCCAGTTCTGCAGAGCAAGACATCGGAGTTTAGAGTCCCACTGATCATTTCTGTCTCTCAAGAACAGGCTCTGGATGAATTAGCACCGCTATTAATCATAATAATACATCTATGTCTTGGTTCTGAGATTCTTGAGATGTTTTCCAGAAACAGCAAACTGGCATGATACTAGCCAAAAAAACATTAAAGCATAGATCTTAACTCTCCAGTGAATCCTGCAGAAACTGAATAGCTCTCACAGCATAATATTTCTGACAGGAAATATACACTTGAGATGTTTTAAGCCTGAAATGTCACATACACAACGGAGCTTAAGTCTGAGAATAGCCTCCCCTGTTTCCGAGATCATAACACTAGTATTATAATTAAGAGGATAAAATGCCACTTCCTTGCTTCCCATACCCCTCTCCAAATGAAATGTGAGTCACTTCGTGAATTTCATCTATGGCAAAGCCTAATGGAACAATTTCAGCCCGTCCCGGACAACCCTCCTGCCCAATTCCCTCATACACACACTCACACACGTTATTTCTGCTAGTTTGGATTTCATATCCGCCTCTGCCCAATCGCTTGTGGCAGGCTCTAGTGCTAAAGCAAATGCTTTGCTGCTGGTTTTCCCCTTAGAATTATAGATCACTGAAGAAGTAGCTTAAAACATTTCCACTGGAGAAAAATGTGATGAAATTGTTAAAGGTTCAGCAGCCTTGAAACACTAGTAGGCTATTGGCATGAGGATTATTCCCAGACATGATCTTTCCTTTGGAACCTGCAGTTGAAGTTTGCAATATTTGTTCGCTTCATGCCTCCTTAGCGTAGCCTGTCTCTCTGGCTGATTTTCTTCCTTTCTTTATCTGAAACTGGCATTTTTTCCACTCTCAATAATTAAGCTGTCTCGATGTTAGAGACATGCCTATTTTATCACATGTATGTCTCATACACAGTTGAAAAAGGAGATCTCCAAGGGAGAAGAAGGCTGGCGTCTCTGCTGTTGAAACAGTTTCAATCTGGCCTGAATACTTTGCCTGCAGTGCTGCAACCCACAAGGGGGTCTTAACCTCTGAAACCTGCTGACTCAAGAGTAATTGGCCAGCATGATGCCACTGTGACCATCAAGTGGAACAAATAAAATTACCCACCATTTCAGTGCCGTGATTGTCCTCTCCCACTGCGTGATTCCATGAATACCCCGGAGGACTGACCTGCTTATAATAAACAAATTGTTTTCTGGGCTCCTTTTCCATTGCCTGTAGGGGAGTTACAAGAAGACAGAACCAAGCTGTGTTAACTATATTTAGTAGTCTTTTTTTTTCCCCCCCTTAAATTGCATCAGATGGTGCAGATGACTAGATACAATATGATCTTTTAAAATTATATCCTCAAGAAGCAAACAATTAGAGACAATGGCATCTCTACAAGGAAACTCAAGTTTACACAGCAATAGAAAGTTACAAATTTAAAGAATTCAAGAGGATTGCACATATCCAAGTTGGATGACTTAATTCCTTTTCCTGAGCAAGACAGCTTAAAAGCAGGGATTCTCTTACTCTATACACAATTTTGTAATTTGTTTGCATAAAAGCAAGCTGTTTACACTATGGGACGTGGCTATATGAAGGTCGTTGCCAAAACTTACTACCTCCTGTAACAGTGTAAAATCCGAATATCTCCCATGATGGCAGTGGGTTCATTCAGACACACAGCAGTGTAACTGAGAACTAAATTTGGCTTTCCAACCCTATCTAAAAGAAGCTCACTAAAGATCAGAGGGGGACAGCTAGGGGGAGGGTGGGGCAGAGGGGCAGGAGGTAGTTCTTGTTCTCTTGGTTTTCCTTTTTTATGGTCAGATAACAGCACCCCCAATATCTGGATTCATGCAGAGGACATAATATGGACTGGTAAACACATCAGCAGGACAAGTAGTGTGAAACTTTATTTTAGTGTTTTCAGTAATTGCTTGAGCTGATAATGGCCCTAATGTGGCCACAATTGACTGCAGAAGTGCAGATTTAGTCCCAGTCTCATAAAGTTCTGTACTAACACTGTGAAATTGCAGTTGTTTTGACTTTTCAGCCATCATTTGAACAAGAGCAAAACTTGGAGGATGAAGACGTATGAGAACTGTTTTTAGGAAAGTAGGTAGAAGAGCCCAGTGACTTTTGCAGAATCAAATAATTATAAAGGATAAATCGACAAGACTGGGAAGTACAGCGTGCTACCTTGCCATGACTAACAATAACCATCTTAAGAAATTGTTGATGTATTTCTGAAAACACAGCTTGCTGTTTGTTGCCAGCTATTTCAAGTAGACCCAATTCACTTAAATCACGTGCTTAAATGTAGGCAGACTATTAAGTACATTGTTAAAACAAGGTCTTGAAAAGCCAAGGAAAACGAATACTATCCTTTCTCTCCAGTTTTTTCAGTTGTTATGTGTGATTACTTTATATCATGGCTAGACCCATTTCTCTTAGCTTGTTAAGGTATTTTGGGGGATATTTTATACACATTTTTTATTTTCTTTCTGAGTTTTGAAATTAATGCAGTAAGAGTTTTTAAAGAAACAGCAACAGTGCTTATCTGGTTCTTTCCATCCAAAGCAACCTCTCAGCCTGAACAGACCATTTAATCCAGAACAGTTCTTGTAAACTAGGAGGAGTCTGACCCCTGTTTCAAACTTAACACGCATCATTCTGTTCATTTTATTTCCCAGCAGATAAGGGATAGATCAAACCTACAATGCTTCTATCATAAACAAGTCTTCTCCCAATCTACAGATAGCTTGTTTCTCCCTAGCTCCTCTTTCACTGCTGCAAACCTTTGTACATCAAACAAGAGACAGAATAAGAATAGAGAAACTTGTATTTGGGACTCTAATGCTATCAACACGGGAAGGACATAACAGTTATGCTTTTTACCAATCTACTTCTCTCATTTATATTTTGTTATATTATTTCTCCTGACTGTTCCAAATCCTCCTCTCAAGTGGTTTATAGTCACAGCCATAAAGTCTATTTCCCCACATCTTTGCTGTCAGGGAATGACAAGCATTGATTGGTGCATCTCCTTGTCTTATACGTGAAGCATCCTTCTCAGTCAGCCTGTATAACAGATAGATAAATGACAGGATACAAGAATTCCTTTTTGTAAATAAAACCACAGAAAACTGCTCTTCATCTTTGTGAAGGGTGGAGGTGAAGAGTGGATTCACAGTGGAGGGTTCTTTGGGGTTTGAGGGATACATCGCCTCATGGAAGGATTTGAGACCTAGTATCCACCCGAGTATCACAAACAAAATTGGTCAGTGCCCAGGCATCTGTAACTTGCCATATTATGGTGCAATCTATCAGCCTAAGCCCCTATATGTGAAAAATTTTCCAAATATTTTCATAGCCAGTAGGCAGATCATGCATTTACCATAACATACACCCAATATGTAGATTATATGCTACGCACATGGCTCTTTCGTCATAAACAGAACTTCTTTAGCTCTCTGCTCCAGAGGGTTTGAAGGGTGTCACCTGTCCCAGAAGACACACATCTTTCTGATGGCATAGCATACAATTGCATATACAAATATAAATGCATACAAATGCACTGAAACCTCCTTCCCACCGAGCCTTGGGTGAAACTGGAAGCTGATCATGAAACCAGAGCAGAGAAGGTTCATTTCCTTTGCTCAGAGGCATTTGGTGGTGGCAGTATTTGGGGAATGGTACCTAGTTAAGTATCTTTGAATGGGGGCATTTTTCTTTTTTTCCCTATAGTCTTCTCTTCATGTTGGTTGCATTAGTTCAGTCTTTCAATGAGCTTTGCTGATCTCAAGACCATTTGGCCAGTTTTAAGCAAGCTGCCCAGCAAGGAGATGCTTGAGCAGCAACAGCAGGACACTGGCTCATGCCACACCGAGCTCCCTGAGCAGGCTGCCCCTGGGAGCAGTCAGCTTGGACAGAGACAAGTTTGTTGAAATCTGGGAGAGAAGACATTTGCACGGTTGGTTTTAATGCCTTAGGAACTATGGATGGCTGTAGGCTTTACTAGAAGAGAGGAAAAACAGATCACAAACATGAAGAATAATCTCTGGCAGATAACTCTACTTCTCTGCGAAACATAATCCCCAAATATTCTGGCAAGAAGATAGATCATTATACCATAATGACAAACGTTAGTCACAAGTCTCGGTTTTTCAAAGAAACTAAGTTTAAAAATAGACTCCCTAAACCTTAAGGCCTGGAACCTTGTGCAGAAATTAAGATTTGTCTGCAGCTCTTCACTTTACTCCTACATTTTCCCATCTGCAAACAACTGCTGCAAACGACTGCTTAAGACAGACCTGGACTTCATAGTTCCCAGTGAAGCAATATGTCACCTCTATTTATACTACTGTGATCTTATTAAAGAAGGAAATCCTGTCAGTAATAATCTCAAATTCCTTCAGTTATCATAAATTAAAACTCCCCACTACTCTCTTGCAACCGGGTGGGGTTTTTTTTGTTTTACTTTAATGTTCATACATATGTCTATTTGGTTTTTAAAGTCTTTGTTGTGTTTTTCAGTGAAATACTAATGGCAACTGACCACAGAAATTCTCTAAATGTTAGTTAGTAGCTACAGAGACATAAACTCACAAAAGCCTTGACTAACTCTTGCTGATAAACATATCCTTGATGTAATTATTGGCTTAAGTCATAGGAAGTGTAGTTTTGTGTCTGTAGCAGTCAAATGGCATCTGGAAGCTCTAAGGATCTTCTTGTGGCCTTGTTACAAGGTTTTTTGTGAATTTGGCAAATGTAAATGTAAACTTTCTGAGCCTATGTACCCCTTTTTGTGAGATGATGACATATTTATACTCCCCCACACACACTTCTAAAGAGGAATTTGTAGCCTCCAGTCATGAAGATGGGCAGAGTTTATTGCAGTTCTAAGTAGAGGATATTAGGAGACCACGATCAATATCATACCTCAGGGGCAAGCTTCTAATGATATTTTACATTGCAAAATGTAAAAGAACATTTTCCTTTTTACATCATTTTCTACATCTCATACTGAACTCCTCTTGGCTTTGTTAAGGTCAGTGGTGTTTGTTATATTTTTGTAAGACAGTCAAAACAGTAGTAAAAATGAATACATCAATTCTGCCTTACTTGACTAGTCTAGATTCTCTTCAAACATGGTTGAGTCCTCTTTATTAAAAATGGAAGAGCGTTATACTTTCTTTGGGGATACCATGATGCAGATTCTAAGAGAGTGAAGTTGTCAAATTATAGGGATTTCTTGTACAGATTTCATGGTCATAAAACATAAAGTATTTTCAGAAACTGCAGCCAAACAAAAGGCCTTTCTACATTTTGATCCACTTTGAATAGTTCTTATAATTCTATAGCAAACTTAAGACCAACAGAAAGGGACTAAAAGCCATGATGACTAATGTGACAAGAGAATGAGGAGGTCAACTAAAGGCATTGCCATTGTCCATAGTCCTTGTCACAGCAGGTGATTTGTGGGGTTAAATCCACTACAGACGAAAGCAACTACAGTGCAGCCTGGGGGAAGAGGGCAATGGATTTCTGATGCCAAATCAGCATGTGAGTTTGATACTGTGCAAGGACCACAAACTGTGCAAGCACCTGGAAGCTGCTATTAGTGCGCTCATTCACCTGTCTCTAGCCATGGCCAGTCTCTAAATACTTCAAAGGAATACAAACAAATAAACAACCTAGAGGTCAAGGTATACATCAAGGGAGAAAAGGAAGTGGGAATTCCTTCCTGGCCAATATAAATATAGTACAAAACAAATGATCAACAAACAGAAATCACACATCCCCTTGGGAATACCAATAAATCATCTACTTACAAGCTTTCACTTTTAAATCCTGAATTGTCTTTTCTCTAAACATGCAAAACCTTCTCTTAGCAATGTTGCAGTCTTTCCTATTCACCACCTCGTTGGGAGGTCATTCCAGGATATTGTCCCCCAAAATACTGAGAAAGCTCTGAAATCCAGTCTCCAAGCTATGTCTGCCACTTTGGGCAGCAATGTAGCTTATGGCTAGAATAAAGACTGTAGATAATTCATACCATTTGTCCAGCATGTTGAAACTAGAAGATGTAGGTAAGTGAAGAGCTCACAGTCCTCCCTGTGGCCTTTGGCTCCTTTGCACCATTCATCCCCAGAACTGTTCTGAGTGCATGGGAAAGGTACTGCCAGGGGAACGCAAAAACTTTGATTGAAGTGGTTACGGCCTTTTGGACCTGAATGAATTTCAACTCCTGTCTTGGATAGGTTCAGAAAATAGTCCAGACATTACTCAGTTCAACTTCAGTGCACTCTTGGGAGATACATAAGCGAGACTGTTTTACATCTTCCACTCTGGGCAGTTGTGAAGCCACACAAGGTGATGCACAAGTCTTATGTCATTGTTATGAGGGTCAGTGTTATGTCCATCTCATACCTATGCAGTTTTTCCCACAGGACCTTAATTCCTCATGTGTTTGGTTTAATTTTTGGTTTGGTTTGGTTTGGTTTTTTTCCACCCAGTTATTTATCTTTGACTTGTAAATTCTTTATTGTGGAACTAGTGATACTTTAACTGAGTTTCTGTTATCGCAGGGTTTTGGTGACAGCAGCCATTCTTGACTAATAACTCTTGACTGAAACACTGATATATCGCTGCTGTGATTGCAAACCTGTGATAATTGAAGTGTTGTGATTTTAAAAATTACAATTGCAGAAATAATGGTAGAAAAGAGAGGCTGTTAAAGGGACAGTCTGATCACACGTTAATCACAATTTAATCGCAATATTTCTGAATGAATAAAAAACCATTAAATATTTAACAAAAATAATTATATTGCATAGACATTGCAAAATATGAAATGGGAAACAAATATCCTGTCTCTAGATGCAAGGTACAATAAAGTATTTCCTTCCCTTTGTAATATTTTAACAAGACCAGGACAAAACACATTTTGACGGGAGGCTATATTTTGGGTTGTTGGGGACTCCAGGTCTAGAAGACGCAACATGGTATCTCAGAAAACATTCTGTAGATATCATAAACAAAGATTAAATATGCATCAAACACACTTTTGGCCAGCCAATGAGTGGTGGTGCTTTTCCTTAAGACTACTGAGGAATTGGGAGCGACTACTTAATAGTCCCCAAGAATGGAGTACAAATGTTACTGGGCATATAAAGAGGTGGGCCCAGCAATTAAGCTCTTGAAACATCATTTTAAACATAAAATAAATAGAGATTATGAGAAAGGAGAGAGGGAGGTGGTGATAAGTCTGACCAGTTACACATCTGTAACACCTGCACATCTTGCCACTTCAGCTACAGTGGTTTGCACATTTGGGGTTGTTCAGAATGGTTAATTTGTCAGTATGAAGCGAAGTCCCATATTTTCAGTCAGCTGTAGTAAGGGCCTCTCAAAACTCAAACCCACTGATGGCATTTTAACTAAAGTATGAGGCCAAACAAACATGGAGATCTTGAAGGCTCACTTTACTTATTTTAACTGCTATAAAACATGTTTTACAGAATATAAAGTGACTTCAGTAACTGAAATGAAAGGCTTTACTTGATTTTAATCCATTCATTCTGGTGCACTTGTTTCAATGGATGAATCCTTTCTTCTGTGAGAAATACAGCCTGATCTCTTTCACATTCTATGGACAATAAAGTAATAAACCAAAATAAAGCCTGATACAGCAATGGGAAGAGAGCCTTCTGGGAGTGGAAATGGACTCCACCTCCTTTGTCTTACAGGGCTGGGTACTTCATATAGCAGCAAGATGGATGGAGACAGTGTCACTGGAGGCAATTCACACCTTTGTCAGAGAAGGGAAAAAGAGACCATTTACATTATTTTCACAAGGATGATTTGGAAATGGTTTCCCATAAGTTGGAAGGACCTTCAAAGCCTTTATTTGCAAACATTGGTGTTCCTTACTGTGAAGGATATCTTACAATTCACTAATAGCAACATTCTCAGTTGGTCGTTTCCAGATGACATTTTCAGTGTAGTTGCTTGACTGTGGTGGAAATCTCAGGGCACATGCGCATTTGAGATTAATTTATTCTGGTTTTTTGCCTTAGAGGCCACAGTGGTAGCATATTACCTTGCTAGAATAAAAAACATAGATATGGGAAAGTCATCTAGTCCCTCTCAGTAACAGCACAGACTTGCCTTCTGCAGCATGTTCCCTAGTGCTTTGTCCAGTCTATTTTTAAATGGCCTAAGTGATGAGAATTTCTGCAGAGGAGAGTTCACAGGCAAGCCTCTTTCCTCTAACAAAGCTTTGGATAGATGAATAAGAATAATAGCAATAATAATTTTATTTGTTAAGCTTTGTCTCTTTCCCACACCAAAGTCCTTATGGTGCTAAGCAGACATTATAAAAAAATTTCTTGTCCCAAGCAAGCTCAGCAACGTTTCAAAGGCATCGGTAAGCAAAAACCAACACTGAAACAAAAGACAGGGGAGGACAAGGGCCCTAGAAGACGTGCAGCTCAGGAACAAAGGGGTCTTACACTAAGGATTGTTGCGGCAAACCCTCTCAGAAGAATCCATAACTGTTCAAGCTCTAGGGCCAGATTCGTGGAGGTTTAATTGTCAGTGCTTAACAGGAGATTGAAGGCTCTTCAAGGTTCTCAGTATCTCACAGATCCAGACCTACACTGAGGGAAATTTAAAAAGATTGTATTTCTGAGCAAGGCTATTGAGGTAACAGAAAGAGACAGACGTCATTTTGCTTACTCATTTGCACCGAACACATAAAGTCAGTGTTACAATTGTAATTATATTGAAAATCTTCCAATAGTATCTGCTAAATCCTGATTTACCGGTAGCTGCAGTCATTTGCCTGGTAATATTAAATGTGAGGAATGGAACCAAAAGCTTTGCTATCATCGAACTCAAACAAATGTCTTCAGGAAAAAGCATTAACCAAAAGCTAAGTCAAGTGCCTGTCTTTTCCATGCACGTTTATCAATGCTAAAACCCTACTGGTTGCTACTTGCACCAGAAGACTATTGCAACTTCTGTAGGGGGAAAAACAGTGTTATATTTCTTTTTGACAGAACCATTAAGGAACTCTGTAATGTTTCAATCTGTGGTCAGTGCTCTGTTTTGCTTGGCTCACTAAACCCTCAGCCTCAGCTGGCATTTCCTAAATTAACAGCACATTCACTCCCCACATTAAGACAGTCAGACAAATGGTTCAGCCTAAACTAAGCAGTTTGACACTCATGTGCTTCAGCAAAGCTGAACAGCATCTCATGACGCTTACATGATTGGATGATATCATAATCATATGATAAAAAGCCATTAGGCCAGGACCAAAATCTAAAACATAGGTCATTATGTTAGATGTAAAAAAGCGTACCCATTTAATAGAAAAAAAGAAACAAAAAAGAGTTCTGACACCAGGGAACATCTGGCTAATATTTACATCTCCTGTTTAATTTGGATGTTTCAGTTTAGTTTTCAAGATGGCAGTGTATAGAAACAAATTAAGCCAATCACTCTATCTGCAGTTTAGAAAACCAAGATTTGTTTATAGTTTCTCATATTAATACCTCATCCACTTGGCCAAAATGCCTCGTGAAAAATATACCTCAAACACACAATTCCCCTTTAGTAACAAAGCCGTAATTCAGCATAATTCTTTGTTGATGGGATGAAAAGGAGAGTCATGTAAACTTGGAGTATTGAGATGAAGAGATAAAGTTGGGCCATAGGAAACGAAAGAGTGTTCAGTGCTGTAGGGTTAAACTGAAGCCCATTAAGAAAATCAAGACAAAGTTGGGCCCCATCCTACTTTCCTTTAAGTCAATGGGATTTTGTCACTGACACCAGCCAGAGCACAATCATAGACATGCTCAGTGCTAAAATAACATGAGCTGGATGCAAGCTTGCTGGATGAGCCCTGTGCCTGGGAACCTGCAAGTGTAATTCTGTGATGAGTTTAATACAATGCTCATTTCCAAGAGCACTGAAAAACATGAAGCAATTCAGCGATGCATATGTAGAACTTCATAAAATATTATCTCTAAGAGGAAAACTGGCCACATGACAATATTCTTATGTCATAAGCAATTATGTAAGCTCCAGAATGTTCAGGTTAATAAAAGGAGATACTGATTTCAAAATACTACAGAGAATGCAAAGCCTGAAGTCAGAAGTTTTAGATACAAACCCAGAGGGACAGGCAGGGAAATCTTTTCATCAGGCTTTCTTATTTTTGAATGTACAAGGCATCTACCGGGCCAAAATCTACTGAATATTACTGAGTATTGTTGGTGGATAGAAATAACAGTATTAGCGTCAGTGAATTACAGTATTCAAACCCCAACTCTAGCTAAACAGTCCCAGCGGTTTGGGCTGTTTGTAGTCTGCTGTTTCTAGAGGCAGAAGAAAGCCCAAGCAAGCTTGCTGAATGTTTCTCATGTCTGTTTAGACTGCCATGACAAAAACACAATGTAGACACTCCAAAATTAGTACTAAATTAGCAAGCTTTATTCTAGCAAGCAATTCACCCATGGCTGCAAGGAGCTTTGGGCTGGAAGCAAACCCAGCTGCTACTGGGAGTGCCAGCAACATAAACCTGATGTCAGGTTTGCATTGCCCAGCAATCCCAACTCCTGGGCTGAGCTTGCACCACTGCAAGGAAAACTGAAGGGAACCCTGTGTGTCTGCTCCGTGTCCGTGTGCCTGCTGCTGCCCGGCTCGCTGAAGGCTGCAGTAGAGACAGGGCAGTGGTGGCAGAGACAACATTAGGAAAAGCAACGAGAGCAGCAAGCTGGTGCAGCAAAGGCAGCAACAGATGATAGTGCCTGTGTTTGAGGAAGTAAGGGGAAAATTCTGCCCCCCAGGGACCACTTCCGAAGAGCAGTGTGGCTAAGAGGGGACCAGACTCAGCTCTTTCTTCACACTTCCAACACTATCGCAGCAGACGCTGCACCCAGAAGCGCTCCCCATGCGCTCCTGGCCCACCTCTGGGTATGCAGCACATCCATTCAATCTGTGCTGTAAAAAAACTGCTTTTTGCTTGCGACGTAGCCCTCAGCTATTTCAGACACTTTGAACT
This sequence comes from Chionis minor, assembly GCA_013398295.1. Taxonomy (NCBI): domain Eukaryota; kingdom Metazoa; phylum Chordata; class Aves; order Charadriiformes; family Chionidae; genus Chionis; species Chionis minor. Next base: position 396,890 of record VZSF01005376.1, read on the forward strand.
GAATAACCAAGAGTAACACAATAATTAGGTCTTGGGGTCACAGGGACACCCCATGGCCCAGAGGAAATCTAAGGCTGCTCTCTGAGTTGCAGGGGTGCAAACTCCAGCTGCACGTACTGATAATTAGGCGTGCCTGGACACCCCATCACACTCCTACCAGAAGAAGAGGGCTGTGCTCAGCTGGCCTATTGGGAATGGTCTAGGGGCCATGATGACCTCTCGACCATCTCTGGCTATTGCCTGACAGTGCTGGTGCGCCCTGCTCAGGGGCAAGGACTGGTCTCATGATGCAAAGGGGCAACCAATCCACTTCTCTTTAATCCAACTATCTCATTTACTAGTAGAGCAATATCACACCAGGGCCTCCTGCTCTGAGGACAGCTGAGCAGGGTTGGGGCCAGAAGGTGGTCCATTGCCCTCTTTCTTTTAGAGGCATAAATATAGCCACAAGGGCTATATGCTATGGTGGATGTGAGCATGTGGTGTTCTCAGCCCTGCTCTTTCAGGGAGGCAGAAGAAGGAGAGCCATGTGCCTCCTGGCAGCACTCCCAGAGGACCTGTTTCTTCACTCATAAAAAATGACAGCTCTTCAGATTTATTTTAAAAGGGAGTCACCTGTGTGCCACCCTCAGTCACTTTGGTGAGCGCTCACCACACTCCCACCCCTCTGGTAATGGAAGGGCACAGCCAGGCGCAGCAGGCAGCGGGTGCGTAGGAGGCGGTGGAAAGGGAGGGCTGTTGTGCCTCATGAGCACCAGTCCAACATGATGGTGCTTCTCTGCACCTCTGTGGAAAAATCCCGTTTTCTCATGTAGCGGTGAGTGTGGGCACCAGAAATATTTCTTCCTCAGTGAGCCATGAGAGAGAGAGGTACACGAGTAGGTAAACATACTTCCGTACCGTCAGACCTGTCATTTCTTATACATTGATTTATACTTGCTTCAGAGCCAGCGCAGAAGGGTAACAGATGAAAACAGTGCACCAGATTATACTTGTGAGGAACATTTCCTCCTACCCCAACCATCAAAAGTAACCGTTTTCTGAGGTAAAACCAAATTATCTGCTTCCTAGGGCAGCTGTTTTAGCAATGTCTTCTTGATTTGCTGTTTAAAATCCCCTGGGCTTCAACATGCCTTTGCAAATTTGAGTGGCCAAAAGTGTACTCTTCCATATAAAAATCTCAGGTTTGTTCTTTTTCTTTATATTTTTTTTCCCTCTGTCTTAGGGCATGACAGAAATGGAGAGGCAGAGGTAGGAAGTTCAGGCTTATCCCTTCCAAATTGCTCAATCTCTGCTTCCGAAAATGATCAGGGAAAAATGGACGGGAACTTGTAGGCAGGGTATAAAGCGCTCAGAGCGTTGCAGAAATGATGCAGTCATTTAAAAGGCCGACTTAGAAAACAGTGTGTTTCTGCCTTTAACATCCTCCCCAGAATGTCTGCACCAGCCAAGTTGCTTAAAGTGACAAAAGTCATTACAGATAAACACAGTGGATTGTTTATTTTGGAAAGGGACCGGGGCATAACTCCTCTGAGGTAAAGCACAGGGCGGTTCTTTCTTTACCTGCTGCGGGATCCAGCAGAGAGGCAAGGTGCTGCATGCTTTGTGTTCAAATGACTAACAAGACCTTTGTCTAGGCTTGAACTCTCATACCTGTTTTCAGTTCCTGACATACCTCGGATCCCCCCACCACCCGCCAAGCCCGCACTGGAGCGCTTGGATGGTGAGCCTCTGGAAACAGGATGCCACTGGGATCCGCGGGGAAGACAAAGCCCCTCAGAAAGGCGAGCAGCCTCGGGCCACTCTAATTACAAGTCCCTGCACTGCTTGAAGGTACTCAGCTGACATGCCTGAACTGCGCAAAGACCTTCAAGTGAACTATTATACAAAGCTCAATGTATCACATGGTTGCGAAGCAGCTGCTAAGTCTCACTGTAAATGAGGCACAGAGATGATAAGTCACATACTCTCATATACAATGTGTTTAAGGAAACCCCCACCCTACGGATTTTACTGCCTTAGGCTAGGATGAAACTTGGGAGGTGAAGGGGAGGGAGGGGGATGTGGGAAAGAGTTTTATGTGAAGACATTCTAGTCTACATTAAGGATGTGTTTACTTCTAGTAGCTTTGGCAAGTTAATCATAACATGCATTTAAGTTCTTTCAATAACATCCCGCAAAGTGGATTTTTTTAAAATGTCACTTCCCTGTTTAAACCAGCACAAAACTGTATATCAAGATAAATCTTCTGTATGAGACACAGAAAGCAGTAGTTACTAACATTTGGTTTCTCCTTTGCTCACTTTGCTTGGGTACATACCAAGCAAATGAAATGTATGTTCTCAATTCGGATAGGAGGATTGTAAATGACATGCATTTGATTGCACAGATACAACATGCGTAAAGACTGACATGATTAAGAACAAAAATCTAGCAAAACAGAACGTGGCAGGATGATTTAATGCATAGTAATAAATATGCCGCTTGTGATCACCTCAAAAACAGCTGAATACTGTGGCTAAAGCTAAATGCCTGCAAAATAGTGTCTTTAACACACCCAAGGAGGGGTTTCCTATAACCCAGTGACATATTGTGACTCTAGGCATTGCCGAAATCCCGGATCCATAGAAATGCAGGGTTGGAAAGGATCTGCATCCTTTCCAGAGCACTGTGCTGAGATGGGTGCCACAGTAGGAATCACTGTGATGCTAAAATGGGAGCTCAAATCCATGAGAGCTATTACTTCAGGCTCTCTGCACTGTCAGTAGGTGGCTCATCTTTTCAAGATTTCCCATCCACCCATAACAAAAAGTAAATATATATCTAACAAAGTAAAAAAGAAGTTCTTTATATCATTAAAATGTTGCAAACCAATGATGCAAAAGCAAATTTAATTCTCTTTGAAAAAGTCTGGAAGAAAAGTCCTGGAACTTATTTAATCGGAATGTGTATGGTTTTGGACAAGCACCCACAATCATACGCTCGTCTTTACATACCTTCTTCAATTAATTTTCAAACAGTTCTTTAGAAACAAAATTTTCCCTGTGTAAAAGATGTGCATATAAAAGTCATTTAAGGATCTATAAGTATTAGCACATTATATGCCAAACATGTATCATTCCCTAGGCTGTGTTACAAAACCCTTTGAAGCAAGGCATAGACACTCATAAAGACACAATAGTACGAAAGTCTAGCAAGGAGCAGGTGATCAGAGGTTACTAGGATGAGGCTGCAAGAACTAGACAGCCCTATCAGGGCTTGGAAATCTCACTTTTCTGTATGGGTTTGTTAGAGAGGAAAGAGCCATAAGACTAAGGGTAAATCTGGGGACATGAGAATGATGGCAGGAGATTGACACCCCAGCTGATACGAAGGGAAAATACTTCATCATTAAAACTGAAGCCAGAATTTTGCCTCCTCTAGAGAAGGCCTCTTAGCTTCCTTGGGTCTATCTGAATAGTCAGCCATTTGCTTAGGTGGTTTGAGCCTGCTCTCATTCAAGGCAGATGCATCTCCCTTCAACTTCAAAGAGAGCACAATGACACCTTTGCGAACTGTGTTTCAATCTGGCCTACAGAGGGTTGCACTTTAAACTTTTTCTAATAGAGATACTATAGAAAGCAGAAGTAGGTCCAAACTATGTTAAAAATTCACTTAAAAAGGAAAAAAAAAAAAAAAAGAAGTTAGAACATCCCAAAGTAAAGTTGGACAAACAGGTTTAAAACTAGCACAGATGGGCCAATGTGCCTTTTACCCCTTATCACAGACATTTATATTATATGTCAAAATAGTGCAGAATGCAGCGATAGTCAATGTTAGAATGTTCTGTCTGGGTCATGCAGATTCATCACCAGCTGAAACAAAGTGTGTTTTCTCCTGGAGTGGGTCACTGTTCTCCTCAATCATCTCACGCTTTTGTTGTGTTTATTTTCAGCACACAGTTTAATCTTAAAGATGCCATTTAACAAAGAATTTGTCCTGATAGTAGCAACATATGGAAGCAGCTGTTTTCAGTTCTTGTTCATAAAATGAGTTACATCTTCCTTTAAACAAGACAGCTTTTTATTTTGCTGCTAAACCTGCAGTTGAATCAGTACAAAATTATAATAAACATGTCTAGAGAGGTCTCCGGCTCAAAGCAAGAGTTACTGTCCATGAACTCTGCCACCCTTTCGTTCTTATTTCCCAGCACGGGACATTTGCCTGATTTGGAGAACAGTTATAACATGCAAAACATGAGCTATATTTTGGCACTCGTTTCTTAATTATTGTTATTATTGTCGTAAAAAAAAAATCTGGTGGCTGAAAATGTCTTAAAAAATGTTAGTGTCTGATATGTTACACATTGCCTTAGTGTGTTACAGCAAAAATAAAACAGATAATGCTTTGTACAGGGTGTCCAAAACATAGACTATATCTATACTGCTAAATAAACCGGGGCCAGGGAGTGAACTTGATTACTTGACTGCGATACTTCATTTTGCTTATTTATTAGTACCTCTTCTGACAGAGTTTTGGCCTGTGCCAACTACAAGTTTTCAATAATAATGCCCAGGTATAACTAACGGGAGAGCACATGCAGCAGGGAGCACTCCCAGCAGGTAATGTGGGTAAGACTACAACAGATTAGGGTCTGTACTGTCCTCTAGCACTATCTGCGCAGGCTTTGTGCACTCAAAGGTCTCTACGCACCTTTGCACCACGGCATGCAACACAAGCTCACAATTTTCACACTAAGAAACCCTGATTCTGATGGGCAGAAACACAGCCCTCACCTTACTGAATGTACCTGAAAAGAATACAGTTAAAGTAATAATTATATCTTAGATCCACTGGGAAACCTTATGCTCATGGGAGACATAGTACCACATGCTGTGTGACAGGGACAAGAGAATGGTCCCTGTCCATGATGTATTTATCAGTGTAAACATACCTATAAAATCTCAGATACTTGAAGACCTTCTGGGTATGACTTTGAGGAGAGAAGAATATTATGTCAAACAGCACGTAGAAAGAAAATGTCATGAATAATACCAATGCCTACACATTTACCATGTCATTGGGTGAGGTCTAGCAGATCCGGATATGGGATACGGTGCTGTCTCGTGACAAGGGAGAGGTGTTTTGTGGTTTATGTGAAGGGAAGGAATAGCCAGCTAAACTGGGTGGGAGAATAAAGTACACTCTAGGGAGGCCATCAAAGAAAAATATGGATAAAGACATGTAGAGAAAGGTGGCCCTAGGATAGCGACCAAGGAACAGAAAATGAAAAGAGTTGAAATATATGAGTCAGTGATGAGTTTCAAGCAGGGTCAGAAAACTGGGAGCTGAAGGTCCACCAGGACACCTACTTCAGTGCTGTATCTGAGGGATGCTTTCAGGATCATGGTGCGTAAAAAAAAAAAAAAATCCAACTCCTCCAGCAATATCTTGTCTAGCAGTTTTGTTTAAGTCTGTAATACACTAGGTAAAAGAGGACAGTTGCTGTGGAGTTTGCAGGTTAAAACAGACAAAGATTAAGGCTGTGGATTGGAATTGAGGATGTAGTATTTCTCATAGGTAGGCTAAACTAGACCGTTAAGAGGGCATTGAAACGAGGGAGGTCTTACACTAGCTCAAGCCTGAAGATCGCTTTTCATTACCGATTCTTTTGTCAGTGATACCCTACAAAGATGCTATATCTACTGCATATTTCATAATCCTCAGAGGGAGAGGAAGTGTGATACAGCATTTTAAGCATGTAAAACATGAAAGAAGTTAAAAAATAAAGGACTCTATCCAGATCAGACAGAAAGTTTATGCAAATATATGTGAAAAATGTGAATAGCATTTTTAACCAAAATTGTACCCACCCTAATTGCAATTTCATGCACATACATACAATCACAAATATAAATGGATTGCTGATACCAAATGTCAGCTACCTCTTAGCTATAAACAAAACTTTCCTTTTCATGCCCCATATTAGTTGTTTATTGAGATGCTTTCCTAGCCCCTTTAACTTGGTTCCCTCCAATCGTTACATCAGTTTAAAGCAACAACCTAGACACGAGAAATGTTCTTTTAAGTGTCTTTCACTTCCATCCCTGCTTTTGACCAGCATCACCAGATGGGAAATACTAGACATGCAGTTGGCTCAGCTTCTTAATCCTTTTCATAGAGAGTTTTAAGACCACTCTCATTAAATAGATGGACTATAAGACCTGATAATTTGCAGTAACAAGGGGCTGGATTCTTTGACCCTGGAGGTCCCTTTCAGGCCCATATGTAGGTATTTCCCTGTAACAAATTAAGTATCTCTTTTCCTTTAGCTGACCTGACTTGAAATTAAGCTCAGTAATATAAATCACAAATAACTGTACTGAACGGTGTAAAACTAACAACAGAATAGTTAGACACTTTGTTTTGATACTGCCTGAACCTATGGCACGAACTCATCCATAAGCTTTTGTCAGCTTAGCCTTGGCAGATCTTTCTGTGGTGGTTTCAGGTGCTATCTTTTCTCACCTCTCCTGCCATCTCTTTGATAGAATTTAGCACTCTCAAAGCAGAATCAGCAGAAGGGAATTTCTGCCTGCTTATCAGTCTCCACAACACACAGTCTAGCTGTAGCTCACCTTAACTCGTATCTTCCTTGCTAAGGTGCCGGGAAGATCAGATGATGATACAGTTTTTTTCATATTTGCTATTCTATAGGGACAATTCCACAGTTACCAGTATAGCAGAAACAGAAAAATAAGTTAATGCTGTCTGGAAAATAAATACACCCATTAAGTCACTGATGCCCTTTGTGCTTTAAGAGATAAACTTAAGACTTTAAATGTCTCATTTACTTAACTTTATAAAAACTTTTGATAACAATGGCTGTAATGGCTTACTATTCACACAGTTGTGTTTGGGGTTTTTTGTTTTGTTTTTTTTTAATAAGTATTTGCAATTATTTTAAACCACTTTAACCCCTTTTTCGGAAACAAAATCATAAGTCAAATTCAGACATGCAAATAAAGTAAATGACCCTAGCATAAATTAGGAAAGTCATTTATTTGGACATTGATGAAACTCAGTGTCAGGTAACTCTTTTGCAGACCAGATTATTTCATAGAAATCAGACAATATAGGACATAAAAGTAGCCCCAGTAATTTACCTAGTTCATTCTTGTGTTTTGAAAATACCTGCATTTTTGCTGGTGCATAATTGCCTTATTCATAAATCCTTTAAAAACTCTTAAAACTTCCTAGGTACCTTTGTTATCCTCAGAGTGGCAAAAGGATTTTGATTTTTGTGGGGTTTTTTCAATATTTAACCTAAACCTTCTTTATTTCAAATTAAAGCAATCACTTCTGTGCTTTGTGAGTGGACTTGAAGTATAATTGATCACTGTCCTCTTTACAACAACCTTCTACATACTTGAAGACTGTTATCATGTCCCTCTCAGGCTCTTCTGTTGTAGACTAAACAAACCCAATTCCTTCAATCTTTCCTCATAGGTCATGTTTTCTAAACCGCTTATCATTCCTGTTGCTCTCTTCTGGACACTCGCCAATTTGTCTACATCTTTCTGAAACAGTGGTGCCCAAAGTTGGGTCGAGTTTCCCAACTGAGAGCTCAAAGTTCTGAGCAGGATGGAATTCCTACCTCTGTCTGACACACTGCATTTCTTTTAATTCACCGCAGAATAATGTTGCTGTTCCAAAAAAGACATTATGTTCTTGAGTCATACTTGGTCTGTACTCCACTATCACCCTCGACTCCTTCTCTGCAGCACTGCTGTCTGGCCAGTTACTCCCTGTTCTGTATCAGCGTGTGTAATTGTCCCTCCTTGGAAACAACACTTTATGCTAATCTTTACTGAATCTCATTTCAGTGGTTCCAGAACATTCTTCCTATTTTTCTCAATAATTTTTAAATTCAGTTATGCCTTAGAAAGCACCTACAATCTTCCTTTATTCTCAGGACATACAAGATTTTGTAACGACCGTCTATACAGTTATTCAAAACATTCACCAGAATGGATTTACCAACTACTCATTTTAATAGTGAACTACTCACACCTGTTCCCAAAGACTGATTTTCAGCCACTTTGTGGCTGTAGTACTTTGTGTAGTACTTTCATTTAGGTAATTTTTCTTTAATTTTCTTGTGAGAAAGTTGTATGAGGATGCGTTAAAATGCAAGATTAATATATATCATATCTATTGCATCCCTTTATTCACAAGGACACTTACCTTGTCAAAGAAAGTAATTAGAATGACTTGACATTCTTTTTCCTGATAAATCCATATTGGCTTTTTCTTATCATCCCTAAGTACTTATGAATTGACTGCTTAGTAAGTTGTTTCAGTATCTTTCCCATTATTGATATGAGGCCAGCTGGACTTAATTTTTCAAGTCTTCTTTCTCTCTCTGCTTAAAGACAGACACTATATTTCTTTTTTCCCTGCTCCTCTGGGGTATCACTTATCTCTTAGTATCCCTGAAAGATACTCAGTAATGTTACAGTGGTTGCTTTGCTTGTTCAGTTACCTGTTCCTTATTGGTGAGGGAAAAAGGAACAGAGACATTACATGTAGGTGTTTCAAATTATGCTTTCAACCAGTAAGATGTAGGTATACCACTTTTAGTCCTTTTATGAACAGTAATACCAAGTATAACAAGGAAAAAAGTCCTGTTGAGATGAGAAAACGCAGATCTTCTCTCAGGACTGTGAGCAACAGTCTCTATAGGCAACTATTTTCGTAAGAAAACTATGACTGGGTGATCTAAATCACTCCTACAGTTTTGTTATCACTTTCTTCTCACGAACAGTTGGACTATGAGGTCTAAATGTTCAGTCTCCCAGTTTCCCAAAAGATGCCTTGATTAGTGGACTATCCTTCTTGACTATGTTCATAATCCAGTAACTGAAATAATACAGCTGTTTCAGTTTCTACAATCAAAGTTTGTAAAAAGGGACAGTGGAAAGTTTCTGAACACTTCAGAGTGTCTTATAGCAAAATCGGGTCAAATTTAATTAATCACATTTATTAATCTTTACTATTTACACTCTGTCAGTGCCAGAAGACTTTGTTACGGACCTCAGGCTTATCGTTTTATGTACTTCAAGTTCCTGTTGAATAACTTTTTTCTTTGCCCTCGAGTATCAGTGTAGCCTCTGAGTGAACTTAGCCTTGTTTTAATTTTGCCATTTTCTCCCTTAGTTACATTGGTAAAATGTCAAATTCTGTTTTTTCTGGCAAACGCAAACCCTTTGAAAAAGAGGGGAAGAGATATGTTTCTGCCAGTCTCTTAAACTCTGAAAGAAGATAATTGGAAGGTGAATGAGACAATAAAAAGTACTGCTTCATGTACCCATTTATACTCCACATGCAGAAATTTAAATTCAGCCAGAGGCACCTGAGCTCTGAGAACTGTCCCCTTGCTCTGTGAGCATGCAAAACTCCGATCCACACCATTCCATTGGGCCAGCACATATGAGACCCAACAAACATTAGTCTTTGTCAGTGATCCTGCATATTGCCTTTCAAACAGTGCGGTTGTTTTGTTGCCAATTGCATTGTGGAGAGAGAGATCCCTTGCAGGATGCTTTAATGAAAAAAAGTTATCATGAAGAAATGTGGACAAAATCTTACCAGCATGATCAGCTAGAGGACAAAAGTCAAAAATTACTTTTTTACATAACCAGTTCTCTAAGAACCATGCTTTCCAAGGAAGTTCTTCTTCAACGTACTTCCAAAATGATCTCCACAATAGGAAGGCTGCAGTTAACAAACACCTCAGTTACAGAGAAGCAAAACACTAAGACAGAGCTTTATGTTGCTACTGGTGAAGCACTTTCTAGAACTTAGATGATGAACACCATAAGCTCTAAAATACCAGTGCCTAATTTTATGAGAAATTAGGTACCTGTGTGGAAATCAGGCTCATAAACACCTTTAAGGATCTAGGCCTTTATGGCCAAACACAGACAAAATAGGCAGTACAAACAGACTTAATGTGTACTAATTGGAAGTTTTGTTTTTTTAGGTGGGACATCATTACTGACTTTCTCTCTTCCAGTTGGAAGCATTCAGGACACACAGTCCGAATTTGCTTAATCAGAGAAAAAAGAAGATGTGGCTGCAGAAGATGGGTTTCGTACCACTTGCTTGTGTTTCCATTCATAAAAGCCACAAAACTCAGGCATCAAGAAAGCTTCAGAACTTTTGAGCCTAAGATCAAAAGGATCCTTTAAAGATAGGCCAGATACAACTGCATTTGACTACATTATAAAGTTTCTGTGACAGCTGTCCACTGTCAAAGTTTTTTGTTTATAGCTACCCTGGAAGCCTATTGGATTTGTATGTCAACAATGTCAAATTACAGAATTCAGATTCAACTTCCAAAGTCTCTGTCCTCCAGCAATGTCTACAGCCTGATGGTTTCACCTAATATCATCTCCTGTTAAACCATACAAGTCCAGACACAAAAGGATCACGCTCTACTGTTGGTAAAGCTAATTTGTCCTCTGTTTTTGCCATAAATTGAAAGGGAGGAGGAACTCCAGTCTACCATACTACATTATCAAGCTAGCATTTGATTTAGCAATACCTAAAGCTCATTTGCCTAATGATCTTACAAGTTCTGCATTGTATACCAGAGCACGAATTATGGTGCAATAATTCACACTCAGAAAACCCACTCTTCCATGATCTTTGGCACGGTGCCTCACAGCTTACTACCTTTGAAGTATTGAATAGTAATTTGCATGCTGTTGTGTCTTGCTATTTATTGTTACTATTCTTTACTACAATTGGAATGATAAGTGTTCCAAGACAATGAATTTCAATAACCCAAATTGGCATCTTTCCTGTAAAGCCCCAGTCACTTTGGAAACCCCTAATTTGTACTGCATTCGTACTTCTATACATGCCTACAGGATGTAGATGTAGGCTAGAATTTGGAAGTAACAAATTGTGAATCAGTCATTATGAGTAAGGATGTCATCACCTAGCCCTTCATGTAGGCTTTAAAAGATGTCGGGACTTCTGAGAGAAAAAAATTAAAGGGTGACTTTTAGGAGACTGTGCTGGGAGAAAAATCTAGGTAGATTTTTACTATTATCTAGAAAAAAAAAAAGAAGAAGATAAATAAATCACCACATCTTGGCAAAGGCGGCACTTTTCAACACACAGAATTAATAATTTCAAATTACTATATCAAATCCTTTCATTGTTTCTTTAGAAGATCAGTCCTGTCAAAATACTAATGCATATATATTATGGTTTATTTATTATAATTTTAAACACCTCTAGGCATTTAAAATCATATCTTGTAAGACCCCAAACCTTTTCTCCTTACACAGAGATGTATAAAGGACCTGTATTAAGCAATCAACTTTAGTTTCCTTTGAACATAGCACTGAAGTGTGCTCAAAGCTAACATTCTATCAAGTACTTAAATTCAGTGCCTCATCATAAATTGGGCTGACACTGTGCCCATTACAGGCTCTGCAACAGTCAGGACCTCAGCAAAAGCAGTCATTTTGTTCCAACATCCAGTGCCTAGGCATCAGATTACTAAATAATAATCTGTGCAACCTACGTGGAGAAATTTCAGCAATATCTAGAGTACAATAGTTTGAACTCAGATATCATTACAAAAAAAGGACATTTTCATCCTATTTGTTATTTGTAATATTTTGCCAGGTGTAATATTAACCCAGGTGTCAGCAATGAGTAGCAGGTATCTACTGAGCCTCATGCTATCCAGCAGGGCTCAGAGAGTCCAGAAGCGTGCTCTTGTTAGGAGCCCTCTGGGTCAAATAGGAGATGGAGGTAGGAGCTGACAGCATCTACTCTGAAGTTAGTATATTTCTTGGTGCCATATATCTGGGACAAAATATAGGTTCAGATCAGAATTTCTTCTTTCCAGCTCCCAAAGCAGCAACGGAGCCAGGCAGTGAGAGGCCGGTGCCCACACGCTCTTTCTGCCGGCTCCCTTCTCCTTCCCTGCTCTGCTCTGCGACATTGGAGGTAACGTGGCAAATTTCTCTTCTAGGGCTGTGGTAACACAGGCTCGGTTCTGGGGTTTTCTGAGCTCTCTCAGATCTGCAACAAGACACATCATGCCTGCCTGCTGGTCATGCACTGTTCTCCATAAGACTCAATTAGAACAAAAGTCTATTATTTCATTTTGAAGCTGGTGGCTTAGAAAATCAGGAGATTGTGACATGCTTCAAAGTCTGACAAAACTGAGAATCAATTTGTTAGATTAATTAATGCTGGAAAGGCTCCCTTCAGTAAAGAAGTCTCTCTTTCATTTTAACGTAGTGCAAATAGGCCTTCTTCCTGATAACCCTTGGGCTGGCAATGGGAACATAAGCCTCGGGAGGGTCACAAGGGGCACTGAATTCTGCCCTCTGTAGTCCAAGGTGTTTCATTTAGGAAAGTCCACAGAATGCTGATACTATATCCCATTCCCCTTCCTCTACAGGCCATAAAATAACTTCATTGCCCTCTAACAAACTTAAAACCAACTGTAACGATGAAAAACAATTTCTAGAATGTTTCCTGATGTCCAGGGCCCCTGCAAGAGCACTGAATTTGGTGGAGAAAGCTCTTAGGAGCTGGCAGACCACACCCACAGTTCAGAGGAAAGCAAAAAGAAAAACCAGCAGCTTACCCCCACAGCTTTCCCTTAATATGATCCAGAATAATAACTAAAAAACCAAAAACCTTCCTGACTTAATTTTAGCAATCAATTTAAACAGCCCAATAATCAATTCTCTTTCAAGGAGGTTTTTCAACGTTGTTTATGGGGTTTTTTCTATCTCTGTCCTCAATAGCATTCACACAGTTCTCTAATGCACTCATTTTAATGGGTTTCTCTTTGGCCTCTCTACTGATCCATTAATAAAGCTGAAAATGAAAACCAGACCTCAAACTGTTCTGTACCAGAATCAGAAACTTTGCCACATTTTGGTTTCCACTGGTTTGTTATCCATGTGATAATTTTCTTATACAAGCTTATATGAATTAATCTTTACAGACAAGGCTCATGACTTAGTGTATCAAATGCTTTAACAAAAGTTCACTTATAACGTCTATGTTTTTTTCATTTACTTACAGACAGATCAGTTCTCTCTTGTGACAACTCAGAAGGAAGGGCCAGGCAATTGGTTTCTGCTGCAGACTTCCCTTCAGCGGAAAGCATTCATTTGGTGGCCACGGTCAAGTTGAAGGTTACAGAGACCTGACCGCGGGGATTTCTTGAGATCCAAGACAAGGAAAAAGAAAAAATCCACAAAAAATCTCTTGTATTGTATAGCATCTGGAACGAGCAGGACAAAATGCTGAGGAGATACTGGCTTCTCTACAGTTGCATGCATGTTTGAAGACTAATTCTGCCCTGCAATTCAGCCACTTAAACACAGTCTTTCTCCCACAGTCTCACTGATGACAGCCAGTGCTCTGGGCAAAAGGAAAAGGGCCTATTTCATTCACTTTTGCCAAGCGCTCTTTCTTCTGCCCCTTTTCAAGTACACAGAGTACTTATGTCTTCCCAGTTGCTCATCGAAAGCCATTTTCTACGGAGCATTTCATGAGTACATGCTGTTTCATGTTTCTACTGCTCCAGCAGTAACAGCAATATGTAAATATATACACACATATGTAAATGTGTATGAAAGCATGTATGCATGTATGTGTACAAATGCACATATATCTATGTAAACTTCAACACTAGGATATCCTATTCAATACACAAAAGGACATCGCAGAGTTTTGCCCATGGTAATAGAAATGAGACTGATAGTTCCTCAGTGTAAGCCAGAAATAATGCCTCTGCTTGGGGACACTGGCAGCCCGTTGACACACCTACATTATTACCATGTGCTTGAACTTCAACCAAAGAATGAAAATATTTGTAGCTGAGTCTGGCACTGAAGATCCTATGAGAAACTGTAGTGCTGTATTCATGTTCCTTTTATTTGTAAACATAATGTCTAAAATCAATAAATCAATTAATTCATGGCTTGGGGGGAAATCACGCCAGCAGCCAAAGATCTATTTTAATTAAATAACAATATCATTGTTTAGAGGTAATCCTGGGAACAGTTCCATCTTTCAAGAAAAAATATTACTGGAAATAAATTATTAGATCTCCTTGATTATTTTATACATGGTCCTGTAAAGCAGCTATAATACTAAGAAAAACAGATTCCTAATTATGCATGGGTTTATGTTCCACTAATAATGTTCCCTAAACTGACAAAGCTGTTATGATACAGAAACTGAACTCATGGATTATTTCTGAAGTCATTGGTTTAGATTCCTTCTGCATAGGAACGCATGCTTCATGCTAGCATACACGTAGAAAATCAATTTTGTGCTTAGAAAATAGAGCATTCAGAAGAGCACGTGGTCATAAGTAATCAAAGAACTAAAGATGCTAAATGTTTCTGTAGGAAAAGAAAAAAAATAGCAAGTTCTGCAGGCTTCAGTTTCAGTCTAAAAACCTCACAGTAGAGTCAAAGCTTTATCAGGCATCCAGAAAGCTGTATTTTCAGTCATTAATTCCATTTGCTAAACTGTGATTAGCGTGTATTTTCTAAACTGGTTTAAAAATGGGAAATACACTGCTACCAGTGAGAACTGCAATGTAATAATCAATAATAGAGTGACAAAAAATATATCTTGATGTTTGTAGCACTGTACAGCTGATCATGTGCCCAAATGGGATATTTTTCGTCCTCTGAAGTATCAGGTTCTGTGTACACACTTTGGGCAACACATGCAAACACTTTCGGGAGACAATCAAGGTTTTGTGTTCTTTGCTGAACTTATTAATAGAATTTCAGGTAAAAAGTTCATACTTTCCTGTGCCTGAGTGTGGTGTACGATGAGTTTCAGCGAGGAGCTTTCTATGGCTTTTCAGTTTTTCATGTTTCTTGTTGCCCTTCCCAGCAGTGAGCTCAGTGGGAAGGGAAATGCACACTGGGAGCCTGGGTGGGTCACATGTTTCTGAGAGAAGGGACAAAAGATGCTTGATATATAAAACCAGGAGAGTTTCCCCAAATGTGTAATTGGGATCACATCATTTAAACCCTTGGAAATAAGAAGACCAATTCCCCCAGGCAGTGAATGAGCACCGATGATGCATAGGCACAGATAATGCCTAGGGCAGTATGAAAGTAAGGAGTGAGATCTGATGCAGGCTAAGGAAGGGGCATAAACATTAGTAAAACAGCATAAGCATTAGTGAAAAAGACTGAAGTATGAAAAAGGCTATGAGAATCTCTGAAGGTATGGAAGAAGAGATTCAAGAAGTGTAGCTTTGCAAGAGAGGAGAGTGACGTTGTCAGCAGAAACCTGCCCAGAGTAATAGCAAGAATGCAGAAAACGCAGGAAATCCCTGGATCCACAAAGGGGCAAATTAGAATAGCTGTATGATGGGGAAATTGAATATTTTTACACATCTACAGAGGAAGAAATCTTAATATTTGCAAAGAAGCTACAAGTGTATATGAAGGAGGCAGGAGAGTAGACAGAAAAGGTAAATATTTAAATACTCCACGTACCACTATGAGTAACTAGAAATTTTGCTATAAGTGATAGCAAGAGAAAAGATTGGTTTCAGACATACTCAGCTATACCAAAGTGAATACAGAGAAAAATCAAGAAATGAAACAAGATTAAACTGGACCATGCCCCTTTCCCAACCTCAGGTGGACATAAAAGTGCAACATTAGTTTGTTTAACACAGGAACAAGAGAAATACTTTCCCTGCCCAGATGCCAGCTCCTCAGCAGCTATAATGGAGTATTAACCTAAACTATAAGATTCCTGTACCTTGTCATGTAGGTAAAACACAGGCTTCTGTCTGTACATAGCCAATGAGCAAAGAGGTAGGAAATACGCATTTCTGCAGGCATGCAGCCTCACTGATCTGAGAAGTGTCTAGCCTGGACTATAGCTGGAGGGAAGGAGGATAATAAACTTCAGCTAGTTTACTGGTCTGCTTCAGGATGGCAATTCCTGTAATTGTAATTCAACCTAAGGTGGAAAACAATAAACCAAAATAAATCATAGATTTTTTTATTTTTTTTTTTTTAAAGGCATGATAAAAGACAGGTCTTTCCTACACTGGAGCTGAACATAAGTTTATGCTATATTACAGTAGTAATGGTGATGTGCAATGCATAATAGTAATAACCAATTTTTCTTGGTAGATCTTAAGATATTTTTACTATCTCTAAAAGGTAAGTGTTGCATCAGGTTGTGATGCGGAAGAGCAAAGACAGAAAGAGTTAACTGGGAAGCACTTCCTGTGCCCATAGGTACTGTCTGCTCAGATGGCAAAGGCTTTACAGTGAAAGAAGCCAGAGTAACCTACTGGAGCAAGAAGAGGCTGGTAGCAATTAATGGGGAAGTTTGTTTCTGCTCCGCAGAAAGGCAATTGTCTAGTTAATCCCTTTCCTGCGGGGACTAACAATGACCTGCCCCTAGCAACACTAGGCTGTTGTGTGACATTTTGCCTTCTGTGGGTTGAGAGCCAGCCAAATACCTCGTACAGCTCAGCTCACAACTATACTATTTTAAGACTTCCTCCTCCATGGAATTCCTTTGGTCCTGCTCATTAGATGCCCACTTAAAATATATTTAGGGCAGGGTCAGTTCCATGTTTGCTACTACGTACTGTTTTTTCCTGTTGTTTGAGAAAATGCAGTGTCGCCGCGGCCCTGGATCAGGGTTGAGGGCTTCGTTTCCACCTGTATTAAATAAGCAGCAGGTACAAGAGATACAATGTTTTGTTACGCGATAATGAATGCTAACTACAAACCACAGAGGAAGCTGAAAAGTCACATTTGATTTTGTAGTTCAGCAAGTATTTGGACTTCTTTCGACAGTTTTCTGCATTTCACAGTTAGTCATTCATGCCACCGAGTTTAAATTATATGAATTAAAAACTGTTTGGCAATCTTCCATTTTGTGGAACTCTGTGGCAGGGCGTCGTTTAAGAAGCTTACGGTCGGACCAGTGCCATGATGTGCAGACATGTCTGACAGCTGAATTCAGGCTTTTTCATGTTGTGGCTTATATTTTAATTACTTTGAAGAGTACTGTACTAAAGAGGAAATGCCAGATAGACTGTATCATGGAAGCCAGGGGAAAACTGCAAATCATCAGAACCTTCTGAGGTGAAACAACAATTAATGCGGGGAATGTTGGGTGGAGGAAAGATTCAGGGATTATAACAAATTCGGTAATAAAAAAAAGTGTAAACAGCCCCTACTGCATGATCGTTGCCTTAGACAATATTGTTTTAACAGAAACCCAAAGGTAAAACTTCTATCTTAATTTCCCTCATATAGATGGTAGGCAAATTATTAGGAATTTCTTCAGAGACCAAAACTTAAAAATTCACCATAGGCGATGCAAAACTTTATGACTATTCTTTCTTAAATGTTAACATGTCAGGAATACAATGCTACCAATCCGTCTGGTTAAAAATCAACACTTTTTTCACTTACCAAAACACTAATCTAGTATTTTCTTTTTTCTTTTTTTTTTTTTTCAGAAATCAGCAAGGAAAAACTTGATCAGCTCTGTGTGGAGAAAACCATCAAGGAAGAATGAAGAGCTGACTGAAAATGTTACACAGAGAAAACATGATACACATAGGAAGCAACTTGTGTTTAGAAAGCTGAATGCACAGAAAAATGATTGTGATATCCTTTCCCTTCTACTCAAGTAATACCTGCACAAATGAACCATGCCTTGTCGTCTAGCAGATGCTTTGCTCCAAGCTGTGTGAGAAGAATACTCTATTATTTCCATCATTTTCACAACCCAACATCGTACAAAATACAATTCAGTATGAGTTTCACAAGTTATGAGCCATTCACTGCCCTTGATCTGGGTGAGGAACTCCCATTGATCTCAGGGAGAAATGTGAGCACTAGAAAGCCCTCAAAAATAAACTGCAGACCAATCCTGCAGCGGCAGGAAATGGATTAGATGAATGAATATGCCTGTTCCATCTCTAATTTCTATGATTAAAGTATGTGATCAAAGGCAACACAAGGCTCTAAGTATTACCACATTCAAAGAAGGAACCACGTTCAAGGACTAACACATTTCAGTAAGTGAGAGGCAAATGCCTTAGAAATTCCTCCAGTTAGTGGCTGCATTTCCCTTGAATTTTGCTAGCTTATTCCTCTATGTAGAGGAAATCAAAGCTTGTTGTATAGACCTTATAATATTAGACAGAGACTGTATCAGGTCTTCCTCCACCAATACTATTTTTAGAAAAGGGGAGTGTAATTTGTATCTCTTTGAAAATAATTCCACTAAAGTTAAATCCAGACACAGGTACTTACTGTTTTAATTATCACTTGCAAAAAAAAATCTGATATAATGAAAGTTCAAAGTAAACTAAAGGGTCTTACGGCACAGAAGGAGATAATTTATTGGCGTAAGAAACACATATGATTAGATCCCAGTCCTTCAGTGAGAACTGTGTGAATCAATGAGCTATCTGGGAATGAATGTCTACCTGCATCTTCTCCACTGACTTTTCAACAGCCCAGAGGATCAAGGCCTGGCTTAGCTTCTGAGGCAACACCATGATGTAGTGGCCCCTCCAGTAGAATCACGTGCCTAGATTTCAGAAAGCCAAGAATGATTGAGGCCGCCTACTAGGGCTTCCAGATCCTTGATTCCTGTGCAGTTCCTCAAGGGAAGGTCATATTCAGGCTATGTTGCAAAGCAATATAATTTTGTTTGTTCACTTTTGTCCACTTTTGGACAGGTACTCTGAGTAATGGATTTTCTGTGAGACTGATCGTCATCTTGAAATCAGATGCCAGAGTGGGCATTTAAGTCCATTTAGGCATCTTAATAGGTCCAAATACAACTTTGAAGTCCTCAGTTTTCACTACTGGTGGAATATGCAGATAGTTTGTGCTTCTAGCAGTTCCTCATACTGCTACAGACTATCACTTGGAGTGGTCAAATAAAGGGAAAGGATCAGAGAAAGGAAAGGTTGGTGTTGTTTGGATGTTTTCCTTCTCCTTTCAGATGTCTCTGCAAAGTTTATCTCCCTAGGAGCCCACCAAATATTTGCTTTTTCTTTTCTTAAGATTCTAGAGGCCTATTTAAATCCACAGGTTTCTCTCAGTGCTTGCACCAATATAGAAATACTGCCACGAAAATCCTACTCACGTTGAAGAGAGAATAAATTCCTGTGACAATGTACATTTTTTCCATGCCTAGAATTTTTTGCCTGTCTTTCCAAGAGTGCATGATCTCTTTTACCTTCCTAACTTTTTTGCTTATGTTTTTTAGCTTACTAACACATGACACAGCCTGCCCCTTTGCAAGGGAGAGGGAAACGATAGTATACACAGTACCACTATGAACAAAAAATTACTGTCTGCTAATGACGTAAATATGTCAGTAATTGTTGAACCAAGGTCCAGCAGAGTAAGCATATAGGAATGAAATTTCTGCTTTTGGACTTTTTCTACCATGACTAGCCTATTAAGACATATAAATGATGGTTTCAATAAAAATTGGTGGAAGAAGAAATCTCCCTTTTCCACCAGCCATTTACAAGAGGTAGGGTCCTGGCTGTTTGCTATTGAAACAGAGTCTGTGTTACAGTTCAGGCTAATTTTGTACAAAATCCTGCCTCCTTATAAAGAGTTTGGGGTGATCACCCAACTGGCTAATGTAAATTGTGAAAAAGCCACACTCAGACTGAATGAATATCAGGACAACCCTCTGTTTTCCATTTTTTCTCTGTTCCTCTTCTTATTCTCCCTCCCTCTCCTCCCCTCTTCCAATCCCCACACACTTTCAGCAAATCACTGAATTGTCTCCATTGGCTTCCCTACTGCCATGGTTTTATTATGCTTACAACTATTTTGTGTTCTAGTGCTTGATTAGACACAGAGACTCAGATTAAATACATTGATAACCATCACCCTTGAAGGTATAACCAGGCATAAAGCAAATTGTTTTTTCATGCACATTTTAATAGCTGCTTCATTTTATATGGCACATTCTTGGCTCCAGAAAGCTATCAGAAAAGAGCTCTTACACTGAGGAAGGAGCACATACTGTAGCATTATGCAGCACACTTCAGCGAGAGAACAAGTTCTAACAATAGCACTGCAGAGCAAGAGCTGTTAAAAACGGCTTCTAATTTTACTTGACTGGAACAATACTGTTCAGATCTTTATTTTTATCCTTCTTTGCTCTGGGGACAAGGTGTTAACTCATTCGAAGGGTATGGCCCTTCAAGTCCACACCACAAAACAACCACAAGACAATTGCTCTTTGTGTCTGCCTGTCTTTACCATGAGTTACTCAAATCTTCAATTAACTAAACAGAGAAGTGGCAATCATGTCACTGTGAGACACTGGAGACTTGCAGTCAATAATCCCCAGGAAGCAGCCAGGCAACTTTGGCCAACTAAATCCTAAAACAAGATTACAAGTAATTTTCCGAACAGATATTTCACATTCTTCAGGATGCTGTTTCTCTATATAATTTGGCTTTATCTTCACTCATTTTTACAATCTTCATAGTCTCTATTCCCCAAATAAATATATCATGCTCATTAGGCATCTTTTCCTTTTAGGAGTTTTAATATAATTTCACTTCCGTTTATTCTAACAGATATTGAATGACCTTTTTGAAATGTATTGTGCAGACTTGGCGTGAGCATTTTGATCTATTTATAAAACAGAGAAAGTAATCAGAAATTCTAGAAATGTAGGAATAGCCTTTGTATCAAATGTGACAACTTACAAAACCAAGAATTATCCTGTGAGAGAAAAATATTTCATTAATCCATACCGTCAATTCCAGGGGAGACTTATGTCAGAAAAGCATTGATGAAATCGAAAGGCATAATGGTAAACAGTAAAGAATCACTGCAAGTCACTATGAGAAGGAAAATGAAAATAACTTGAAAGTGAAGATATTTTTAGAAAAAGGAATTTTAGGGTCTTTTTTAGGTTTTAAAATTAAAAAGTTACTTGGAAAAATTTGAATTTAAGACAAACTGTTGTTAAAAAGTATTTGAAAATATTTAAATGAAGTAATTCTTTGATGCAAACATTTTTCCATTTGTCAGCTCTGACATTTTTCTACAATTTCAATTTTTTGCCTTCAATCACCTGGAAAGTGATCCCTTTTTCCCAATGAACTTTAGTAACTGAAATAACCTTCAGGGAATAAATATTATGAAATCAAAGCATGCAAACTAAAAAAAGTAAATGAATTTTTATCCCATTTCTAGCCACTTCCACAGGACTACCATGATCTCAATTTAGTGCTTTTGACTCTATCAGTATCTACCAGAATAAGAAACCGCTGAGGAAAGGGTTCCATTTCAAGAATAAAAGTGTCTGCTTTAGTGTCACAGGAAATATCATCAAACTCAGGCTAAAGATCCAGTTCAGGTGATGTCCCATTCTTGAAGCAAATGAACTTGTATTTTGACTGCTTTCTCTTTGAGTGTCTGATCTGTTTTCCTTGTGTGTGAGCTGCTCTCTTGGCATTGACCTTATCTTCCAGTTTGCTGCTAGCTCTCTTTTTACGGAAAAGTTGCGTGGTCTGTGTTAGCTCTGGGGTCTTCCAGCTCTTCCCCATGCTTTATCATGTTTTCAATGGAGAACAGCCTATTAATTAGTCTCTTACTCTCCATTGCAGAAATGATGTAATTTGACCAATCAGTGAAAGCAGGCTAGAAAAGAATCAAATAGCGCCATCACACAGTATTTTGTATCCTTCGGGTCATGCATCTGTCTCAATCTTGGTAACTACTGCCAGTTTCCTGGAGGGAAACTGGATACATGCAGTACAACCAAGCAGACACCTTTTTTCACAGATCTCCATCTGATACCCGATAGGGATATAACTTCCTCCCATTGTGCAGCTTCTTATGCTGATAAACCAGTTGCCCATTACTGGGTTCTGCAATCCTTTGTCACTCTCTCCTATATTCTGTCCCTACTAAAAATAAGTGGCTAGAAGGGAATCTCTGATCAGACAACTATTTCTTTCTCTCTTGTCATTGCCTCCACTTTCTTCCTTGCCTATGTGATCCAAGGAGACTGAAGAAAAAAACCAAAAACAAAACCCAAAACTAAAACAAAACAAAAAGATGCAATCATTTTGAGACTTTTTTATTAATATTTGTAACTCTGGTCAAATGACCAGCCATGGAAAGAAGTAGAATGTAGAAGGATTAAAGCAATTGGGAGAGGAATGTTTTGGAGGAGCTAAGAAAAAAAAAATGTCAAAGCAAACGTCCAGGTTTTATAGACGTCTTCCAGCCCTGCCAAACCATCTACAAATGTGTGGATGGGCCTGGTCAAATGAGGGATGCTAGTGTGCAAAATAGAATGTACCATATTTTTTTCTCATAGCAAACCTGCTGTCTCCTTGGACCCCTACAAATTTCCACTGAATCAAATGTTCTGCAGTTCTGCTGTAAGCCTTTACATGTCATTCATTGTCAGGCTCATTCAATCAGCCTAAGGTCATGAGACTTCATGGGTCAGGTTCAAAGAGAGGCTGGAAAGTCCAAAAGAAATATCCTTCTTGTCTGTCCTAACAGAAAAGGTGAAAATTAAATGAGCATGGAAACTGAACTCCCTCTCATCCCTAGAAACTTGTTACAGACAGGTCAGGATGGAGGGAAGTTGTGGTGTTGCTGCAAATCACGCTCTTTCTGTTATGTGGTTGAATACTTGAATCAGGATGTCTGTCACTCCAGCACTTTTCAGAAATAATAAACTACTTAGAGAGCAAACATACTTTCTATAAAGCGGCAGGAAAATTAGAAGGAATCTAGCGCTATATTTCGGTTTGGCACATCACCATCACACTGTAGGGAAGCTGTAGTGGATGGACATAGAAGTCCATCTTTTGCAGACAAAAGTTATGAGACTGACTAGAAATGATTACACAGATTGGCTGAAATTCTAATGAAGGGTATAAAAGAGAAGCCCAGCAGTCATGTAATGTGCACTGAATGGTATCTGCAGCTACTTGCTGTAATGACTTTCCAACTGTGACAAGTCAAAGTTCAGAAGAGGAAAAACATTTATAACAGCACCAGCATCCAGAATAATGGAAAGTTCATACTTGTCTGTCTCCATTTTCCTGAGCCAATATCATCCCTGTGCTTCTGCTTTCTCAATTAAGATGACTGTCATGAGATAGGAGTATTTCGTGTATTGGTGATGTAAATCAATAGGACTGCAATTGACAGAGGGGTGAAGAGATGAGATGGTTACTAGTTTTGAGCTAGTTTTGAGCTACATTGGTGAAGTCTGCTCACATGGTCAGCACCGTGAGTGTTGTTGGCTGTGTGTTGTTTAAATCAGTACAACATGCTGGCATTTCATATCTGAAACTAACTAAAAAATTATGCTCAGAGTTAATTCATAAAATTCTGGACCAACTGACTTATGAGCTTCTCCAAAGGTACATTTCCCTAACAAGAGGTTTAAAATGTTGTAAAATGAAAGAAGACCCAGATGAGCTCCAAGAGTCTGATTATTTTTTTTCACAACTCTTTTTCCATTATGGTTGTTTTTCTTGACCCTGTAATCCTAAAAACAGTCTAAAGTTTAATCTTTGTGTTATGATTCGTTTATGAGAAGATGGTGTCTGATGGCTAACATTTTAGCCACAAGAAACAACAAAATCTCATAGAGCAGAACTTTAAAATGAGAAAACCCATAGGTCTTGCTCCTTTTTCATAAATGGATTCTCTCTATAAACTTCCTTATTCTCCTTTTTCTCTTAGTATAAGTTTTACTTTTCCCACCCAGGCAGATTACTTTCCATGGCCCAGAATGACATTACTTCTTCCAAGAAAATGTAGGCTTGGAAAATGAGATGTTGTCATTAAAAATTTATCAAGAACAATGTTCCAGGGAGCATCTGCAAAGTTGATCCAGGACAAAATGGTCATTTCCTCTCATAAACGTAAAAGAAATGGCAATATCCTGAATCTGTTCTCTGAAAATTCACTCCTTTTTCACTGATGTTTTCTAGGTACTAAAATTAAACCTAACTCTGCCAACATCAGGATGTATCATTGCATCTGTCAATGGCATTATAAGGCAATGTGAATATCCAGAACAGTCAGCAGAAAAGACTGTGGAACTCGATAGCAGTGGCACGACAGAGAACCAGGAACTGTGTCCAGACTCAAAAGCACTATGAGCAAAATCCCAGTTGTTGCCTCCATTAGCCTTCTTGTCTTCTCCTCTTTCTGCTTTACACGTCACTTTGAAACAGCAGCTGCTCCAACAAATGCAATAAAACAATATTGGTCTCAAAATCAGTGTGAGAAGAGAATCGGACCTAAGTCTCCAAAAGTAGGTCAAGGACTCTGTTTGTAAATACAGGAAAATGTTAGAGCTGGCAAGCCATAAGCAGCAAATGGGCACAATCAGACAGTGATCCCCGCCAGTGGCATAAAGCCATTCCCCAAAAGAAAGGTACTTTCAGAGTCTGGGCCCCAGAAGAGGAAATTAGCAGTCATATCTCTGGACACCCAAAATAAATCTTCTTCATTAGATTGCACTTATATGCACTAGATTTTTCACTAAAGTTAATTTTCCATTACCTTATTTTCCTTGCAGGCTGAGGAAGAAAATACAAATTGAGTATTTTGGCACTTCAGAAGAAAAAGCAGTGAATATGCAGCCTGGAGGGGCTCAGAGGTTTAATTCCTGTTCCCTTCTGTAGATATAAGAAAAACAAAATAATGGAAGCTTGACTCGAGCAAATGAATAAATGAATTTACAAGGCATAATCTAATTTGTGTCTTGGACTGCCTGCAATTATGAATGTTTATTAACTAGTCTGTCTGGCTTTTGGAGGGGAAGAGTGAGGGAATCCCTGGAGCAACCCAACTCAAACAGAATTATCAGTCAAAAGAAAAGGAAAAAAAGTCCAACAGAATGTTAAAGAGTATGAAACTTTCACTGTAACTGGTGGCCTTAACATGCTCTGAATTGAGCAAGCCTTATACGCACAGTGGTCCTATTGACTGCTCAGGAACCACTAGCATGAGTAAGGGGATATCAGGAATGACTGGATGCTCTATTCTGCTGAGATAAAAAACAGGTGGCCAAAGCCCAATCCAGCAGCAGACGAAAACATGTGAGTACACTTACTGACTTCAAAGGCACAGCCCACATGTTTAATGTTAAGGATGTGCTAAAGTCTTTTGCTGAACTGGAGCCCATGAGATTTCTGAGGTCTTCACTCCCAATGACTTTGGGGTTAGCTGAAGTAGCATGTTAAGTCTGTATTTCCCCAAAGGATAGCATCAAGATTTTCTCCTGCTGTTTTGGTAAAATATAACAATATCTTAGAAAATGTGTTCTTTTAGACAGTCATGCAGTCAGTCTTAGAAAAGAACTTCCCCACAAACAGGCTTTTAAAAGAAGAAGAAAAAAAAGAAAGGAGAAAAAAAAAAAACAACCCTAAACTCACCACTAAAATACTAATTTCTGAGATGTTAATATGCTACAGATAGGTTCATTAATGCCCGTATCTCACATGATAATGCTGAGAGATGCTGGATTCAGCACTGAGACAAACAGCTATAGCAGACACAGCTTTTTAATCTGTTCATTCCAAAATATTTTTAAGTAGCTAACAATTTGCATAGACTCCATACACCCAGCACTCTGCATCTCTATTTGAGTGCACAACCAATTCTGCATGCACAAGCCACATAGTTGCGCAGACCAGAAGACAGCTGGGCCAGTGGTCATTTGCACATATAAATATCCCAATTACAGACCAGTCTTGGCAGCAATACCTACAGCTGTAGAAGGTTTCAGTTAGTATATTTGAATGCAGATATTGGTCTTCCCTTTTTGAAAATATGGGAATATAGGACAAGAAGGGAACTCCTGGAGCTGAGAATCTACCTCCTACAATCTTAGACAACATAGTCCCTTCCTGAGCTGATTGAGCTTCCCACTGAGCTGCACTAGGCCTCTTTTTTATCCCTGCTACTCCTTGTTGATAAGAAACTCATTCACATCCAGTTTACAAACAATTACTCCTGTGCCAGTGTTGTCCTTTACCTTAACCAGCTCTTCTGTCTTCCTTGGGCTTCCATCTTTCATGTGTATGTACAGTGAGAATAATTCATTCATCTCCCCTCTCAATCTTTGTCTCTTTATGAACTAATTGGATTCATATTTCTTTGCCTGTGCAAGCACAGCCCTTAGACAGGTGTGGTGCTCAGACTGCATCACCCGAGGAACAATCCAGGCTGGCAGAGTGATTTAGTGACACACCTGTGAGTCAATATTTCTGCCCAGCTTTCTCTATGCTGAAAGTCAGTAGTCATCTGGCTTGTGCTCTTTCCAGCAGTCATTGGCTCCTGGCTGTTTAAAGTACTGCATTATATAACTAGTGGAAAAATATAGTCCTTTAAGACAAAGATTTCATCTAAAAAGAGAATCTAGGTTTTAGAAATTGGATTATAATTTATTCTAACAATGCAGTTCCCTGCTCTTCAGTATGAATAGAGCACTTCACAGTGTTTGCCTGGGATGTCATTAGACAGTAGTCTCCTGCAGCTGCCAGCACTTTGCACTGCGTCTACTGTTCTACATATGCCTTTCATGCCTGACCATTGAGTATGTTTCCTTGCTCATCTCTGGAAGACCAACATTTTCATTTAAGCCTTCACGTCTATCCTAAATCCCACAGTATGACTGCTTGGCCCCCTGCACTCAAGAACGTGTGCTGCGCACCAAAGTCACTACTCACCACACAGTGAGAAGTAACATCCTGTGGTCTTTTATTATGAAGCGATTAATGCTGGAGTATGAGTCATTTCACTGTTCCTAGCACATTTGTTTCAGCTGCCTGGAGTGTCTCATGAAGGATGGAAAGGTACTGTAACATGCTCAGGGATTTTATCTCCTGTTCCAGGGTCCCAGCTGCTTTATATTCACAATAGTATATACTGCATATGTGTATGTCACCCCTAAAAAAGCTCATAAGCATTACTATTTCCTTCATCATCAATGTAATTTCAACTATATAGGATAGTTGTTTTCATGTCTTTAGTATCAGCTGGTTCATATTGCTTTCTAAAGGATTGTGGTGAGATCACATGTTCATGTTGCACCCAAAGGTGAAGTAATGGGATTTCTGTATTCCAAAAGCTCAGCCATTTCATCCTTTACAGTTCAAACATACCTCTTTCTCTGTGTATCAGAGCTCTGGTGACAATTGCTGTGGCCTGATTCCTTTACTTCTTCTCATAGTCCAGCTTCTAATACCCGACATGAGCTGTGTCACCAACACAACACCTTACCTAGCTCTTCAGTTCTAAAAGGTGCCTAAATTCATCTTGTGCCCACATGCACAAAGATCCTTGTATCTGCAACACCAGAGATGAGCATTTGAAAGTCGAGACCTCCAGGAATACTGAGCAGCCTTCAACACCAGAGTCCAAAGCTTCCCTCCTTCTGATGCCAGGTGCACATAAAAATTAATCAAGATGAAAATCCTGCACAAGGGCATCACCATGCTTTTTTCATGTGAGAGTCAGTCAGACAGATACATCTGTTTTTCACTTACACCTGCCCAGGTCACCTTATCCCCAGTCTGGGTTGTCACAGAAAACAAAAATAACCAGCTTCACATTAGCTGAAACAATCTTGTTAACTCTATTTTTTTCCAAAGACTTGCTACTTGTATAGACTCATGATATATATTTGATTTGCCCTAGATTTCAAAAGCAGAAGACCTGTAGTAATTTATTGCAAACATTTAAGGGAGAGGGAAGTAGACTATTGACACAAGAGTATCGCTTGGATGGGTTTTGATCTGGGGATAAATTTGTGGTGCTTGGTCCCAAGGAACAATCTCAGTTGTTTAAAGGTGTGTCTATGTAGACATAGCCGCCATAGTTCCAGGGCAGCTCTGCTTGATAGTACTTAAAGCCTGATATATCATTTACATTTTTCTTTACTCCTTCAAATGCCTGTTTCTTGGTATCTCACCATACGCCCACTATGTGCTAACTGTCTCAAGAGTTCACAGGCTTCTGATAAGCATGTGCAGAATCTAGAAAGATAAGTTAGGCATCCCTATAAATCACTGAACTTCTTCCCACCCTTTAGTTCCTAAACACTCTACATTTTTTAGAGTGCAGCTGGAGTCTCTCAAAAGTCAACAGATGTCTAGCGTAAGAAGCACGAGTTTTCTCACCAGTTCCCTGTGCTTGTTTCAACAGGTGTATTGTTACCTCTTCTTTACACAACTGACAGTTCCTCCTGCACAATCTTCACTGAAGCTAATGAAACTCTCTGTATTCTCACTGTCTGTGTGTCCAGTGTGTTTCTATCTTCAGCTTACCGTGAAGCATCCTCCTCTACCTCCTCTAATACATACTTTCTTTGGCTTTGCATATTGGTTGAAAGCCAAGGTGACTGCTGTCGTTCCTTTTTCATATTGAGGATATTTTGGTGTTGGACTGGAGCACAGTCCAACAAAGGCCACAAAGATTTGCAGTTCCCTAGCTTTCTACACGGGAAGTCACACATGTCATTCCTGTGTGACAGCCAATTGAAACTATTTTTCTAATTATGATTATTGCCTAAGATCAAGCCACAAGCATTCATATATACACAGTGCTAGAGCATCATGCCCCAAGAATTCTATTTCTTAGAGAAAGAGGTAAGACGAAGTCATTCCTTAAAACAGCAGAGTCAATAGGAAGTACCAGCAGTTTCAGTACTTTATTTTTCTCAGAATACAAATCCATACCACCTGGTCATCTTTTTACCACCTGACAGTGGTCTTCAACAGTGCTGTTCATTGAGGATATGCTGACTGAAAAGAAAAGGGATGAGTGAGAAGGATAGAGCAAGACCATCCTTGTGAAGCTCAGAGAAGAATGCAGAAAAAGTGGAAGAGAAATTTTTAGACCTAATAGCCTCTCTGCACAGAGTGGATTCCAGTCAAAATTCATCCAGCTGCAATTGTGTGGTGGCATTTTTTGCATCTTTTTTTCCTTTGCCATGGGACCAGCAGTGAGGAGGGGACCCAGCCTAACCGTAGTATTCCCAAGCAGAAGGGTAGAAGCAAGAGGACATTTTTCCAGTTGTTGTTATCAAACAAGTACTGTGGAATATGTTCTCAGCTGGGTTCCATCATTTCCCTTAGCAGAGGGTCCCTACTTTAGCTCAGTGCTCCTAACAGCTCCAATCTCTCATTTCATGAGTTTCTTCTTGATGGCCTATGCTTGCCTATGGATTTAGGATATTTTTATTGTATGCCAGTTGCACTTGGTTGCGTTTCCCCAGTCTAATACTGTCATTAGGATTATATTTAGCCTAGCTATGTAATATTTGGAATGCATAAAGAAGAGTGTGGCAACCAGGTCAAGGGAGGTTATCTGCTCCCTTTATTCTGCCCTGGTGAGGCCTCATCTGGAGTACTGTCCAGTTCTGGGCTCCACAGTTTAAGGACGGGGAACTGCTGGAGAGGGTACAGCAAAGGGCTACAAAGACGATTAGGGGACTGGAAGATCTTTCTTATGAGGAAAGGTTGAGTCTCGGGTCTTTGGGTCTTTTGGGGGCTTTTTAGTCTGGAGAAGAGAAGACTGAGAGGGGATCTTGTCAATCCTCATAAGTATTTAAAGGGAGGGTGCCGGGAGGAGGGGGCCAGTCTTTTTTTCAATAGTGCCCAGCAATAGGACAAGAGGTAACAGACAAACTTGAACATAGGAAGTTCCACCTGAACATGAGGAGAAACTTCTTTACTTTGAGGGTGACAGAACACTGGAACAGACCACCCAGAGAGGTGGTGGAGTCTCTGACTCTGGAGGCATTCAAAACCCACCTGGTCACCATCCTGTGCAACCTGCACTAGGTGAACCTGGTCTGGCAGTGGGGTTGGACCAGGTAATCTCCAGAGGTCCCTTCCAACCCCTGTGATCCTGTGATATAGCTCTATAAAATTTAGCTGAAATCAAAAGGATTTCTATCTATTGAAAGAAAGAGAGGGGAACCTAAACAGTTTTAGAGTAGGCAGCAATGAATTTATGAGCAAGGTCATGTGTAGTTCTTAGCAGTGTCATGGGATCTCAGGCTATGGTCTAAGTTGGATGTTAGTCTAATGGCATTGTTGCAAGACTCATTTTCCCAACGAAGCAGGGTGGCTGCATCCAGACTGTTTTTTTCAGATAGGCCCCTGCTTTTATGCTGTCCCCTAACTCACATGCAGAGATTATCTGGAAAATGTTTGTTAATATTGCTAGAGCAATAGAAGAGACCATGCAAACAATTGAACTGTTTGAACAATCATCAGCTTCTGCTCAAGGCTTGACCTTGTTTTCTTTACTGGTATAGACATAGCTTACAGCGCTCAGAGAAATCTGTTCACTTTGTCATTGATGTACCCTGTTGTCAGCAGAATAAGCATTTGTCTTTTTCAGCATTCATATTCATTTTTTTCCAGTTGCAGCTAGGTCTCTCTCCACTTCATCAAGTTTGAGGACACAGTGCTTGTCAGCCATCATCTTCAGGGGTCTCTGAATGCTGAGTATCCACTATGGCAACTGTGTGTGACCCATTTTATTCCACTGTTTCATTTCTAACTCCTTGACTCTTTACAGACGCTATGAGCACTTACAGAGATGCACAGTAGAGTTTTCTCTGGAAACCCATCAGTCCCAAAACCTGTGCCTATCATATTTTTTCTGTAAGCAGGCACTGCTTTGTTTGACTTCAAGTTCTAGTGTCTTTTTTCTTACCAACCTCAGGACACCACAGGAGGCCCATACTTCTTTAAGTGGCTCTTTATTAAGTTTAAAAGATGCTGCACTTGTAGCCCACTAGCTGCGCAAAGGCTGACTCCCTCATGCTCCTTTCAAGCTCTTCCTCCTTACAACCTGTATTCCTTCCTTCAGGTTTGGTGTAGGTTGTTGCAGGAAGGAAGCCATCATCTAAGCTATTCTCTCATCCACTTCCCTCTGGGGTAGGAGCAAGCAGGTACAAAGTCCTAGTTATTGTTTTACCCTAGGACCCAAGTCTCCGCAGGTAACCTGCAAAGAGGAAGGCGCTTCTTCTTCCCTTCCTCTCAGATATGCATATTCCAGGTCACAACCTAGGGAAAGTTCCTTAGGTACCAGCCTTTAAAGAATATCGTGGAACATCCGTTGCTGAAGAAAGACATCTGCATCCTCTGGATTATGTAAAACAAACATCTGGCAGCCATGGCTTCCTCTTAGCTTTGCTGTTGTATGTAGTAAATGGAAGTCTCAGCTCCCACAACTGTCATTTGGCTGCAGCAAGCGCTATGACTCCCCTTTTGTGAGAAATGAAGAATAATCTGGCTAAACCCCAGTTTCACAGCTAGCAAGCACCAAAGGTCCAGTCCCTCCTGCTGTTGTTAAAAGCTGGCTCCCCACTTCCAGGGATTAGCAAACTATGTGGACATTCTTAGGAACTGAAAAATCAGCAGACTTCTGCTTCACAAGCTCGCAGCAGAAATGAGTAGGGCTGCTCCCATTTCATGTCATGACCAGCAATTTTCAAAGCCCTGGGGCAACAATGATATCAATATCATGCAAACTTTTGATTCTCAGTTTTTGAATCTTGCTGCATCTCAAGTAAATATGTGGAATCTTCATAACTCTGGACTAAATTATTTCTAAGCAAATAAATACACAAACATCCTATAATAACAAGCTAAATCCAGAGACCTAGCACCCAATAAAAGCAATGAAAAAGGCATCAGTGTCTGCAATAGCTTTCTGGAGTCCCAACACATTCTCAGAGAAGGATATGGCCCTGCCTCACTCTGTATCCCCGTAATCAATCCCATACCAGAAGTCCCCACTGAGCCTGTAACAATGCACACTGTATATACTGCCCTTCTATTGTCTCTTTTGTCTTTGCCTAAGGAAAATACACTGATTCTGCTGACGGTAAAGGCTCTGTAGCTGCAGAGCTGAAAACTAGATTTTTCTCCAACTCAAACAAAACTAAGTTAAAAGGGAGAGAAAACACACAGGGGAACAGCGTGTGCATCTATCTCAGTAGAGCTATATCCTTTCTCACCTCAACTGCACTCCTAGGGATGAAAACAGAGATAAAACAGGCAATTACTACAGAGCTCCTTTTAAAAGGGGCTACAGAGGTCCTCTGAAGGTTTCTTTCCTGCTCTACATGTAAAACCCCAAAAGGAAACATGTATCTCTACTTTCCAGAAGACAAATATGTTCTTATCTGCCTTATTACCCCGGATTCCCTCATGAGGAAACTTTCTGTGTTATCCTTCTTTAATTTTCAGATTTAGTAACATTCAGAGCTCATGTTATCCATCTGAGGTCATAGAGTGACCTGTGATTCACATGCAGTCATTTTCACTATTTTGAGACCTCTCAATAATTGGGCTTTGGCTTCGAGAACCCATTTTATACTAAAACAGCTATCACTGCTGGTCTCTGAATATTCTGTCTAAAATCAGCCTGTCTGTGTTTTTCCTGTAAATCCAGATACTCCCTATAAGTAGTCTATAAGGGTCTATAGAGCTCGTACGACTACAGTAAGAATCACAGGATTCAATTTTTCTGTCTTTCCCAATGTACGCATCCACCTTCCCCCACTAGACTCTAAGAAAATTTTAATCAATATAGTCATTATTTAGTCACATTTTTATGTCTACATAGCTAATGGTGCTAGCAGAATTAACAGAACTGTGGTAGTAATATCTGCTATTAATAAAGATCAGAATAAGTCAAATGTAGTAGCTGAGGTAGTTAACAGTGATTAGAGGAGGTAAAGTGGATTTTACTTATTTTACAAGTTTGCCTTTGACATTTCTCAGTGCACAATCTGTCTTTTAAGATCAAATATGGTGATGTACTGCAACAATGACAATAAAGACCCTGTTACCACTGTTGAATCAATGGGCTTTGCACTGTATGTACAGTACAAAATGCATGCATAAACCTGGCAGCTGCTAAACTCATTGATATATAACACCAGTCCCAAAATAGTGATATTTCACTTCTGGAACTTTATAAATTGTTAAAGAAATAAAATCTGCCTTTGGGAAATAATGTTTCTTTATGTATCATCGTACCCATTCCCTCCCTCCTCCCCTCCCTTCAAGATTAAAACAAATAGCATTGAAGCTATAAATCATCCCTATTGGCACTCAAAAGCCCTCAGAGATCTTCTTTCTGTGCCATTTCAGTAGACGGAAAGTCTAATGTACAGAGAGGTGATGTTGGTTTATTTTGGGGTTTTTTTAAGTAGAGAGACAGAAAAACATGCCCCTCCTTGATCTCTTCAATGTACATGAGTATTCCTTCAGTTATTTTAAAGTCATTGCACATACTCCAAGTGGTTTCATGGAAAGTCACTGGAAAATGAAGCATACCTGGGAATTTTAACTATCACTGTCTTGTGTGGAGAGGTGCATCTTGAAACACCATTTATACACTGTAGGCAATGCCAGTAATAGGACTGGGCAACTTGCTTTGTCCTGAAATGTATACGGTTTTGAAAACACATTTCCAGAAATTCAACCTCCATTGCATGTTTTTCACTGAGCACAGAATCTCCCAACCTATAACTGGATAAGTGACAATCCAAGAATTGGATTTGTAACATGAAAACTAAAGTTGAGAATTTCAGAAGGTTATTTAAAATCGTTTTTCTACTGTTATTCCTGAGGGTAAACTCATTTCCTAGAAATTGCTCCCGGTTTTTGCAAACATTGATCAAGCATTTCTGAAACATCCACCCACTTTCACTTTTCAGCAACATGAACAGTCTCTCTTTCACCCACCCATCATTTCCTTTGCTTTCACTTCAAGAAACAGGGGGAAAAACTTAAAGGTTTTCTCTGAGCTTCTGAGCCTGGTAAACATGAGCTTCGCATTAGAATTTCTATCACTTACAGCAAATTCATAACCAAAAGGAGACAGCCTTCTCTTCTCTGGTTTTGGGGTTTTTTTCTTTCTTTCTCATTGCGGGGGGGGGGGGCGCGCAATAAAATACAAGCCCCAAACCAGAAAACCCTAGACAAAACTAACAATCCCTAATATGAAATCAGAAAGTTACTTTACTCATAAAAACAAGTAAGTAAAATAACTGATTGTAGGCTGCATTTTTTCGTTTGTAACACTGCAGTGTGCACCTGAAGCAGAAGAACTCCCAGCCACGGTATCTTCCTTTCCACCGCAGTTGCTCTCCTCAAAGAAGAGTCAATGTTAGAGGAACCACTGAAGCCCAAATGGTACAGAGCCGCCTCAGCCCCTCACTGCAGCATTTGAAACACCCTTAGGCACCCTCAGGCGCAGATATAAAGCACTATAAATTAGCTGATAGGAGTATGAGTCCTTGGGTCCCACTTGCTTAACTGAGCACATGGAGATCCCTTCAGCAACACTGGAATTACTCTAGGTGTGTAGTTTAGAGAATGGAAGTATTTTTGCAGCATTGGGACTTAGAACAGAATCATAGAATCGTCTAGGTTGGAAGAGACCTTTACGATCATCGAGTCCAATCATTAACCTAACACTGTCAAAGCCACCACTAAACCATGTCCCTCAGCACCACGTCTACCCGTCCTTTAACTTAAGAGAGGAAAAGATATCCCATTTTATCACAGTAAATTCTATCACTTTGATCTGAGGAGTGTTTTGCCCTTTGCAGGTTTTCTTTGCTAAGCTCCAGTTTAATAGGCACAAGCTGGATCTGCATTCCCACGTCAGCCAGGCTGAGCGCAGCCTCTGCAGCGCCTGCGAGACCCTGGGAAGGGGTCTGGGAGCTCTGCTCTTCGATGCACGTTTCATCCTCCAGTTGAGTATCTTTCACGAGCGCTCAATCCACACACACCAACACATCCCAAGGCTGTTCTCTCTGAACAATACCCCTCCAGCTTGCTGACATGAGTACCTTTAAATAATTTTTCCTGAGCCCTTCGGGCTCCGGTTTACTCTGCTCTTGCCCCCATATTGAATCAGCATCTGGTGCCATCATATAATACAGGTACAGACTTCATCCCAACACGGCCGATCGTATCACATCATCTGGCCTGGCATTTGTCTGTCACGCTGGGGCAGGGAATGTGATACCGAGCTGACAAAAAGCAGCACACGGCCCTGCCTGGAGAGCCCCTTTGTTCATCTAAGCCTCCCCTGCTGCTTTTGTAACTCCAAATGGATTTCTTATTCCCTATCTCTCGGCCGTTTCAAGCCAAATGGTTTGGTCAGATCACAAGACAGCAGGTGCTGCTCCGCTCAACATTTGCACCTTCCAATCCAAACACACCTCTCTCTACCGACCCTTAAAATCAATCAAAGGGACTTATCAGTTTGTTTCAAGCTTTGATGTTTGTCTGGGGTTTGTTTATCTAGCAGTTTATTCCTGGGAGTATGTTCTTGACATCTTGGAGTAGGTGGTAATTAGCAACAAGGAAGGAGGGCTGAGATAAGGAGTGGAATTTGAAAGTGGCGATACGTGGGGAAGCAGCTGCGCCGCGCGTCCCCTCCTGCTTTCCTCTCAGCCACGGAGGCGAGCTGGAGGCAGCGGAGGGGCGAGCAGCAGCCACCCTGCCCTTTCGACAAACACTGGCCATGCCGTGCCGTGCCAGGCTGTGCCGTGCCATGCCAGCCAGCCTGGTCCTCTATGGGGAAGAGGACCCCCCCAGCCATGTTGCTGCCTCCTCCACTTCACAGGCACTCATCAGACCTGCCTCTGAGGAGATGGTTTGCCTGAATGAACTTTCTACCTGTTGGTTTCACCGCAAGAGCAGTTTGCTTAAAAGAAGGCCTGAGGATTCGGTCTTGCCATCGCCTGAATGTCTGCCGTCTTCTACTAAGCGGCACGTAGAGCAAAGACAACTCAATTGCTTCTGTACTAGGAGCAATGAATGCTGCTGTGTCTCTGCATTTAAGGCACTCCCTACATACATGCATGCACGCAGGGGCTTGTGCATGGACATGGCTTCCTGGTGCACTCAGACACACAGACACATGGACAGACAGAGAGAGGCAAAGAGCAGCGAGAGAGCAGAGCACAAAATTTCTCTCCAAACAGCCTCGGACTTAGCACGTGTTTGAAATATGAAGCCAGGCCTGGACCTGAATTTTGCAGATGGCCCCTATCTTTATAACCTTCCCAACAGAAATTCGTACAATAATGTAAGCCTTTAATTGCATTTTTGAGTACATAACGTGGAAGCAGAAGCGCACTAGCCTACTCCCACACTGTGCAGCCTGCAAAAGGACCCGCACAAGTACACATCACGTGCGCAGGGGAGGAAGGGGCTCTTGCAGCCAGGATGCTCCTGAAGCGCCCAAAAGGGCACAGAAAGAGACTTATTCTCTGTACTGGCTTGTGGAGCAAAGCCAGAGTGCAGGGAAGAGTCTAAACCAGGAGTTTTTAAGAGGCTAACTGAAATAAAAAGCCTCCCGAGCTGAACTGGGCCACAGAATTATCTTCTCAGTTCAATGAATGAATCCTAATAGCTAAAAGAAAACCCAGTGTGTTTTGGGATTCATGATTCATCTTCTAAGCAAGCAAGACCAGGATTTCATTGAGAACAACCAGATCCTGATCAACCCCCACTTGAACTCTATTTCCAGGATGGGGGCTAGTACTTTTAAGTCCACATTTTTGTTATGATTATTACATTTCTCAAGGCTCAAAAACACTGATCTTTTTTTAAAAAAAAGACTAAGCCTTTACCAGGAAGTTTCCTTTTTTTTTTTTTTTTTTTGTTCCCCTGAGGAGAAGGATGCATTGAAATTAACCTGAAACCTACATGAGCAAAAAATCCTTTGCCTTTCTCAAGAACAGGCTCTGGGCAAAGTATTTCACCCAGCTGTACACCGGAGGATCCCTGTGGGAGGGCACAAGCTCACTTGGCTCGTCACTCTGTTCAAGTAGTAGATGACTTCACTCTCATTACGCACATAATCTTTTCCTACATAGTGTACACCAAACCAAAATTATACTGCATGTGTTAAGCTTGTAAGTGCACCGTTTTATAATGATCACATTGTTTGTGTCCCAAGGACATTATAAAGGGGGTATTTCTGCCACTGCTTATGATTCTGTACATTGCCAATAAGCAGCAGGGTTTTAGCTGCGTACAGAGCAGGGCTGTAGCTGTGTACATTAAGAAGACAATACTTGCTAAAAGCCAGCCTCAAGTTTAAGTTTACCCTTAAACTAAATGCCTTTTAAGCCAATTTTTGCTCAATACCAGTATCTCCATCTACAAGTGACAAGTCACCTTGCTAAATACAATGTATAATCACAGTCTGGATTGAAATGGTACCTTCAAAACACTGCAAATACCTTACAAACATCATTAGATATTGTGTTACAACCATTTGTTTCTAATGGAGCTGTCTTTTCCTGTTGGCATTGATTTACCATACAGACATCAGAAAATTAACAGTTACGGTCCTGCTTCATGTGTAGGAAGACAGTATGACAATGCAGAGTCCATAATTCCAATACTTTAAACTTTTTTTTTACTCTATTAGACACCAAGCACAGTAAAAAATAAACAAAACAAAGGAAAAAACCCTCAACAACATCAGGCATTTGCATTCTGTATATCCTTTATAGCATGAAAGCATAGGTTTTCTGTTCTGTTTTGTTCTGTATAAAACTTAGCCACATTGTCCACTTTCTGTTCCAATGTTTGGTGTCAACATAAGTTTAGGATCCAGTTCTGGTCCCCACTGAAGTCATGGGAATCTTTTACTTGATGTTAATGGGAATTGGATCAGGCCAGTAACTGGATACGCTGAAAAGAATCCCAGATGCTGCATAACAAATGAACTA
The DNA here is from genome assembly GCA_013398295.1 of Chionis minor. NCBI lineage: Eukaryota > Metazoa > Chordata > Aves > Charadriiformes > Chionidae > Chionis > Chionis minor. Next base: position 434,762 of record VZSF01005376.1, read on the forward strand.
TCCACTGAGGTATTCCCTCTGCTCTGGGAAGCAGCCACTGGGAATTGCTGCTACCTTTCTGTGGAAAGACTGCAAAAAAAAAGGATGTCAGATGTCAAAGCTGCCAGCCTTACAGAGAGTTTTAGTGATAGAAAATTCTTAAAAATCTAAACAAAAAAGAATCACACCAAGTGAAAGAGTTAACTATTTGGGCTTTTCCTGGGGAACGGGGATACTTGAAAGCAGCAAAATCATGCTGCTAATATTTGGGAACTTGTCCATCGACGGAGCAGGTCAGTGCTGCCTGAATCTGGTTCCCTGAACAATGGTGAGACAGAATTCTTAGCTCTTCGCATGTCAAATTTAAAGCAAAACAAAGCAGGTTAGTAATTTTATTTTCATTTCTTTATTCATTACTAAGATCCCATATTCTTTGCCTAGCAATTTCCATGCCTGTGGAAGCTGCAAACATACTTTGGATGCCCTTTTGCCTTCTTCCCCAAACTTTACAAAGGGGCCAAGCATTCTGCTGTCCTGTGTGCCATTCACCTCCTGTTAGCATTAAAAAGGTGCAACCACCTCAGAGCCAGTCCCAGCACTGATGGGCAGATTCAGAACCACAGCTATAGAAGAGGATGTAGTGATTCATCCTTTCTTGAAAAATGACTCAAATAGGAAATTGCATGCTCTGAAATGACATACCTTACTGTAACCTGTTGTGACCATGCCCGCCTGCCACACCATGCTCTGCCTTTCCCTTGGAAATTAGACAGACATGCTGGGCACACTTCAGGTACAAACCACTACAAAGGCAGCGAGCTTCCTACTTGTCTGCCATTCTTTACACAGCTGACAACTCCCAAGGTCTTGCTGCCATGATGATCCAATTCACTGTCACTGGTGACACCCCAGGTAAATTCAAGTGAGTAAGAAAGGGTGTGAGAAACCAACGTAAAATGCACATAAAAGTTAGTAGAAAACAAAAAGGGACTATGAAAAGAAAATAAAAAAAAGTGCTTAGTGTGAATTATTTACTTTTCCAGATTCATCATTCCCACCAAATAGAGTACCAATGAATCCTTTGCTGGAAACAGTTCTTAAAATTGCTGGCTGTGGCAGGAGGTTTTCACATCAGAGTATGGACTCCTGTTCTACTCTAACCCTACAACATAAGACAACATGATTTTGTAATTAAGGCATAAGTCTATTCCTAGTTGTCTGCTATAGGTTTTCCACATCAACCTGCATAAATTGCTTTACTTTCTTTGTTTTCGAAAGAAACCCTCTGCCTTGATGATTGTGCGAACGAGTCAAAATCAGTGTTAACACAGAATGCATGAGCATCTGTGTCAATCCAGCCATCCAACACAGAGCCTTAAAAGGGCTAAGTTAGTCTTGTGCAAATGTACAACTGCAGCTTAGGAAAAGTTGCTGACTGATGAGTAGGAGTCTGGTTCTCTCATGCTAGCTGCTCTGCACAGCATAGAAAATACAGACTTCAGCTACGTTTTCTGAGAGTAGGGTAGCAATATTTATCTTTGCATGTTTGTGGGGACATCAATGCAGCATTGACATTTGCTGCATTGAAAGAAGCCTGAGATCTCCCTGCTCAAATATCTTAAAAAACTAACAGTGAAAACCACACTGCAAGTTTCCTATCCCCTTTCTTCTGATTGCAGAAAGAAAATACATTATAATCAGATTCTTTGTAAGCACGGTGAATTTTGCTTCACTGACTTGGGTGAATTGGTGTTTGCTTGCAACATCAAGGCTTTCAATACATACTTAATACAGGCTTAACACTGATTTCTGGGCTAGGTAAAAGAATAATTAAAATGTTCATTAAGGATAAATCCCCATTTCCAAATTCTCATAAATCTCCACAAAGCTACTTCTCATGGTGCACATCTCCAGGATTTTCTTAGACTGCTGGTAACTTATTCTGAAATGTTTGAGGAAAATTATTCAGCCTCTTTCTATCTCACCTTCCTGGCTGTGAAACAGGGACCTCCTTTGCTCCTCCATTTTGTGCATGGCTTCTCTGTTTAAACTCCAGTTTCTTTTGAATGCAGATCTTTTCTGTAGTCATATGCATGTTAGGACTCACATTGCTCCTGTAACAGCAACAACAATAAAAATGAGTCCTCAGGTGTTTTTAAAGAGCTTTAAAGATAAATACACTTTTATCTAAAGCAGAGGCTGCTATTTTTTGCTTTACAAAAACCAGTAAATGTCTACCCTTGAACCTTGAGCCTTACTAGCTCTGAGTGAGTCTTCTGCTAAGTTTAGGATGAACCGGCACTTTGCACAAGCAGCAAGCATCTCATGAGGATTTTGCTGGGGAATAAGGACTTTGTGAAATCTTAGTATCTCTGAAAAATCATTAGGAGGATGAAGGAGCATGCTTTCTTAGCAAAGTCCTAGTATAAACTGTGGTGGAGGGAACTGATATGAAGGCTCTTGTAAATGTCTCATGAAAGGCTTATACCAAAAGCCTCTCAGAAATGTGCCCTCTCAAAGAGGACAATGACCATTGAAAGACAGGAGAGCTTATGATTTTATGTTTTCTTTATAGTTTTGCAGCATTCTGGTGTTTTATAACACTAACAAAACATGACATTTGGCTTTCTCATGAGACTTTGTTTCCCAGCTTGTGGGAATACCACAAAAGTACCAGATGACATGATATCTGGCAACATATATGGCTCACTTTGGCATTAAAAAGGCCGATGAAAATCGTAAAGCAACTCACATACTGAGTTACTGAATTATATATCTGATTCATCCAAATTTCCTTTTCTCCCCTCTTTCCTTTCTTCCTGTCTCCCTTTTTGTTCTCACAGGGCTACGCACAGGGCCCTAGCAAGATTTCAATGAGAAGGGCCAGTCCTGCTCTCATATGCAGAAAACCTGACTTGGGGATCAGTTTTAGCCAGCTAGCTATGACGATGGCCAATGCTCATTAACGGTGTAATGCCAATGAGCAGATAATCTAATTGCCGCAAAGGAAAGGTTAACCAATCTACACTGCTCCTCTCTCTCTATTACTCTTCAGTCTGGCACTAGAGTCTCTAGCCACAGACACAGAAATTGTTCTGTAATGACAGGCATCACCAAATATAAACAGCTGGTAACCCTAAAATTAGACCCGCCGGCTCTCTCTTGGTTTGGGGATATGTTTTATTATACCTTCCAACTGGCAAGCAAACTTTAAAGTTAATTTAACCCATTACAAGACCCTTTTAACTAATGGTTGGGCCTGTTGCTTTATGTGCACTCTCTTCATTCTTATGAGGAGTTTTGCCAGCACAGAAAGAGAATTTAGCTAAAGCTAGTTGAAATTTTTCCATCTAAAATACATTCTGGCAGATAACTGGAGTTCTTGATTAAGCAAGGTTTTTTACATCTGAAGTTTCTCCTGTCTTCAGAATACCTCAGCTTTCCAGCGACCAAACAGAACCATTCAGCAGCAAAATTAACCTGGAATAATTTTCAGTTTTCAGCTGCAAGGCAGAGATACTATGATTCCACTCCTGGGATGCATGCTAGTGAAGAAATCTGGTGGATAACAAAAAGTTTAGGCATAAAACACCCTAACAACAAATATTGTGATGCATCACAAAATTAATTCTCTATTTCTCAGTCTAAAAGTTTCAGTTGTTTAGGTTGTCATTAAATTTTGAAATGTTCTCTGGGGAATAATCAATAAAAGGCAACACAATTAGCTGTAGATTTTGCCTCAGCCTAGAAACAGATTGATATCTTCAAAGTTAGATATGCATGCCTGAACCCTGGCCACTCATTTTTGATAACTATACATTTAGGGCCTGGTTTCTTGCACCTGTATTTGTCTTTTTATTTTATCTCTGAGCTTGAAATTAGCTGGAATAGTTGAATAACAAATTTATGTTTATTATTGTGTTAATTTTATGCAAACACTCCCTCTTTGACAAGGCAATATTCATTCTGTCTTCTCATGTGACCACCATTACTAGAGGCATATGACAATCTTAGTAGTACTGCCAGATTCTATTAACGTTTCATTTATTTTTCTTGCATAGACTGTGTGCATGTAAAGTTTGCATGTAAAAGTGTTCTCTCCTACAAGAACTGAGGAAAGTGAAATTTTCTGAGCCCCTTCATTTTTTCCCCCACTCTATATTTAGCTCAAATACTAACAATTACTGAGGGTCAAGATATTTGCTCTGACATTCACAAATGGGTGGAACTGCTGACACTCTATTAAAACTGCTAATTAAGGAAAAATTTAGGTGGGAATCACACTTGTACATTGGTCACAGGGAAAGCTGGCAAGCTCAGGGAACCTTGCACCAAGTACAGAATGAAACGCACCTCGTGAGTCATACGCTGAAATCACTTCTGACTGGGAGCAGCACACATCTGGCAGCAATGAATGGTGGCTGATGGGATACCTTTTTCATCCTCTCTCCTCTAAGGCTACCAGAAATCCCATGACTGGCTTTTGTTTCTTATGACTGTTAGCAAAAACAGTACACAGGCAGGAAGAGTATTTCTTCAGATTTCAATCCAAGAGCTTTTCCTGGGGCGGTGATTGGCCACGCCTACTCTGCAGAGCTGCAGGAACATCACGCAGGACCTTGCGTGGCTCTCAGAACATGAGGTCTTCCAGCATCTCCTCTTCACAAGTGCTTATCTGATTTTTACTTCAGCTTTTCAGGGAAGCTCCAGTCCTTAGCACAACAAAAGGTGGAAAATGGCCTGTTTCATGACTCTGACAGAGTCTGTTAAATCAACTTAATAAAAATAGTGATCACATGCAACATCATCAAAAGAGATTGGAGTTCATTTTCTTCACTTCCTTTTCCACAGCTGCTTTATCTATCTGAGTTTGTAGCTTAGAAATCCACCAGTATTTCTCAGGAATTTTCTTATCTCAAAAGCCACCATCTCCATAAATGTTAAAATACCTCATTCTGGGAGCACAATGAGAATAATGAAATGGTTTACAGACACATTGCTGTTTTGGTTTTCGAACCCGTGTGATCAGCTTAAAGTAGATCCATCATTGAAAACTTTCTGGTCATTTTATCAGCTTCTCTTTCTCCCTCCATTTCTTAAATAAAAGGCAAATATTCTCTTTAGTTCACTGCTGCAGAAGCAAATGAGGGCAGAATTCTACTTCATTGTAGAAAAGATTTCATAGTAGTTTGCTGAGTCCTAGTGTATCTCCAGCATACAAAACACTGTGCATTACTTAGTAAAGTGGAAGTTATGCATGTATGGCAGTCATACGGGCTACTCTTCCAATTTCATGTTGCCTCTGAATAGTCCAGTCACAGAACACCAAAGTAGAGCCTGTTGGAAATGTTTCAATTCAGTGTTTGGGGAGCTGATTTGTGGGGTTTTGTTTGGTTGTTTGGCTTTTTTTTTGTTTGTCTTATTTTGGGTTTTTGTTGCTGATATTTTCTTTAAAAAAAAACACATATTCCTTGAAACCAAAGCTATTTGTGTGAGTTTTCACTAAACTTGTTTTAGGAAAAGTTTCTCAGGGTGATGATCAATTTTTGGTCAAAATATAGAGGGCTTTGGCAGAGAAGGAGAAAGAGAGACAAACAAACAGCTGGGAACTACTGTGGAAACACTGTCCCAGGCTGCGCTTTTGGTTAGGTCACCTACTAGAGTGTGGGAAAACTTGAGTTCATGTTTCAGTTCTACCTGCTTCAGAATAGGAATTTAGGCGTATATTTCTTACATCTCAGGTAAGTGTTATATCCACTAAGTGAAGCATGCCACAGGAGCACTCTCTGGAGTGGTAATAGGTGTTTCATTCTGTCTACAAAATCAGACTTCATTGGAACAGAGGTTTGAATCTGAGTCTTCTATATCAGTGTCTTTTCTATTGACTCTTAACTAGCTTGGAGGAGGATTCTGTAGCACCCACAAATTTTAAGGACTGAGTTTCATGTTCATGCAGAATGGCAAAAGGGACATGTTGCAAACATTTTTAAGGGAATAATAAAACTACTGACCATCTAGGTTTACTGCAGGAATGTAAGGTCTAATGGATAGATGCAAGATACCTCAGGTAAGAGATTAGCTTGGTTGTAGAAGACTTTTGAACACAAGTCTTCACTTCAAGAAATAGGTCCTGGTCCCTAACATCACTATTGGCTGCCAGATGCATTCAGTACCATTTTTGGTTTACCTTAACAGTATGTGCAAAATACTGCTGAAATCAGAGATGCAAGAGGAATCCAGGTCAACCTTCTCCCAGGTAACTATCATGGCAGTAGCACCAATTTACAAGTGTCTGCTTCTCAGCCAAATTATGCCTAACTTCCACACAAAGGCACATGACTTGGGCACATCTTCCTACCACTACTCTGTGCTTCTGCCCCTTTTAGTTCTATGAACAACAGAAATAAATTTTCCTTGCCCATCCCTTTGTAAGGATCTTAGCACTATGGATGGGCAGGTTTATTAAAGGGCTCAGGAGAACATTTAGAACGAGCCAGTGGCCAAACCAAATAATAGTTTTGCTCCTCTCAGAGGGAATGAAGAAATATTCTGGTAACTGTATCTTATAGTTGTGATGTAATCCTCTTGCCACAAAAAAATTATTAACATAGAGAAATTCACTTAACACAGCAAGTACAATGCTTGGAAGAAACATCTTATTTAACTGTCACTTTCATATCTTTGTCTGGAACAGTGATGTTTAACTCCACATAAAGAGAAAAAAAGCAAGCTACCTCTGCTGAGAAAGAAATGGACTCATGCTTCTGTCTACAAGGTCATGGGTAATTTTTGGATAGAGATACTTTACTTTGAAAGAAATGTCATATTAGCTTCTTCAGGCAATGAGTCCTCTCTCCTTTATTCTAACAGTCTCAACCGTAGTGGCCAATTCCTTTTTTTTTTTCCTTTGTTGCTGCGATATCACCATTATTGGGATATTTCATTTTAGTTTGTCCTGTTTTTAACTTGAACATGTTACATCAAAAGGAGACATTGAAAAGAACTGGAGAACAGAGTGGTATTTCAATCCAAATTATATTAATTACTAGGCAATTTTAATGTATATAAGAAATTCAGGAATAATTGTGTAAATATACATATGTATATATATCAGCATTCCAGCAACTGATCATTATTGCAGTAAGGAGAGCTAGGACAGCTCACTCTCACCCAACATAACAGGGGAAGGGAAGGGAAGGTAAGGGAAGGGAAGGGAAGGGAAGGGAAGGGACTGGACTTCTGGATTGTGTCTTCTACCAAGTACAATAATGCTGGGTGACTAGGAATATGCAAACAGCCAGTACAGTCTATCAGAGAAAAGGTAAAGGCCCCCAAGCAACAAGTGCAATTGATTAGAAAATGAGAACAATATTGCAAGTACCCTGCACAGGAGATGAAAAGGCAGGGGAGTTCAATGCACGTTCACAGACTTTGTACAAGAATATACATGTAACTCACAAACAGGTTGTACTGCACCATGAGGAGCAGCAAGTGCTGACTGCAAAGTATATCATTCTGACAGACCCTTGAAGAAAATGGGTCCTTGCTCATGGATAGTGGCCTTCTGGCATTCATCCTTCTATTCTACACTGGTTTTGCTGGCTTTCATTCACTCAGTAATTCCACAGCGACTGTTGAGGGTAGGGGAGTGTGTGGTGGTCTTAGAAATAATCAGGTTCTAACATCAGACTTGGACTATATTCTGCTTGTCCTTCCTTCCCCAGATTTTCTGTGCTGTTTAAGCATAAATCTTGTTTCTGTTAGGCCAGGCTGAACTACCCTGGTGACCTGGTTGTAGGAGCTTAGGCCACAACATAAGCTGATAGTCTTAAACTTGTCCCAGTCTGGGAAGGTTTAGTGAACAATTCCAGTATGCCCCGTTTCTATACAGCACCACTTTATGAGGAATTTTGGACTACAAAACCTTTATGGCAAAGGCTGCCTTCCTACATTTGTCATGGCAACATTTCTAAACTGTATGAGTTACCTACTAAGAGCATTACACAGTCTTTAACTGCTTGGCAGAGAAGGTGCAGCTTGTTCAGAGCACCAAAGGGAAGAGCAGCTCTAGGAACAGCAGCAGGAGTGGGCTGGCAATGCTTTCACAGGTGTTTCCCTGCTCACTATTGCACTGGCCAAGCCAAGGGTGCCAATGGACATCAAGGACCCCAGCAGCACTGGTGTGAGCTGCACTCACCACTTTGCCTCCCCTGACCACAGGGAGTGGGTGTAGCCAATAGCCCCTTGCCTTGCTGCCACCACAGAAGCTGCAGCTGACTTCCTCAGGAGTTACTTGTGGTCTAAAAAATACAAATCAGTTATCTACCCATACGCGTATGAACTATTATTCTCTGCACAACACAGCTCCAATCTTTATCTGGCAGGGGGATGACTCCACCTGATATAATAGTATGGAAAATCAGAGCATCTGCACAGCCAACTTTAAGGTTAGGGATATGAAAACATTGTTTTGGAAGGTATCCTAAATGACATTAAAATGCATGCAAGACTTCTAAGATCCCACAGCTAGTTTCTGACGAGATTAAACTACTTCATCCTAGTGAGGTGCTGCTATCAGTTTTTTGATAGCTTATGTTCTCAGGGTCGTGTTAAGAATAGAGATGGTAAGAACATCAAAACAAAGAAAAGTCTTCTTCACAACAGGTAGCATTGGTCAAAGAAGTTCTGGAAGAAATTTTTTCCAGAAACTGCCCTTCAACAGAGGAAAAAATGGCAAATTTTGTAAAAACTGTTCTTTTTTTTCTCAAAGGAAAGGAAAACACAAAAGTTTTTAGGGAAATGTTTCAGACTTACATGTAAAGCATATATTAAGGCGGGGAAGAGGTGGGTGTGCAAATGAAGTAGTATTTTGATAAGGATTGACAAAATGTTTTCATCATTTTTTTATTTTTTTTCAAAGGCAACAGGAAAAACATACTTTGCCCATTAAGCCATCTGGTGAGTGTTCCATCTCCTGAGATTCTATAGGGACCTGGAATTGGAAATGGAAATACTGATTGGTCAAATGGAATATAGAGCTGTCTAGAAAGTGATATAGTAAGAGAGTAATTCTTTTCTGCATCTTTTATTTTGTTTTGCATTTTATAAGAGCTCAGCTTAGCTACCACTCTGATTTATATTATATTGTTTTGTTCCACAGGGTTTTTAACATTTTTCAAACTGCAGACACATAGGTAGATGCAGGTCCAGATATTCCTAGTGCATTAAGTGATGCCTTCAGCCAGCTGAAAACTCTTTTTGATCTCTCTGATAATACCAGGCAAGCACTGATCTGAAAAGGCAGATTACCACCAAGGATTAGGCAGTACAATAGCATGCTGAGAATGTAAGAGGATGATGAGGTTTAGCAAACAACCTTGGAGCATATTTGAATTCAACATCGAACCCCAAACCAAGGCAATGGAATATTAGAAGAGAGTTGTGGATATCAGAAACTGTCTTTAAAAAATATTTTATGAGAGGGTAATATTAACTAGTTACTAGATTTTAACTTAAGATCAGGACATAGTTAATTGAGAGAGCACATTCTTCACAGAAGATTCTTTTCAGTGTTGAAGGCACAGACTGAATGGGCACAGACACTCAGCTACACACTAATTTTCTTGAGACAATCCTTTAAGGCATGTGGCAGGAGCAGGTCACTCTGCTGTTGCTGCTGTCCTCAGGCAGTATGACACAGTAAAGACAGGACTTTACAAAGCCCTTTTTTTAAAAAGAGACCTTTTTTTTTTTTTTTTCCCAGGACTAGCCACGGCAAATAGAGTGGTTATTTGGTATGTGAGATAAGTATTGGTCAATATCATTTGAACACACTAGTTTTCTTTCAGCATTTTGTCATTTGACCAGTTTAATGCTAAGGTTAAAACACTGTTACACAACATGTATCCACCCTACTGTGTGTCAGAAATGTGAGGAATGTTTGCAAGAAACAGCAGCTTGCGTACAATTCCTGTCACCAAACCCTAAAGTCGAAATGGCTAACATTTCCTGGATCTGCTTAGCTCACCTACAGAGAAAGAGTTTGCAGTGCATGTGTGCAAACAGGAGCAGAGTCATTAGAACTGGAGCAGCTCTTGGGCAAGATCCAGTTTGCATGTTACATATTCATAAATAGCTGTGTTAGAATGGCTTCCAACAGCGCAAACGTCAATGGAGCCTGCTGGAGCAAGCCTTAGGTATGCCATCTATGTGTCTGATTGCCTGGAGTTCAGAGGAACTTGCTGAATGTATTACCGACGGGAATGAAAAAGCTTGCATCAGGGTAGCTGGCCAGGTCCAGTTGCTGGATCTTTAAAAGGACGTGTCAGTGTCAAAGGGTTTCACAGCTTTAATTTTTTTAACTCATTTGTTATTTGTATAATCCTTGAGAATCTCAAACAGGAATATTTCGTTGTGTTGTTCTTTCAAAGAACACATACTAATTTATTTTATAACAAAAAATGTTCATTTGGGCTTGCCTAACAGCACTGGTTATTTGTTTATTTTCACTCTGTTCAGCCTATTTAATTGTGTGTACGCATACCTATAATTACCACTTTGAAGTGCAAATACACAGTTACTAAGGATAACCCTTCTCGTTTTCAAGCAGCTAACACCCCTTTTTTATAAACGCTAACCATATCCTAAGCTCCCTGGAAAACGGCACATTTTAAGCTCTCCTCACATTGCAATGGCTGCTCCAAAAGTTTCTCTCTGCCACTGTCACATCCTCCTTTAATTTACTATCCGTCACAGCCCCTGATGAGGACTACAAGGTTGTTTGAGGGAGGCTTTCAGCTGACTTTATGCTGGGACTCCTCTAAGCGATAGGAACAGAAGTGAATGCATTTTCTGTGTCAAAATGTCTCATAAAGCCTCCAAATCCACTTGTAGCTTGTCCATGGAAAGACCTGGGTTGGTACACAGTCATTTGTTACTCTTGATTATTAATCGGGTAGTTTATTGTTTATTTCCACCCACAGATTGCTCTCACACTTTTCTCTGGGACAGGAATTGCTTCCTAAAGGGACGATTTGGGGATTTGACTAAGCAGCATGAACAGCAGAAGATCTCGCATAACAATGGTTTTGCTTCTGAACTGTCAAACCCACAAAGTGCTTTCAAAGTGACCATGCCAACCCACCTTCCCCTCCCCACCTCTCCCCCCAAACCCCAGTCCTTCTGCAATTACTGACATCAGTGGTTACCCATAGAAGTTTCTCTTTCAGCAGTATTTTTGTGAACAAATATTTGCTTGTCCCCCTGTTCACAAAAAGTGCATTAAAGAGGCATGTCAGTTAGAGTGTGGGCTGCCTTTGAACAGATGTTATGAATACTGTTTTGCAGGATTTGCCCAGCAGTAGATGAGAACAAGTAATGAGGAAACTAGGAACATGGGTAACGAGGCCAGAAGGTGTGGAAGCTTTCCAGGAGCAGGGGGAGCTGGGTGGAGAAAAACTTGCCTTACCAACAAATATATAGCCATGAACCTTTCTCAGACTTTATTTGTACTTCTTAATGGTCACTCTCAAGAAAAAGTATTTACTAGGGCTCATTCTCTGGAGAATTAATTTTCCTGTGGCTTAAAGGTGAACACAGGAACATACGCTTCCATATAACTCTTGTAATTCCATAAACATGGTACGTAAGAGTGGGAAGTTATTTGGGATTGATCTATTTTATTTAATGCTTGTAATTCTATTCTTATAGAGCCACAAAGAGCTCCTTCACCTGTGCACTTTTCAAACAGTTTGTTATTTGCTCTGTATAAAACATGAAAAGATAATTAATGGGATGAATTGTAAAAAGGTTCTCCTTATCTTTTAGTGGGCAGCATGGGGAGAGGTAAAACGACCCAAATAATAATTTCAATCAGTGAATGAACAGATGATATCTCAGTTCAGCTTCAAGCTCTATCCAATGGTACTTTAGTAGAAATACCAGCAAAGCAGCACACAAATAACATGCATATCTTGTAGATTACATAATTTATTTGGAAATGTTTTCATACAGTTAAATAAACTTCAGAAAACTACAGTGGAGCCTTCTTATAAATTAGCTCTAGTGCCTAAAATCCCATGAGCTATGAAATGTTAAAAAAGAAAAAAAAATTAAATACATAGTGTTGCTGAGCAACATAGCTCACACTTAAACAACTTTCCCTTGTATGAAGTGCCTCAGAAAGGGACTACTGTGGAGTCTGTGTAAGTACTTGCCCTATGGGTAGTGAGATTTTCTTACAATCCTTCAAAAAACAGCTACACAGACTGTTACTGAATTCAATTATAAGGAGTCTCCAGGGTTATTCCATTACCTCTGCCTTTAGCTCACAGTCTCAAATCAAAACTTAAGGTATTCCTTTTTAATTTCATTCATTAAAAAAACCCCAACACGTGACATGAACTTTCAATGTGGAAATGGCTCAAAAACTCTTCTGCAGTTTCAACTGAATAGGAGTGCATTAGGAAAGTCTCTACCTTTACAAACTTTTGCTAAGGGCAGGGTAGGTTTCCCATAGCCCTGCCTGGATGCATGCTGGACGTTCAGGGTCTTGGAAAGTGCAGAGCAGAAGGACAGTGCCTGAGTGGCTTTGCTCTGGAGCAGGTCTGGGCTGATGCCAAATCATAGGCCCTGGGTTGCTGTGTGAGCATCAGCCCCAAGAGGACCAGCCCTTCCCCTGCCTTGCATGGTCTCTCCTAGTGAGCTCAGAACCCCAAAACTGTCTCAAAGTATTTGGAAAAAAAAAAAAAAAAAAAAAGAAAAAAACCCAGTTTTTTCCCACAAATAAGAAATCTCACTTGCTATTCTGTTCTCACAGGCGCTGGGGTCCTTAGTAAGGTCTCATCGCGTTGCTCAGTGCTGACTTTAGCTTCCGTACATCTGTGTTTCATCTGCATGCATCTACATGCATCTGCAATGAGGTTTATAATGACAAGGAAGGGGTTAACCCAGGGAGCAGGTGGAAAACAACCCAGCTGCAAAAAGATTTTAAAAAGTGGTAGAAGCCAGCCTGAAAGGGAAAGAGGCAGGAGAGGGAGAGGGAGAGGAGCCTTGGGGGGAAGCTGCCAGAGCCACCCTGGGGCTGGGGAAGCTGGCAGGCTGTTGCCTTGAGCGAGGCAGGTGTCTCCTGGCAGCAGCAGACGTATGTGGCTTTGATCTGTGGGCATACCTGGGTGGGAAAAGGTCTCCACAGGGTGGGGACAGTCTCTGGGGAGCTGACGCGTTTGCAGGGTTTGATTCAGCTGGGCTTTAGCTCTTCTCAGCTTCTCCGAGACCTTGCAAGAGGGATACTTTACCTGTTTGGAGCAATGTCCTTATTTGCAGATTGATTTTTAAAGGTCTTTAGGGCTCTCCTGCCCCTCAAAATGGGAACTGAGTGCCTAGATACCTCTTTAAAAATTGGGTCTTGCTAAAATTCCTCCCTCAGACCAGACGAGCGCCAAGCTTTCTGGTGAGGTTTGAAACGCTATAAATGAACCTTCTATATTGTTGCCTTATGCTTTCAACTTCAGGCACCTCATCCAGACAGAAAAGTAATGAAAGACCTGAAGAAAGTTGAGGGCTGGAAAGAAAAAAAGCAGTCCTGTGGCCACAGTGCAGGATGAGGAGTCGGTGGCTCTGAGTCCTTTTCCCAAACCTATCGTTCACTTGCTGTGTGGCCTTGAGCAATCCACTTCTAGGCCAATCCAGCTCCCAGTAAAGTCACTGGGAATTTTCCCATAGACTCCAGTGAATGCTGGATCTGGCCCTTATATTCCTCACAGTACCCTCATTACCCCTCCTACGAAGCTGGGATAACAATATCCATGTCTCACAGGGTAGTAAAGGGACTAATTCATTAATGTTCATGAAACTTTTTCAGATCTACAGATGGAAAACATTATGTCAGCACAAATTATTCTTTGTTATTATCATTCTCATGGTATTTCCAATTGTCTCTGCTCACTAAAGCCAAGAAGTTCCAAAAATCTTGTGAGAAAGTTTCTTCTCTGGAGATTGGATCTCATTTCTGGCCCAAAGATACATGGAAACAGATACATTCAGATGGCACTGGAATGCGGGAATATTTACTGAAATGAGCCTCTGAATCTTTGGGGGTTTTGCATGAATTCTGGAAGTAGAGTGTGCAATGCTGCAGAAAGGGTAGTCCCTGAATTTTGTTAAAAGCCTCAAGAGCCAGTAGACTAGCAAGCAAAATACTGAGGCCAAAACGTTCAAATTTGACTCAAAGCTTGCTGCCAGTGGGAATTCTTTAAGCTCTGCTCGCTGATATGTCAGAGCACTTTCCTTTCAGAGGAAAGGTGGGCTCTGGCTTGGGTTCCTTGCTGAGAGAAGGAAAGGAGGAGTCCTTTCCATCTCCACACTCGTATTACCTGCTAGGAATTCGTCAGTCATCGGGTCCAGGCACAGAAAAGCCATGAGGTTACGTGAGTATGGAGCAGACAAGGGATTTTATTGAAGGAGGTCAGCATGAGCATGTATCCTTTCGGAAAAGGAAGAAACACACTGCAAATCTCACGTGCACACTTACTCATTTGCATGTGTGTGTGTGTATATATGTATCCCATAAGACTCCCTGTAGCTATTCTCTCTTTCTTGTCCCGGACCTAACTTTTGGATCTATACAGCTTTGTATACTTTAACTCTCTGACTTTAGCCATCCTCGCTACTAAAGGAGAGTACTAAAGGAGATATTCCTCTCTCACTACACTGGAGAAATTCCACACGTGTAAAAGTCATCTAGAGAGATTGTTACAGATGCTATTAGGAACATTGTACTGTAGAAAACAGTGTCATCTCACTCCTTCCCCACACATAACCACCACCTTACAGGTAGACAGCTTGCTCCACTGCTTTGGGAAAGCAGGTAAATTTTAATGTTCTGATGAATCCAGCTCTTTTAGCGCATGCATTATGTCAAAACTGGTCAAAGACAGGAAATTATCCTCCCTCATTCCCCCAACTGTGCACACACGCACAGACACACGCATGCACAGCCACAGCCAAGGCCTTCGGCAAGCCATCTGATAGCAATCAGTATTTTGAGAAGTGATAGCTCATCTGTAGATTCAGCATTCTTTTGCAGCAGAAGGTATTATGCAAACTAGCCCCATTAGAAAAGCAAACATCAAAGCAAAACATGTTTTCGAAGAGACAAATGCATAAACCACATGGTACCTGACACTGAAACAGAAATAGAATAATTACCCTTGCTCTCAATGGAAAGCATAGCTCCAGAGGATAATAAAGGCGCCTCATACACTGTACCCCGTAGTTTCCTGTACTGTGCATGAAAGGCAGAGCAGTCAGCTAGGGAGAAGCAGCCAGGAAGACCCTGAAAGGGCTGATACCATCCTCCTCAGTGAGGGACAGGAGACCATGAGCTAGACAGCAGCTGACTGTGGAGCAGAGCAGCTACGCCATGCCCTCAGCACCAGCTGGAATGCAAGGTGCCACTCCAGCGTTAGGGGGAAAAAAAAAAAAAAAAAAAAAAAAAGAGTGCAGCTAAGGTTACACAATTACCTGTCTTGAAAGTGCAGAACTTTTAAAAAATATGCATACCTCCCTGACCAGAAGTAGCCACAAAGTATGCTCCATGGGTCCTTTGACTAAAGTCTAAACAGAGGAAGCTCTCTGTAGGCAGCCTTTTGCTTAGCAGTGGATGCTGTTTCTCTGTCACTGCCACTGCAAGAAAAAAAAAATAAAAGGCCTGATGGGCAGGATGGAAGATGGAAGGTGTGAAATGAGGCTTGGATGATGCTGTCACAGTACTGGTAAAACAACACAGCCAGGTACCACTAATTCATTTAAATCAAGAGCGGAATAAATCGGAGACCATCAGGAATTCTGCAAAAGTTCAACAGATTTGCTTTAGGGAGGAAATGTTTGCTGAAGTTCTCAGGACAAGTTGGAAGTGCATACACGTGCTCTCTCTTTCCTTCTCCTCAGCCCCCCTCGTTTTGTCTTTCAGAGCCCATTTCTCCAGCACACAGATCAGCTATCAGGCTGAGAGAAAGAGAGAGTGTGAGATGGCCGAACTTGTCCTCCAGTGCCGAGGGCCTGTGGGTTTGGGCCAGGAACAGGAATTCCCTGTACAGACACTGAGTCTGCTGGAGGAGACAGGAGAGCCTGTTCCACAGAAGAGCACTTTGTTCGCTGCCACCAAGGAAAACTTACACAACAGACACACACAACCATGGAAATATGAATATTTTAAAAGTGTGTTTTTTTCCTAGAATACACAGTGCTCTTATTCCCTTAGGGGAGCAGTAAAAATTGGGCAAGAGCATATTGCCAAATGCATAAGAGTCAGTAAGAATCCTGCATGCTGTAGTTACAGGGAGCAGGGCACCAGAGCAAAGTCTGAATAGATCAACAATTCAGAATGAATTACTGACAAATGAAATGCCCACTGATCATGTCTAGCAAAGAGGGGGTTTTTTAAGTCCTGTCTGTTTTTTAATATCTTTTCTGTCAATTCATCACTTCTCGGAAACTGCCAAGAGTTAAAATCCTTTTCCCTTTGTGCCCCAAAAGTGTATGTGCATCTGTGTGTGTGTGCGTATGTAATTTTTAAGTGCAAAATCTGAGGTCGATATTGGTGCCAGATAGTGCTGTTCTGCAGCTGTTTTATGCTGCATCACTAGCACAGAGCAGCCGGTAAAATTGCCTGAGCAGGCCCGTGTTAATATAGGTAAGATGGAGTTAAGACTCCGGCCTTTGCATTGGGAAGCCTAGCCTAATTTCATATTCCTCCTAAGGTACCTTATTAAACTGTTTGGAAAGGTATTCCTCTTGCTTTAATCATCTAAAAGGTAGGTGCCCGAGCTTCCAATAGATGCAACCAGGTGGTGATCCACCTTATATTCAGAGTTATTCCACATATCTTTCTCCCTTTGTCCTGCCTAAAGAGTGAGCCTGGATGGATAGTTTACACTTGATACATTTTACATACATTGTTAGTGTTAACTGATCTTTCTCTTCCTAGTCAATACTACCCTATCTCACAGGGATCATGTAAGAAAAAATTCATTAAAGATTATGGGCTGCTTTTGTATTAAGAAAACACATAAGGAGAGCTTAGATGGTGTATTGGTAACTGTGATCATCCTAATGTTATTTTCCATGCAGTCAAGGCTACAGCTCTAAACAGCAGCAAAACACAACCTAGTTCACAAGGCTGTACCCCTGGATGTGGAGGCCATACAAACACCCCAAAGCCCATCGGCTGAAGGGGCGCAGCACACGAGGAAATGGAGTATAGCTGGAGGAAGCTCTGGTGGGGACACTAGGCAGGTATTCCTATTTCATTCCTAGCACAAGGTCTCTGTCAAATACACTATGCCACTGTTTACTTGTGGTCTTCTAACTTAAATTGGGGAACTGGTCTAGCAAATAGTCACCACAGGAAACAAAGTCAGCTTTATATCATCTTTCCAAACCCCACCTCCGAGACCAAGTCAGGAGCTTCTTGGTGAGAACCTCAGCTGTGGTCGGTAGGGTACATGGATACATTACCCAGTGGTTACCATTAAAAGTTAGTTTCTGGGAACAGCTGCAACACTTTGTGTGCATGTATATGCACACACACAGAGACTCTGTATATTGTATGTAGGATCATGGTTTCATCTTTATTCAGTCCTGTTTTAACTCTATCAATGACAGGTTTGCTCAAAAAAAGAAAAATAAAAATTGTCATCTGAAATCATGTACGGTACATTTTAAATATCTGTGATGATGCTAGTCAAAGAAACTATATGCTGATAGAAGACAAAAATCCTACAATCCTATGAAGACTGTTGTGTTGGGGGTGCCCTTTGTTTAGGTTACAGGTATCTTGCCATTCCCCTTGTACCACATCAGACTGGGAACATTACACACCTTCACCATGTTAATGCAAAGAGCTGCACAATGTAGAGTTGCATCCCCCATACTAGAAAGTTTAACTTTGTAGATCTCAGACCTCTTAGCTTCTACGAAATGTTAGTATGGTATTCCTTGACTCATTTTACTCTTGCCTTTCGTGTCATATATCTGAGGATTTCAGTAGGGTTTTTAAAACATGACTTGCTTCCTTCTGCCCACCACTCCCCTGTCTTAGTCTTTCCTTCAAAGTTGCTTTCATGGATTTTCAAGGATTTCCCAATTAATATGGACTGAACATTATCATATGTGGTTGATCAGAGAAAGGAAAGAGCCCATTAGCTGTAGATGGGGGTAAGGGAAGAGCATGTATTCAGTAGTTATCCTGACGGATCTTTCAGTTATGAGGTTCTCCAAAGGCAAGGGAGTTGCTGAAGAGGGGAATAAGAGGAGAACTGCAGAAACTTTCCAGTCAGCTAGAAAAACCTGCAGAAGTTTTCAGTGAGTAGGAAACTGAGGAAAACCCATTGAACCTCACACAAAGGAGGGGGAAGTCAGTGCACTGCTGAAAAGCAGTGGAAAAGTGGATGCCTGGGGTCAGGAAGACCAAGTCAAAGGCTTGAGGAAACAGATTGTGTGGTTCAAACTATTTTGAACCTAACAAATACAAATTTTCATTCAAGGTAAAGGCTTAGGTTACAAGTTGATTCCTATTTTAATTGGATCAATTCACATGTTTATAACTACAATAATTTGAACGTATGTGATTTGTAAATATCAAATAAGCTGAAATCTAGCATAATGCATACTTTTGCTTTTTAATAATATCAGCCAAGTTTTCTGGCTGTTGCATGTAGTCTGTATTTCAGATGTATACATAAAATTGTCTTTCTTTTGTAGATTAATATCATTACAAAGCACTACAGATGTTTCATCCTATCATAAATTATATCACGATGGTCAAGATACTGTTGTAACATCCACCCACTAAACAGTGAAGGGGTACACAGAGCTTTTTATCAAAATTAAGCAGGCTCCAAAGACCTGTGGAACCCTGTGCCCTCAGGTGAGTTGGCATAGACTGTAACACATATCTCAGAGTCTGGGGGAATGTTTAATATATGTTATAAGTTATGGTTTCATTTCTGTCAATGTCAAAGCTCAAAACATGTGTTTCAAATTCTGCAAGCATACCAGGTACTTGGAGATCACAGCCTACTGTTTTGCCTTTATAGATACCTTTTGAATGCACCGCTAATGCAGTTGGATCACAAATAGGAAAACACAAACAGAGAAGTGGAAAAAAAATCATTTCCTGTTTTAGAGACCTGGATAAAGTGCATTACAAGTACAAATGCTGGGAGAATATCATACAGTGTTATATTGTGCACAACTTCAAACCATTCACAGAGTAGGTTTTCTGGTGGCAAACTGCTGCTAAATAGCATTTTCCTGAGCATCACTAGGATATGCAATTATTCTTGTTTGCTGAGCATCATTCCTTCACTTTGGGTGGTGAGAAGAAGACCCTAATGTGCAGTTATAGAAAATACTCTTTCAGTGTTTTTGCCTTGGCACACACACAGAAAATTCAACTAGTGGCTCTGGAGGAATCTCAAGTCTGCCACATAGGTGGTCTGCTGCCTGCTGAAGTCTGGATACTTTTATATTTGGGACATAATTTTTCTGTCACACTACGCTTGCTGCTCAGAAATTCTAACTCACTCTTTAAATCAAGCCCAAGTTTTCTCAAACACATAGTCTGAAAAAATCCTGAGGATTTATTTTTAGCGCTACCACAGAAAGGGTCAGAGAATCCCCGCAGAGGTGGGGTTTAGCCTCTGTATAGGTACAGCAGTTACCAGATTCCGAGGTGACTGTGGGTGACACATTTCCTGTAGATTCTAACAGAAAGTCTCATTTCTTCCAGTCTGAACTCTGCTTCAGTCATCGCAGAGCTAAATGCTATGTCTTTGCCAAAAAAGTAAAACAAAAAAATCCCCAAACAGTAAGCAGGAGTGAGACTCCAACCAGGATACTCGAGTTACAGAGTACATGTGTGTGTACACGTGTGCCTGTACATGTGTGTCTGTACACACTCTGACACGTACACATGCACACACAGGCAGGTATGCAAGTTGCATACTAAAAGCATGTAGTATCTGGAGTGCACAGAAACAAAACATATTTCACCCAAAAAGCAGCTGTTTGCCTTGTACAGAGTGCCTCTTTTGGAAGACAGGTATCCCCTCAGACAAATAGAAAGAGAAACTGAACAAACCCCTAGAAAACAGCAGTGCAATAATAGCATAGCTCAAACGCAGTCTGGTCTGGAGAAGAAACAATCGTGTTGCTGGTTGGCATAAATAATTAATTCTCAGACAAAGAAACAAAGTTCTTGCTATTCACTCCTGGAAAAATGCAAATTGTTAGAAAATACCAATATTCTTCAGAAATATAGTTATATTCTGTAAAAACCTGAAATATTTGGAATGCCAAAACTACTGATGATTCTCTAATTATGCATAAAATTAAATTCGTTGCCTGAACAAATCAACAGCAGAAGTTATCTCAGTTCACTAAAAATAATTAGTTGCATTTGACAATACCATTGTTCCTCAGGACAGTTATTGAACTCTTCTTCATGTTAGACAACAATACAGAGCAGAAGATCCATTTTCTTCTATTTCCTCTGCTCTGTCCAAATGTTTTTGACAGCTTTTAAAGGTGTTATCCACATGCGAACGGATCAGTCGTTCAAGGCTTGCATCATGATGTAGGTATAGACAGTGTTCACACGATATGTTAAGCTTGAAACCAAGCAAAGTTGCATCCAGTTGGGGATGCACTAATCCAGAACTGCCAGAATTGTAGCAGTGTTCCAACAAAGCCACACTCAAATATGACCCAGAAAGGAAGAGATGCACACAGGGAGAAAGAGTCCCAGCACGGAAAGTAATGCATCTTTCATTTACCTCAAAAAGATTAGTTTGCAATGAATAGTGCCATAAATCTTGTTTCAGTTGGATGGCTTAGTCATTACATGGACAACAGAAGGTACCTGGCACTGAAAGAAAAACTCAGGCCTAAAACAAGTCTGTGTTCAAGGATCCCAAAGAAAGGAAGGATCAACCAAGGAGAGATATCCAGATGGAGGGTTACTTTTCTCAAACTCATCACAACATCTAGAAAAACAACATGAGAGAGCACTCGCAGAAGCACCTGATCAACAAAATACTCAGAAACCTATTTGATCTGGTTCCACTTTGTTTGCAGATAAATCAGCTCAATAGTAGATAGTAAAAAGAGTACAGCAGAAGAAGAACAACAAATTGTGGTCATACACAGGGAAACTGAGGCTCCCTTGCTGTTTGTGGGCACATATTCCAGAATATGTAGGTGAAGAGCATCTCTCATTTTAGGTAATGTCTTCACAAAACCAAGATATGGCATTGATACAATTCAGGCAATTCCATAAATATTTACCCAAGAGAAGCCATCTGATGGCTTTAGTGGTTTTAGGAATTTACCTCCTCTAGTTCAGGATTGCTTCAGGTGACCAAAAGAATATAAAATCAATGCATACTAAGAAATGGGTATTTGTCTTGAATTACTAAGATTTCTCTGAAATGGAGTCTCCTAGTTTCCCAAAAGAAGGTGCAAAATCCCATTTGAGTAGAACCAATCTCATAAATCACAATATGACATCCAGTGGAAATAAACCAATTATTTCAAGGACCAGCTATTCAGATTTGATTCAAAAAGTAGGTCTGTAAAAATGAATCATGGTTAAAGTACCTGCCAACTTGTATTTGCATATATGTAGATTGAGAAATTAAATTTTAAAAGCATTTTTTCTATGGAAAAAATTACAGTATTGCCTATACTAGTTAAACACACCATGGTGCTTATTTTATTTTCCAGTCTACCAAACAGAAATATAGCATATAGCTTATCAATTTCAGTATTATAGGCTGTTGTTCATGATTTAAAAAAAGGGAGGGAGCGTTCAAACATATATAAACATGGATTTAGTTGTTTGTGTCAGGTACTTATGATGGTTTTTCATACACATTTTTCCTATAGCACTTGAAAGCATAGTCACTATCCAGTGAAATTATAACATAAAAAACCTTATGGATTGTATGACAGAAAGATGTCTAACATAATCCAGCTTGATAATCTCACTCGGTTAAAGGCTCTGATTAAAAGAAATCCTTTAATGACCACCAAAAGGCATATTCAAGCCTATTCACTCTGTCCATCAAGGAACACTATACTTTACACTAAGTATGAGCATAGCTGTTTTGCTGAATCTGAATTGTGAAGAAAAAAAAAAAAAAGGCTTTATGTGTCTTTATGTAAGAAATGATTTTATATGAAATTAATAATCACCTGAAAATCCTCTACATAGGTATTTACACTCTTTTTTCTAAAGGTGGACTTTTTGCAAGGTTCTCAGGGTAACCACTAATAAGCATATGTTAGAAATGCTCTGCTTTTGTCAATCCACCCTGGATAGACGTTGCTAAAGCCCCCAGCTGCAGAGCCCTGGCTCTTCACTTAGGCACTAAAACTTGGGCTGTTCACTTTGTGTCCTTGATACGTCAACTAAGAGGGCAGCTGACACATAAACTGGGACTAATCCCAGACTCAGGCTGCTGTGGTCCCGCATTCTTGGATGAGCCGCCTTGGAGCGTGTAACCCTCTAGTTAGTGTGCATTACAAACCCTCCCAGTCTCAAGAGCCTGATCCACAGAGGTTGTGAGTTTTTACAACAGCCAGCTAAAGAGTTTTGGCTTCAATTTGGTGGCAGCTTATGCTTTGTAGCTGTGTTCAGACCTTTCACGTCAGTCTAAAGGAGGCTGTCATTCTTCAGTGATCTCTACTCCTGTCAATAGCTGTTAAAGACATTCAAGGATCCCTAGCTGCAAATCAAAGTGATGCTTTAACAAACAGAACTCCATTGAAGCAACATATATTTTCCTTCTGGGAGTAAAAATTGGGCTGCAGATAATCTTATTTTGTCTTTTAAACTAGCTTAAAAAAATGTAACCTATTTATTTATTTAATGCAAGCCTGCATTAGAGCAACACTGCGTGAATAATTACAAATTGCAGAACTGTACTCCCATTAGTCTCATGCTACCAAGGTTTCTTTACACCACACATGTATCACAACTTGTACTCCATGTGCTAAGTCAGGACCAGCTCACTGACAACCCGTGTTTTTTTATTACTGTAATCTGCCTCAAAATCATTTTGTGGAAAGAAATTGTAGAGAAAATCTGCAGGGCTGTATTTCCACTTGAAATTATAGAATGTCTTGGCTACCAGTACAGCAACACTTGGACTACTCTATCAGTGAGTTGCTGCTCAAGTCTTCAACTTGAATAAAGGAACAGAGAAGCTATATTACTTTCAAAAGTTTCAGCACATCCATGGGACACACAAGTAAAAGATCTGTAAAGGAAAATGGGACAGGAATTAGTACAACAACTAGGAATTAAAAATGACCTTCTAAATCAGAAAAAGCATAATGATTATTGTTGCCAATATCTCGGGGGTTTAAGATAAAATAAAACCCTGTTAAATTCCATTAAAAAAATAAAAAAGGATGAAAAGAAAGGAGAAAGAAAAAGAAAAATGGCAGCAGTAACAGAATAGTCAACTGCAAGAGATATTTCCTTTATGGAAAAACTATGGCTTAGATTTCCCTTTGGAGTCCTCTTCTTAAATGACAGTTTTCGGGAACTGCTGGAGAACACAGACCCAAAAAAGTGCATTGAAAGTATTTCTGTTGACTCTGAAATAATCGTATTTGCGCTCATAAAAAGTTCTCCTCCCTTTTTGATAGAATGCCCAAAAGAGACCCCAAAAACAGAAACAGTGTTGCTGTAATTATTTTTTTTTTCACTGACACTTAGAAGGGCGGGGGTTGTTTTTCCCACCAGCTATGCACTGTATTGTGTTTGTCAGTTCTCCAGAGCACTGCTCTGAAGTACATTATTTCCTCACCTCAAAAAATAGAAGCTAAAAAAAATCGTTGCCATTTGGAAAATGAACACACCTCATTTAAACAGGTAAAGCTTATCTGGTAACAATTGCACTTATATTGAACAAATTAAAATGTAGCTCCTTCATCAGCCCTAGTTAGCGAAAAGTGAGGACTGTATTTCTTAAATTTTTGTGAAATTTGATGTGAACACCTTGTATAGCATGCATCTGTAGCTGCAGAGTTTAAAATTTCTCAGACAGAGAAGTATATCCATCCTTCTTCCCATACGGAAGCTCCTTCTCCTCCCAGTAGTTCATGGGACCAGGCCAAGCCAAGCCAAACACACCTGGTTGGCTTTCACAGTATCATCTGAGGCTTCGTCACAGATTTAGTAAGTCACAACCATTGATGTTCGTGTAACAAAGGGGATGCTACAGACCCACATACTAACACAGGGTCTTATTTTCTTTCCTTACCTTCAGCTACAGATGCTTTAGTCCCAAAGTACCTAATGGGACTGTCAACACCTTTGCTCCTCAGTAACCAGAGCCTGTGTCTAAAGAGCATCCCTATTTGCAGCAATTAAATGTATTTCAGATTTTCACATGTGCTGTGGTTAGCCCATAACATAAACATTTTGGAGTTCAAAGAGATTTAACTCTTCTGAGCCACTGTCGTCCTGCCACCCATTTCATTTTAAACATAACAGTTGTCACACATCACTTCGTAGATGTGTAGATACAAGTTTAACAGGATTCCTTGGGGGACACTAAAAAGGCATATCAAGAGAGAAGCTTCAGGAACACAGACTGAAGGTTGATAAATATTTTCCACATGCTGGGTGCATTGGGAAAAAGAAGGAAAAACAACAACAGCCTTTGTATCCTTGACCCGTTGCCTACTGTGCATTCTGGACAATCATATGCATGCAATCAGAGCCTAATGAGAGCGTGCATGACTTGCCAAAGCAAAAGTTTGACCTCATTCAAAAAGTGATTTCTGCAGAGATGGAGGAGGATTAGGAAAAATGTATTCCAACTTCTTATCAGGCCCATGTTAACCAAGCCGAGGAAGTTACCTTGCCCCTGTAGAATCAATATTTTATCAAAGAAACTCTGTGCTGAAGTTCTGAATTACACAATCAAGCACTGTGCCAAAAAAGCTGTCAGTGGCATGGTCACATCAGATTCTTCCCCACTATAATAGCACATACTGCAGCTGGTACTAGAGTTGATTTTTGGCTGAATCCCAGGGGAGATTCTATAAGCCTGATAACAAACTTTTTGGTTGGTTGGGGTTTTTTTAGGGGGAAAAAAAAAAAAAAAGCCCAACATAGCTACAGTTTTCAACTGTCTAAATGTATTATACGACTCAAAACTTCTGAAGGTTTCATCAGCTCCAGGTATTTCATAGTGCAACCTCCACATATAATTTAAATATACTATTTTAGTTGGGAATGTAATCCTGCCCTCGTACAAGCAACACTCTGCAGAAGATGCTAAACATTCATCTCATTACTGTAGCATTGTAAATAAAATAACATGCCTAGTATGCTTGCTATCAGCTAATTTAACAAGATTGCAAGGAGCTGCTTGGAAAGGGAGCAAACAATATTGCATTTTTCTTCACAGAACAGCAGATGACTGCATCCACCGAAAACCATTCAGCTGAAAAGCTGGAAATAACTTCTCAGGTGCGCAGTGAGATTGCGGATCTGCCCTTCCGTGCTCCATGTCTGCCCACCAAGAAAGCTAGCCTGTGCTACAGAAATGAGAACAAGATGTTTATGGCATGAACTCAGTTAACTTGTGGAGTGCTGAGACATAGTGTACATTCAGGGGTTGGGCACCATTAACGTTAATGAAAGGCTAGGATGTACATCCACAAGTTTTTACAGATGATGCATTAATGGATATGTATCATACTTCCTAAGGGCACTAAATCAGCAAAACGGCAAACCCAGAATTAGACAGCTCTCACTAAAACACAATACACAGAACAGCTTGTTTCTTCGAGCAAATGGTTTTGCATGAAGGAAATCAAAACTTAGGATAATACATATGTGGAATGATATATAAAGATAAGCAAAACAAAGAGCTCTGCTTGTGACAATGTGTAATGAAATTTTACATTTAGTGTTTGCAGTGTTTGCTACTTGCTGGGGTTTGGGGTTTTTTTTCTTTCCTTCTGTTTTTTTGGTGGGGTGGGGGTGGTGTAGGGTATAAAAGCCCAGAGGAAAATAACCCAAACAAAAAGAAAAGAGAAAAAAAAAATCATAAAAGCATTTGAAGAGGAAAATATGGCACTCACACATAGCATACCCAACAAAAGAAATACCATACAGTGTAGTCATATACCAGCATTAAGTGATTCAAGAGTGCCCCTCCTGACTGTTACTGTCACACTGCTGTAACAATGGCTTGGCATGAGGGGAGAGGAGAATATATTTTAATTTTGTATTCCCTTTTAGTGGGCCATAAGTCTGTCTTCAGTTACACATGTGCAATGCTGCAGTTCCTCCATGGGGCCTTGGGTTGCATAGTCACCTGTAAATAATATTTCTGTTGAAGCAGCTGAACTGTTAAAAAAGAACAGCACAAGTAGTTTTCTTACATTTTATTGTTCAAAACAACATGCTTGGACGCAAAAGACAAGAAAGCAATTTAATTTATTTTATTTATGATGTGAGGGTTTTTGCCAGCAGGTAGTTCAAGCAGCACCCTGAGGTCCCCCAGCCTTTGGTCCTTCCATCGGAGCTGCCACTTTTCCTCCAGAGAAACAGCTCTGCCTCCCTCAGAGAGGGAAAGGGAGAAGGACCGAAGGTCTGCAGCTTCCTTCGACTGCACCCCAACCACCACCTCGCTATGGACCTGATGCAGTGGGGGAGAGGGAATTCAGGTCAAGATGATGAACTTCATAGATTTTTTCACAGAAAGGGTTATCAAACATTGGAACAGGCTGCCCGGGGAAGTGGTGAAATTATCATCCCTGGAGGTATTTAAAGACGGGTAGATGTGATGCTTAGGGACATGGTTTCATGGTGGTTTTGGCAGTGCTAGGTTAACGGTTGGACTCGATGATCTCAAAGATCTCTTTCAACCTAGACAATTCTATGATTCTATGGTTCTATCTCAGAACTGTGGCCATCTCCAGAAAGGTTGCTCCACCCTAACATGCTACCATTAACTAAATCTGGAAAACAGGAGAACTAATCAGTACCTGTTCACCCAGGCTATATCTTTTAACCTGTCATGGACAACACTGCTCTGCCAACCAAATATCTGTTTTCCTTTGGAAATTAATTTCATGTTCTTTATCCAGGCAAACAGGGCTAGGAGCAAATGGTTGAGAATGCAAGCAAGCAAGAGAGAATGAAATAAGGGGAGCAAGAAAGGCAACAAGACAGAGGGAAGGAAGGAAGGAAGGAAGGGAGGGAGAGAAAGGGAAGGAAGGAGGTAGGAAGGTGGAAAGGCAGGATGAAGGGAAGGAGGGAAGCCTGGTTTAAACACCTAAAACAAGACAGAACACCATGGTCCAAGGCACTTTCCACTTCCCACCCCAGGCACCTGGGGCGCCGGCCTACCATCAGGCCAGAGGAACTGGGCACCTAGCCCTGCCACAGCCAACACAGCTGGGGCTGGGTCAGATACCATGCCCAGCTCTGTGGCAGGGCCATCATCTGGAGCAGCTTGGCTGCCCCTTGGCCCTGGTGGGGGCAGCACAAGGGCCTGCGGCATGCTGGGGTCCCCTGTGCCTCTGGGAACAGCAGCGACCACAATATCCTGAGAGCCTGAAAGACTCACAGAGGCATTAGGCACGCACTATTTGATTTGGGAACTGGCAGCACTCATTTTTGGGGTTAGTTACATTACTGGGTTAGTCATCTGAGCACTCAGCCTAGCAGTGATCCTGTGCAGATTTGAATCCATGCAGGTCAGGGGACATCCCTTACGTGGACTTCACAAGATGAGGTCTTATTAACTCAAGCTCTGCAAAGTGGTGTCTTCCTTTCCTCTGTTGGAGATGACTGGCTATACATAAAGCCATGCAAGACAGTAAAACAAAGCAGCAAGTTGAAAATTAGACTATAAATCTCTTAATTAAGGCACCAATCGTATCTAAAAATTCTTCCTGGCTCACAGTCTCTTCTCTTAGAGTTATTCGGTTGTTTTTTTTCCCTTACTAAATGACTGTTTAATCCTAACCATGCAAAAATGCAGAAGAGGGGACCAACACTGACAACTGCATTTGAAATAAAAAAGGGTAAGCCCTGTGTAGTTCTTTGGAAAGGGTACCATGTATCAGTGTTCATGTTAAAACCCTCTGCAATGGGAAAATTAATCATCCAAAAAGCTGGTGGGTTCAAGGTGATGGAGATGCGCTAACCTGGGCATTCAATCTCCAGGCAGAGAGTTTCAGTATTCCCTATTGGGATGCCATGAAAGAGCTGCATCCTGTCCACCCCTGAGAATTTTCATCTCCCTTCTGAAGCCTCAGCAACTAACTTGGGATTCAGGTTCCACTCTAGGGGCCAGGCCTGTACAAATTAGACATTACACTGTACAATGTGTAGACACTTTTGTCCTCCCCACCCCATCTCCCACAGAGCTAGCAAAGTTTGACTTATTATTCAAACTTTTCCCTAAGGCCTGATTTTACTGAGAATTTTCTTGCTGTACATCCCAACTGCATTGTTTATTACAGGGTTTCTCAATAAGATCTCTCCATTCCAGTTATCCCAGCACAAACAAAGAAATCATTTTCTCACCTTAGTTTACCTAGCCTTTGGTGCTAGTTGGCATGGTTTGATACCAGTACAAAATTAAATGGAGGTTTTGATATAAAAACATTAAGTCAACTCAATAGAAATGTACTTCTCTCTAGCATAGTAGACACTAGTAACTTATAACAGTCCCAGTATACTGCTACAAATATTGGAAAACTCTGAGAAAATTTTATGCAAAAATATGTATGTAAGTTTTTACATAGGTTGCTAGTGGCATTTCTGTGGCTTCATCAGAACAAATCATTGACTGCAACATAATGTATGCTGCCTCATTTTCATTGGAATATCTGCAGGGAGACAACTGTGATTTTCTCAGTTCTTTTAATGGAAATGAAATCCATTGCTTCCAAATGGAAAAAAATATCATCTTGATTTCCCTCATGATAGCTGTTTTATATAGTAGAAGGCAAGTATTATTAGTAGTACCACTGTTATTAAATGAAAAAATTGCCTCTGTTCTAATGTTGATTTTCTGCCTTGGAGGACAACAAAGAAACAGAGTGGTCAGAGAGGAGTTTCAAACAGATGTGGATTTATTTCCATACTTTGGTCTTAACTGAACCCTGGTATTTAACGTGTATGGTTCTGTCCAACTGCAAGAGCTGTGCATCATCATGAGCAGCTGAATTTACTCACGTTACTTCGAAGGGGTTAACATCTGCACTCTGACAGAGATTCTCCAGTTCCATTAATTAAAAGGGGCTTTGTAAGCAAGTACCTATTGTTTTAAAATGCCAGATTACCCTTGTAGTCGACAAGGAGATAAGATAGTCATAGACCAGAGCTAGTTTTCATTTTCATTTCCTCATTTTATTAGGTTTGAAACAGTGAGAGTGGGCTGCAGTGATTAGTACAAACAGGAGAGCCACACTTAAAAGCTGTTAGGGTTTTTGTGTATCTGTTTAAGCTCCCCAGGCTAAGAAACAAGTCTACCCTTGCATGTTTATAATGCCTGCTAAGCATAACTGACAAGGATTTCCAGGCCCAACTCTAAGGGCAGAGCTCTTGTCCAAGCCTTGGACAGCTTGTGTCAGATTTTTTGTAATCCGCTCTGCTCTGCTATCAACAGCCATAAAAGGGCCCCACTCGAGACAATTCAAAATGCTGCTGCTAACCTCGTCTTTTCTACTTGTGGCTATGTTCTACCTTCAGTCTAAGCCCTTCCCCTTTTTCACCGTATCCAGCACAAATTTCTTGGCCTTATCTTCAAAGCCCATCACAATTTCACCCCACCCTACCTCTCCTGCTGGGTCCCAAACCAGGGTTAACTCCCACCTCACTTCACAACATTACACTTTACGCTCTGTCCCACTCACAAGCCCTCACCAGCAAAGTTTCAAGTCGGATGCATCTCCTGACACGTAACCTTCACCCTCCCAGACCCACAGCTCATAGCCCCATGAACAAAGCAGGACTGAGCTGTATTTAACAGTCCTGGCTCCTGGTTGCAGGGTGCCTTCAAAACAGGGGTGCCATGCCCTAGACCCTGCTCTGAGGTGCTGCCAAGGGGTTGCAGGATCGCTTCTTCCAGCAGCAGAGCTGTACTCCGCTCGCTTGAAGTGTTTGTGCAATTGCAGCCTTGCGTTCAATAAGTAACAGGATCTCAAGCAATGTTGGTATTATCAAGTCAGGTTTATTATAGCGCAATGAGGCCTGGGGATTTAGAGATTAGCGTGCGGAAGAATTTATTCTCTTGCTTTTCTATCATTTAGGTCAGAGAGTAACCTCGGTTATCCAGGGAGATTTCTCAACATGTACATTTATTATTGTTTGGCATCAGACTTGGCAGTCTGATCCTTAGTTGTCAGAGATCCCCCATCTATATCATTTTTTCCGTTGCCGGGCAGTGCAGTTGATTGGCGCTCAACTTGCAGCTTGTAAAATAAGAGCACATTACTTCACACTGTGCTTGTGCTCCTGAGCAATCTCCCAGCAAGATACCACGTACAATGTTTGCAGAAAATTGTTGACAGTTCCCCTAAATGTGCTGGCTGCTAGTGTGGGCTTGCATGTCTATCCACCTAATACTCAGGTTTGACAGTAATGTGTATTCAGCATGTCAGGGGAGGTGGTACTTAAAGATACTGGCACGAGCAAGGCAGGTGGAGCCTAGGAGGCTTTTCCATTGCCAACAACAGCTGCCCTTTTTACACAGTCTCTCCCTTTTTTCTCTTCTTTCTTTTTTTTTTTTTTTTTTTTTTTTTTTTTTTTTGGTGCGTGTCTGTTTGTACATTGAAGTTCTGCATTCATTGCAAATGCTTCCAGGGAAGTAACATTTCTGCCTACAATCCAAGTGACTTTTATAAGACTTGGCCATTGGCATTTCAAACCTGATTACAGTTTTAATGAGATTCATACGAGCACACAGCCGGCCAGTTCAGTGGGCTATCTAAAGTCTCATTAAGGAGACATCTTTTTAGCCACATCAATCATTCTAACAGAAGCAGGATGGCAATGTTGAATAGAGATCTTCCACCTGAGCTTCAGAATTAAAACTGAGATGAAATTTATAAACGTAAATTGCATTCATGTATTCTATTTATCTTTTTGTTATAACAAAAATAGTTTAATTTTCAGGTTTCCTATGCATGTCATACATGATGGATAATTTGGCCAAAGCAAGAACTAGGTCTGGCACTAAAGCTATGTGAAAAATAGCTATTCTTTTTGGACTCCTTTATGTGAGTACGTAGAAGCAAGTGATCTATTAATTCACTTCCTGATCCTATTTGTTATGTATTCATGGCAAGGACATGCAGAGGTTCAGTGATTAAGAAAAGGAAAAACTTACCAATCCAATGCTGTCTACAGTTATTAATTCTCACAGATCATGATTCATCTTGTCAGAGGACTTCTCCATGAGGGCACCTGGCTTTGTCATGGCTTTTCTTCTCAAATTTTGTTTGTTTCCTTTGTTTTTCTTCCCTGTCAACAAATATTTGCCTTGAATCGATTTGGATTATAAATGTCCAGTGAGCTAAGACCTGCAATGGAAAGTTGATGCTACAAGATACCACCAAAACAAATCTCACCAAAAGCAAACATGACACATCTGTAGTCCCGAAGTGAGACGATTTTATTGTGCTTTTTAATCATTGTCACAATTAAAACACAGCCTTGCTGCCTCCCACTTTTCCCTCCAAACCCCAGAGAGACCCACTCTTCCTTTTAATGTTTTTAATACTCGTGTCCCTCAGCTGCACCAATGGTTACTGATGTTCTCCTGGCATTCACAGGGAGAAGGTGTAGTCTGGAGAAGGTACCTGAAGGAAAAGACCAGTTATGAAGTTGCAACTTGCTGTCAGTATTCATTAAGCTGAACAGCCAGGCGCATCTTGATTTCTAGGTTGGTATTCTTAACAGCACTTATGCACTGCTAGATGAACACATACTGCTAGGAGGCCAGTTCTGCCCAACTGAGAGTTCATAACTGACCCTTGTAAGTGCCACAGCAAGGAATACCGCCCAGCAGCACATCCATGATTTTAGGTTGGTACAGTTATCCAAAACGTAATACTGTGTATATATATATACATGCATGTGTCGTGTGAGTGAGGAAGAGAAGAGTGAGGACGCACCTAAACACTCCTAAAGTTACCTTATGCATTTGCCACTAGAATGAATCAGGATTTGCCTAGAAGATGGGACCTTTTAAATACTGGGTAGTGCAATGGCAGACAAATCATACCAAATAGCACAATACTTTCCATTATACACTAATCACCACATTTAAAATTGTTATCATCAGATTATGTGGATGCGTGATTCACAGCCCACTCCCTGTCTCCAAAGAATCGGTTTTTAAGCAGGCTGCCACGCGCCTACTGCACCTGATTGTTTCATCGGCACATTCCAGCTAACAAAGGCGGACGAGCCGGGGCAGAGCCCGAGACACTGATACACTTGTTCTATCCCCACAGGTGTAGCAGCCTTCTGTTTTGAAAGCTTCTGGGTGTAGGCGTTAGGGCTGCATTCTTTCTTTAATTTGTACTCGCTTCTTTTGGAGTCAGATGGAATGGCAGCCAAGTGAGGAGTGCACAGAAGGAGCAAAAACCCACATTCAAAAAGCCCTGCTAGGACATGAGACCGTTACGGCAGACCCTAAACCCTTGCTCTCAGCCAGAGGAAGAAGAAAGGGAAAAAAAGGGAATGATACCGGGGGGGGGGGGGGGGGTAAAATTAAAAACCCCTTGCTTTCCCCCTGGGTTTTCAGTCAAATTTTGTGGC